>JALPQI010000204.1:0-549151 GCA_025490895.1 Thaumatotibia leucotreta | reverse complement strand
AAAATAAAATGGTGTGACGTAATTAATGGATGATCCCTATGGTCTCTTCCGTAAACTGAAACGCCATCAAAACTCGCAGAACCCCGGGCAGCTGTTGCACCGCCGACTACTGCTTCGTCGACATGAAGGTGATCCAGCGGGTGAAGCTGCGGTTCTTCGCGCGGCACCACGTGCCGGTCTTCCCCTACCAGTACATCCTGGTGTACCTGCTGAGCCGTGGCCACGTCGCAGACGAACACAAGTACTTGCTGCAGGAGTACCAGAGGATCCAGTCTGAGGATACGGTGGATTTGTTCAATAATACTTGCTAAGCCTTTTATGAATATACCTTCGGTATAACATTGGTAGCCAGTGCGTATAAAGTTATATATAAGCGGTATAAGTAACTACCTATCAATAGAGGTACAGTCAGGGAATTTAAATTCCTACCCACCTAAGGATCAATATCGTATAGCAAACAGTCATCATAAGAGCTATCTACTAAGCACAACGTTACTTTGACATATCAGACGCATTCGTTTGTGTTACTAGGCAACTGATATGAATAAGAACGTTGACATGGGGAACTGTAAAACGTCAAGGCACTGCTAAAAAATGGATGACAGTAATCGAAAATCTAACAAAATATATTTCTATCGCTTTCAGTCTTGCTATACAATGAATTGGGAACTCGGAATCAAAGTTTAAATTTTTGGTTGTCGACGAATCCAGACACTGGTCTACTACCGCGAACTACGAAATTCGTAAATATCGATCATTTTTCTCTGTCACTCTAACGAAGGCGTCATAGAGAGTGAGAGACAAATTCTCGAAATTTGCGGATTTCGAAGTTCGCGGTAGGGCCGCTGGTGCCGATATATAGGCTGAAAGCAAAATGTTTCTGTCGATAAACTAACATAATTGACTAAAGTGATAATTCAATAAAAGCATAACGGACGTTCTTTATTCATAACATATATTATTCATAACAAGAACACTATTTTATCTCATTCAATCTTATTTAATCAATCACTTGACCAGGGTGTTTATTAAAAAAAATAAGTTTTCAACGCAATAAATTAACACAATAGTCATAAAAAATGCAATTAAAAACACGTGTATCCACCAAGATCGCGAATGACCACGCCACAAATGTAATCTTCCGGTTTGAGACCTGGAAAATGCTGTAGATGTCTAGTCAAGATTTAATTACTGACGGGCGAAGTGATGTTATGAGCCTCGGTCAATGCAATTTTTTTCGCAGGTCGCCTGTGATGAAAATCCATTGCATGTAGGCAATTCCTTATTGTTCTAGGGTGAACGTCAAACATTTCTGCAAACCGTCCTGTTGTCGTAGAGCCATCCAAATTATATTGACGTCGCATTAATCGGCGTTGGTCTTCGGCTAAAGCTAGCGGGCGATGGTTATTTTGCCTTTGATCAATAAGGTTTCCTTCAGCATTGTATCGCCGTACCCAACGGCGAGCAGTGTTCCTAATCACATTTAACCAACGTGTTATTTCATGAATTCCTACTCCTTCCTGGTGTAACTCTAACATTTGCCCTCACAATAATTTCGCTTTTGAAAATTATTTCACAATTTTCTCGACTGACACTGACAGCATCTGCCATGTGTTTAAGTAATTATTTATTAGACAAGTAAATAACTTCGTAAAGAGGTTCTATGTGACGTGCAGTGACACTGACAAATAATGGGTATTGACACATAAATACTAAAATTAAAATTTCGACCTTAATGCATCGTGAATGCCTAACAACATTTCTACGAAATGGGTAGGAAATTAAATTCCCTGACTGTACCGATAGCTTGAGAATGTGCGGGTTTTCCCAATTTTTTTATGTATAGGACAGAATTGTTGATATAGAAATGTATAATCAAGGAATATTATAATTTTATTTGACTTTGACATTGATTATTTACAGTTTTGTTATTTTAAATTATAAATATAAGTAACTATATAATCTATTAAGTTAATAGTGATTATAGTCCACGTCATCTTATGACGACCGTGCATGTTATTTTGTACTAATTTTGCTGACTGTTAGTAAGTAGGCCTTCAATAATGTTATATGCTCAAAAGTAATGGTGATTACGCAGTTGTGGGCTTCCGCTTTATTTTTTAGGTTTAAGCAATATTTTTTGCCATTTATATTTTCTATTTAGAGATACTATTATCTATAAGAGAGGACATTTATATATTCTTATACTATATTATGAAGTATATCAAATGGAAATGAAATAAATTGTAATATTGTTAATAACGTTGTTTAATTACTTGTAAATGTAATTTTATTTTTTATGTGTGTCACGCTGGGTCTGGCCGTACACGGGCTGGGTCGCGGTGTGTGCTCGCTGCTTGTCGCCACCGCGCTGTGTCATTTGCGCCGGCGGCAGCGGGGGAGTCTTGCGTCTTCTGTTCATCTATAGGTACATTTACCCCCTTATTACGGTTAAAGAAACCTTATTTTCTCAAAAGAAATTACATTTCACTTCATGAGATTTGAGCATGCATTAAATACTTATTGCGCCTGTGAGCGGCAATGATTATTTACATTAGCACTACCTACTTATTAATAATAATATCCAACTTTACATAACAATCCACAAGATCAAAGTAACATAACATTATTCATTATTCATAAACGTCGCCTAACTTAGAAAGCCGCTAAGTATTGATGACCATAGTTTTGTAACTAGGTACTACTTCCGGTCGACCGACCAACTACTACTTCCGGTTATGTGGACATATATTTATTTATTTATTTATTGTTTATTGCACAAAAAGAGAAAAACAATTCTACAAAAAGCGGACTTAACACATTCAATGCCAAAAGCGCCACTGGGTAGTTTTGTTCACATGCCGCCGACTCCGTGGGGGAGTTTATCACTATACTATTTGCAGTGCCAGGACAACAAAAGCTATCCCGGCACCCCTGGGGAGTCGTGTGGCATGTGAATAAAGTTATCGAGGACTCCTTATTGGCGTTCTTGATATTGAAGAAGCGTACATTGTACAACAGGTTGGCGTGCAGCGATAAATATGAGAGATATCAGAAAACTTTTAACTGATATCGAAAGTACGTTACCCAACGAGTAAAATTACATTAATAACTTTTTCTAAATAGATGAAGTAATATTAAAAATAGGTACTAACTTAAAACGCTCCCATGCATTTAGTATGTCAACTTGCAGCCTTAAAGAATGTCGGGTGTCGTAAGAGATAAAACTGTTAAGAGATTCGTTATTTGTACGAATACATTGTAATAAAAATAATAATACTACCGTTTACGGAATAATTAATCTAACATTTATTCTTAAATGAAAGAATATTCGTATTAAACTAGTCTTTGAATGAACGGTTACGTACTAAATGTATGGAAGGGTTTGAAGTTAATATTTGGGATATTTCTGATTTTATTTCGAAAAAGTTATTAATGTAATTTTACTCGTTGGGTAACGTAGTTTCGATATCAGTTAATTTTTTTCTGATATCTCTCATATTTACGGAATTATGGCCTGTAAACACTTATCGATTACACCCTGTATATTGATAAGACCGAAAGGGACAAACAATAATTAACGGCTTGCTAGGGTAGGAGACGATTATCAATAAGTGGGGCAAAGGTTTTGTATTTCTCGTTTGCGTATTTGACTTGCAAATGAAAGGTAAATAGGCGGTTCTACATTAGATGAAGCACATCTCTACTGATTGAGTTATGTGGAGCGGAGACATCAGGGTAGACACTCTTATTTTTTTGGGCCTCATATTTAGGTAATCACTATTTAAAGAATGTTGGAAAATTGTCTGCATCACACAGATTGTACAGATTGTCACGTTGTACAGTTCAAGTTCTATTCTAGGCGCTGACAAACGACTATGGGCAAATTTGTATGGAGAGTGGACCAAAAACCAACAGAGCTGAAAGTGGTGTCATTAAGTAGGTATCTACATTTATTTCATTTCATTCTATGGGCACTTTGCTCAATTCCATTGCAAAACGGAGATATTTGTATTTTAGTCAGAGTAAATACTATGAGTGATGTCTGGACGACTGTGATTTACTTTGAGAGTACCCGCAGAACGCCTTACTCATACAAAATTATCCAATGGAATTCAACTTTGCACCTATAGAATGAAATAAAGTACATAAGCAGACCTTTTTAATGACACTACCCCCAGCTCTGTTGGATTTTGGTCCATTTTGACGCATAGTCCTTTAGCCCCTCGTATGCTTCCTGTCAAATTAGGTTACTGAAAAAGTGACCTTGACACTTAAAACAATAAATTGAAATTCCCACGCACGGATCCGTGTCTAAGCATACGAGGGGTTAGTTTACTTTAAATTTTACGGCTCGGTGGTGCTCGCATAATTTTTGATAATTAGATACGTTCCTACCAAAAAATATATTTTGTTATAATATTTTTGGACGATTTACCGTTGTGAATAGCATCCAAACTGCTCCAATTGCTAAAATAGTCCCCACCATTCCCCAGATCTGGCTCGTCGACGGGAAGGCTTCTACATCCGCCATACCCGTGCCATCCATATTATCATTGCCATGATACTTAATATCTTCTACATTTGGATCTTGTTTATCTCCGCAACTACAGCCGAAAATGGTTATAAACATATTTTGTTAATAATAATTAGAGTTATTAACCGTCAATTTTGACAACAGTTCTTTCTTTTTTCCACTTTCAGTCATACTCAAAGACACACTTATTTTAAGCACGGAGAGTATTTACTGAAAACCTTTTTTGACTTATCTATCATCAATAGGTAGTCATTTTGATTCAATAATATATAGGTGCGCGGTTAAACTAAAAGGCATTCGCTGTTCTAACCTCCCACTCTACGAAATTCGATCGGTACCTACACAAAACGTGATTGGTTGATTTCTTAGAACGGGCGCTAGAACAGCGAATGCTCTTTTGGTTTAAACGCACCTTATCTTGAATGCATGGTTTTGTTTATGGTAGAATGTTTATAGGTGGGTCAATGGCAAAAAAAAATTACGTAGTTAAGGCCTTAATCAAAACAAAAATCGTTACGAAAGTTAGTCGTACTAAAGTAATTATAGTGTTAAAAAATGTATGTGGCATGTATTGTTGATCGCTCATACAAGATCAGTGCGAGACCTAGTTTCGCAAATTTACACAGTAGGATATCATTATCTGCAAGATCAAAAGCCTTACAAAAATCGAAGCGTCAACTCGAACATCCATGGTTTCAGCTGTAGGTATAATCGACTAAAATAGCATGGTCTATCGTCGTTGAATAACACCGCGAAAACCATGCTGAGCTAGGTACTTACCCTTTTGCAGCAAAATGCCCCATTGTCATGAGTTCATGACATGATGTATTTTGTAGTCGGAAAATCTCCGAGACACGTTCGGAAGGAGATGTTAAATTCAAGGATAAAATGTTAACTCGCCGTCAATATAAGTTGCACACAATATAAAGAAATCGTTCAAAGAAATATCCATGATCTTGCGCTATTTTATTGTTTTAATAGTTTAAGATAAAATAATGGTAAAAGATGATAAAATTAAACATGGAATAAAATTAATTAACTTAGATTGCAAATAAAACTATTTTGAATTATAAAATAATTACAAAATATTTTATAAAATAATTTTAAATACAAGTTTTGTTTACATTGCTCGTAACTTCTATTGAAGGCGAATCTATGCACAAGTTCGTATTTCAGAGAAAGACAAATTTAACACAGCGTATTTATTATTTAGGCACAATATAATTAACGTCCATACAAAATATTTGTCTTACTACTAACTTACGAGCTAAAACTTAAGTAAATTATGAGAAGTGTTAGGTATACTAGGTATAGTATACGCAGCAAGTAGGTACCTACTAGGCGAACTATTCTTGCGGTTACACTAAACGCGGAATAATGGTATTAAGTGGTTTGTTTTAGTGGTGGTAGGTATTCATTAATAATGTGGAAATCATTTAGCAGTAGCATGGGAAACTATTGCTTTATAACAAAATATTCTAAAGGAATAATACGCAGTGCTCGAAACGTAGAGCCATGAACCAAGGTAAGAGTCATAAAATACTAAAATATGTAATTGTATGAGATGAAAGTGAACCTAGGAGGTGGACATGAGTAATGGTAGAACATGATAGAATTTGGAATAATGGCTTAAAAGATCACTTACGCGTTAAAAATAGGTAATATCATGCAATTTAAGCCTAAACTGCGAACACTGATCAGAAGGTATACATCGTTATTGAATTCCTCTTATTAAAAGAGGAAACCGCGAGTACCAAGCCCCTGTTTTTGATAATTGTCGCACTTGTGGGTGGCAGTCTAAGCGCAGGGGCTAAATGTCTCGGTACAGCCTGCTTCCCTCGGCCTCGCACTATAAAACTACATATTACAATTAACAAAGCGACAACACTGTACTGCTAACCATGACTTTATCGCAGCCGTCACATAAATATATACTATATTGTGAGCGTCGTGCGACGCGCTTGATACGTATAAAGTAAAGGGAAATTTTAGGGACTAAGGCGGTCAACCGATCCCTTTCGGACTCACGTGTAAAACGTAGTGATTTTATTCTCTTTGCTCACGTGTTGACGCGAGTGAGCCGGATAGGCGTTAATAAGGCCGCGGCAGCTCATGATACGGCTACAAGTAATTGTACTGTAGCTGTACCATGACTTTAAAAGTTTACTTGATACGTAAAGCAGACTATCACGCTCGCACGTGTCGCACTGACGTATTGGAGTTACCTACTTGCCAACTCATGATCCGGCTAAAGTGTGCTTACCATGAGCCGACGCTGTGAGTAAAAAGCGAACTTAAGTACCTACTTTCCAAAGGTACCTGTCGCTCGCACCAAAGTGCGAGTATGAGCAGTAGATATGGATACAAAAGTAAGTCCGCGTTAAACTCACGGCGGCAGCTCATGGTAGGTTAATTGTAATAATATAAGCGATTTATACATACAAGAAGGTGGCTAGTACCTATTACATCTACAAAAAGCCCATAGGTAATGGGACTAATGGGCTCCTGACCTGATCTGAGAATTAAGCTAGACTGACTTATTATACTTAATTCAAAATATTCGCTTGAGGACGTAAATTTTGCTTGTTTTACTACGCATAAAATTATGTATGAATTTTTATTATAAAGCAATAATTAAGTAAACAGTAACTATTGAATATAAACAGCACCACGCACTACTACCATTGTATCAGACTCAGGGTCACCGTGGGAAAAGTTTAGGTACACTAGTAAGCTGGTACACTTGTAAGAGTAGGTACCTAAGAATATGTCATGTGAGAAGAATTGAAAAAGAAATCGAATAAAGAGAAGTGAGACAACATTATAAATCGGATGATTAGGTAGAAATCGATGGGAAATAATTATTAGCTACAACAGTGTAAGTAGTAGCTGGATAATACTTAGGTATTAAATGTCAAAGTTTATGAGTAGGTACGTAGATTCTTAACCTAAGGCAAGTTATACGACTACTACATCTCATAAGAAGTCCTAGAATTAAAGGGGTTTATTTATTCCGATCGGTGTTGTGTTTTTATCCGACAGCCGAAAGTGTGTAGATTTTAGCAGCTTACGCAGTTATGTTTGTATTCAAAGTACTCGTGTCCTACCGTAGCGTTTGTTCCACAATGACGAGGTAGAATTTTATAAGTGGCCATACCGCGAACATCGAAATCCGTAATTTCGATGATTTATCTCAGTTGCTCTAATGACGCCTTCATTGGAGTGACAGAGACAAATAAATACTCGTGCATTCCGTGTGACACAATGTAGGTTGATAAATCATATGATATATAATAATTAATTATTATTTGTATCTCCTTTGGAATCACGGGCTTATTATTATTATAATTATTTAACTATGGTATATATTCGTTCAGTTTTAATGAAAATAAATACAAGTTTTTGAACCCCAGCTAGTGTATCAATTAACACAGGTTGCATAAACATAACTATAAGTATATAGTTCGTTATTCACATTAATAATAATAGGTACAATAAAAACTACTACCTACTAATTCTGGAACTTTTACAGATTAAAAAAATAGCTTATTCTGCGCTCTAAAACCTCACTGGCAACGGGAATGCACTTACTTTTTGGGCACCTTGTATATACATTATTTTTTACTGTGGTTTGTTTATTGTTTAACAATCTCAATAACGAACTCAACCAACCTGTTTACCAATCGGAAACCTATTAATGACAAGCTGCACATTATGTACAATCGAAAACATGTTGCATCAGCGTTTATGTAGTAAAGGTAGGTAATTTTGTTTAACACATTTGATTTTCTCAGATCATTCAAGATTTGTAAAATCAATGAATATTTACCAAAATTATTTTGTTACCTAAATAAACATTAAAATGTTATATTTTAATGTTGATAAGTGCAATTTTCACTAACATAAACTTCTAGTATGATTGCAACACTCGATAGCTTTAAGTCACTGTAAAATATGTTTCGTTATATTTTACGGATCTAAGGTATATATTACAAAAAATTTCAATAAAAAATGCGTGTGTGTATAATAGTACTTTGGTCTTGGATAATGATATTTTATAGCTAAACCTAAAATTAGCACGTTAATTTGTGAACTATGTAGAAACCCGGTAGATTGGTATTGCGTTCGCACGTCGATTTAGATAGCCTTTTTGAATAACGGGATAAAAAATATTGATATGTTTCTAATATCTACAGATAAAATCTTTGGGGTGGCCTTAGACGGTAACTTATTCCACCACATGGGTAAACAACACGAGTAAATGACAATTTTTCGAAGTCACTGTCACTACTTACACAAACAATACCTAGGGATTTAACCGCCGCAGACTGCTAAAACATATCCGTTATTTTCGCAGCAAAAACTTTGCTGCAGTCGAACTTTACTTAACCCCCAATTTTAGGATATCCTTGTCTTCAAGGATTGGATTTTCCTTTTGTCACAATGGCACTTAGAATGAATTACACTAATTTGTTAACTTTAGTATCAACACGCTTAAAAGTAAAAACACAAATCAACAAAAAACACCGACAAGAACTTGAGTAGGTAAGTAAATATGTAATCAGCATTTCCCTCTCGAATATACCTCTCATGTGGCGCGTGTTCTAGAGTTTTCCACAGAGTCTTGCGTGGTCCCCGCAGTAGTAGCCAACATCCAGACACTTCTGGCAGTGCTCCCTCTGGTGGTCCCTAGTCGTGGATTCTCGTCTTATTTCTGAGGCCGTCAGGTCGCGCTGCCAACATCAATTAACAATACGATGGAAATATATTTTTTATTATTTAATTTAAACAGAAAACCATGAGCGCCATACAGAATGTACTTTGTGTTTCGTGTTGTGTGCTCGTGAGCATTCCGAAAGATTTTAATGCTGGATTCCTGACCATATTTAGAGTCTTTAATGTTATATAAAATTTCCAGGACTCGGCTTGGTTTCAGAGATAATCAACCTTTTTTCGAAATAAGTTTTTCGACGTAACTCGTCATTTAACTCCTTTTTGATTACAATGCTACCACAATGTGTTCTAATATTACCACACCTTTTGCCTGACAATCAAAAAATACGGACTTGACGAAATAACCTGTACCTACCTAAAAAAACAATTGAAATAAATAATTTAAAACAAATTGTTGTTATGATTAAAAGTACTGGAAATGTTAAAAAGTATTCAAAAAGCACAAAAAAAAGAAAAAAAAAATTTTGTTACTTGGAATTGACATTATAGGTCTCATAATATTTTTTGTTTATTCTGATGTCTAGAATGCATAGTTAAAATCTTTCGGAATGCTCGCGAGCACCCTGTATATTCTGCGTCTCAGTTATTGAGTTAAATGCCTGTGACGTACCTTACCTACGCACAGATAATAGACAGATGGATGAGATGGACTAGACAAAAAACTTAATAAGTAGGTAGGTAGGTAAGCATTCAGTATCTATCGTATTGTTTGTTGCGTAGCCACGCAACCCTAAAAAGGAGTCGTCTTATATTACCAACATTAGATATTCATCATCATCATCATCATATCAGCCAAAAGACGTCCACTGCTAAACTTCGGCCTCCCCCAAAGATTGTCACAATGACCGGTCTTGCGCCACCTGCATCCAGTGGACTCCTACTACCTTGACCATTGGATATTAACTCGATTCAATCGCATTTTACGTTCAGTAATGTACTCGCGTGAACAGTGGCAAATCCAAGCATGTCCAATTTTATTTTATTTTATTTTATTTATTGGAGAAACAACAGAAGTAAGTGACAATAAAATACATATAAACTATTAAATAAACAACATCAAATGTTCACACACTTCCTATAACGCCTAAGCCAATTGCCTAGAGATGCGAGTAGACATGTCCCTCGCAGCGCTTGCACGCCTGCTGACCTAATCAAGATACCATTCCGTAAGGGCCGTATAACAGAAAAGTAATCAATGTATTAAAATCGTAAAGTAACTTTTAGATCTAGCTAGATCCTTCGATAATGGTTCGACCAGTAGTCGGCTGGTCTACCCGGCCTCGCACATGATGCAAAGATTACTGCTAAGTAGTTAACACGAAATATACACAGTATATGTTTGTAAGTCTGGTAGAAGCCGTGCTAGCACAGTCGGCTGGTCCACTGAACCTCGCACGAGATGACTTTGCATGGTTAACGTTCACAACATCAAACATACCCAGCTATGCAGCCGCCCCTATAACCGATACGAGCTAGTCACAACCTCAAACTTACCCAGCTATGCGGGTAGACAAGGTGTTGGCACCGTTTGCAGGTCTGGTGGAAGCCCGGCCAGCACAGTGGGCTGGTCCACTGAACCTCGCACGATGACTTTGCATGTTTGTTAACGTTCACAACATCAAACATACCCAGCTATGCAGCCGCCCCTATAACCGATACGAGCTAGTAACAACCTCAAACTTACCCAGCTATGCGGGTAGACAAGGTGTTGGCACCGTTTGCAGGTCTGGTAGAAGCCCGGCCAGCACAGTCGGCTGGTCCACTGAACCTCGCACGAGATGACTTTGCATGTTAACGTTCACAACATCAAACATACCCAGCTATGCAGCCGCCCCTATAACCGATACGAGCTAGTCACAACCTCAAACTTACCCAGCTATGCGGGTAGACAAGGTGTTGGCACCGTTTGCAGGTCTGGTAGAAGCCCGGCCAGCACAGGGGGCTGGTCCACCCGAACTCGCACGAGATGACTTTGCATGTTTAACGTTCACAACATCAAACATACCCAGCTATGCAGCCGCCCCTATAACCGATACGAGCTAGTCATAACCTCAAACTTACCCAGCTATGCGGGTAGACAAGGTGTTGGCACCGTTTGCAGGTCTGGTAGAAGCCCGGCCAGCACAGTGGGCTGGTCCACCCGAACTCGCACGCGACACAGACGTACTCGCCGAACAGCGGCTTGTCGCTGCCCCGGGCCGGCTGCTCCATCGTCCTCGACGCCGCCACGCACAAGCAACACACGCTCTCGAATAGCTTCACATTTCTGTCGCAGACGCGGCAATGGCGCCAGTTATTCTACACGGAAAATATTCGAGTTATCCTTTGAATGACGAAAATCCTGAAATATGTCCTGACTTCCAGTTATGGCTTTTAACATTGATGGTGAGGGACTCAGGGGGCAGGTAGGCATTGTTAATAATATCATGTAAGGATTATATTAGATCGATCGCCTTCATATACTGGAATGTGTGTGAGGTTTATGAATAAAATACCGGTGCCAATCATGGAGATTATATCTTATTGATAAAAATCAATCAAAATTCGATAAGATGTACGTTAAAAGCCTCCACAAGTTCACCATCATTGTGAGTGCATTGAACATATCGGAAAGATAAAGTAGGTACAGTAGCCGTATATACCACGATTGCAAGTATCGGTAACGTTAGCGCTCGCTCCAATACGTCAGTGAGAGCGCGATAGAATGCATTAGTTGCATTACGTATCGAGTAAATCCTAACGAATCCTCTTTCCAACACATTGTACGGCTACTGGATTAAGCACGCGAGTTTTAATATTTGTCGCTAAACCTATGGCCTTTTATTACCTTTTCATTGTTTCAGAAAAAAAATGAACCTTTTATAAATGTATCTTCAAATTAAACGTGATTAATAGTACTTAATACATAACTCTGTTAAAATCACAACGGAGCAACCTACGACATTTTGATTACTGGGTCGCGTTTTATAAAGTTACAATTTACAATTTTGCTGTTTGCATCTCTTTCTAGCCAATGAGTACGTGCGTTAGAGAGGCAAACAGCGAAATTGTAAAATGTAACTTTATAAAACGCGACCGTGGTATGCAAACAAGTATACAGATCAACAACAATGGAAGTGTAATATGGGCAAAACAAAAATAATAATCAAAACCCTACCTTAGAAATCAACGAGCCCATTGTTAGCAATCACACGTTCCACCCGAAAACCCGTCCGCATAGTCACACCACCACCGGCCAATTTGTATGATGCAAGTGTAAACAACTTCGGCGATTTGCTGACTTGATGGATAGTTGTGGCTCATGTATTCATATTAAATTACCAAAGTAGGTACTCGGTCGATTCTCGAGCTTTCGCCTTGAAGGTACTTCTTAGATGACGATGTCAGCATGTTTGATAAGATAAATAAAATTGAGGTACCCACCTGTAAGTTTACTTTTGTGACCGCACGGGCTTATATCCCGTATCTACTTGCACTGAAAAGCAATAAGAATACTTAGTAAGAAGTATTTCTTGCTCGATTGTAGATACATAATAAAAGCAACAGTTTTAACTGCAACCGTAAGTACTGCAATGAGATTGAAGAAAATAATGAAATTGTCAGCAAGTAGTTTGAGCTATGAGATTATTTACAAATAGACCGGACTCACTTACCGAATTTACTTTTCCGTAGTTGAAAATCAATTTTACTAGATTTTTCAACTACGGAAGATATACGTGAAGCTTAGATATATACCTACTTTTAAAATTATATAGGTATATTTCGGCAACCATCAATGACAGTAGAAAATGTGCCAAATAAAAAAAAATTGGCACAAACAGTTCGCTGCCCTTAGAAAATGTATTTTTTTTACTGGCAGAGATTGTAGGACGAAGCATACTTACTAAATTGAAGCTTATACAAGACAGTCCTTCACTGTTAGCAATAGCGGAGGTAAGATAGAAACGTCATTGTGTAGCCAAAGGAATAACAGGCATATGTAGTTCCTGTTTATGTTATAAAATATTCTCGGTAGTGACGTTATTCTAAACAACCTGCATCACATCGTCGCTTAGTTCCAGTTAATTAGTTAAAGAGACCAATGATTAGTTGATTACCTATTGTTATCGATAATTACCTAAGCACACATCGTTAATTTTATAGCAATTCTTGTGTCACGGACATCTGTTTTCTGAACTATAGCTGGAATAGTGCAAAAATTGATAATATCAGTAATATAACCCTTAATTCATAATTGCCTTGGACAATGGTCCTAGAAAATCCATTATTTATACTATGGTACTATGCATGATAATAATTTAATAATGTATTAAGATATTACCGAAACGGGTTACTTACGTAATTTTGATTCGTGCCAGTTACAACTACTTTAAAATTGAGACTTCAGACAGACGTAAAGTATTCAGAAATAATTAATTGGACTTATCATTACACAATTTAATGTGAGTATTTCTGTGAGCCTAATCTACGTCTATTCATTAGGTATTAATTACTGCAGAAATTATGCTTAGAATAAAAATAAAACAAAGAATACACATGAAAAATGTAAGTTTAAGTACAATATTTAATAAATTACCTTGTATTCAAAATGTACATATAACCGTTATCATATGCATACTGCAGAATTAATTATATTAGTGATAAAACCTTACGTTTACGGTATTAAGCCTAAACGATTCAGATTGTGCAGATTTTTCAGAGCGCTCATAAAATTTGGTTGGATTTTTAAAGCTTTTTTGTACATTCGTACGGCTTCGTTGTATTTCTTCCAGCGATGGTATAGTACGCCTGCAAAAAAAGTGTACATAATATTATACTGATTTAGATTCAAACAACTTCAAGGGAACTTTTACAATGATTTGTTTGTTCCTGGTGATTATACTGCATCAATTTGGACCTTGTCATAATGACTTTTAGAGTTGCTACTGAATCTCCCTAATTTACCGATATATTGTATTATCTTTCCTTATGGTTTTACTTTCAATTTTAATACTCGTAGTATAAAATATTACACTGGGTAAATTCTTCTATCTATAAATAGTTAACTTATTAGTTTTGTTTAAAATTCAATTTCCCTATTGTACAGTTAAGCGTTCAGTTTAGTTTGGACTAATGAATGGAATTAATGAATAATAAATGCATCTATGCAAGTTAATTAAACTAAGCTCTTAGTTACCTAAGTTAGCATAATGTATTGCATGCGCTTTCCGCCCAAATAGTTCAATGGCCTTCAGAAAGTGTTTTTCGGCTACTGCATACTGCTCCAACTTCCCATAGATATTTCCAACGGCGAACTGAACGGACGGCGATTCAGGAACGGACGACAGGGCGAGGGGTATTAACTGAAGCGCTTTGTCAAACTGACCTAGAAAAAATTAAGTGTTTCTTTACAAAATAATCCCAACATTAATGATGTATTTTTTATACTTGATGAATATTATTATAGACATTTATTGTATTCGTTTCGTAATTGTTGTGTCGTTTCATATTTTGGCCATTTTTCCGCAACTAGACATCAAACGTGTCTATTATGCGAGGTCCCAAGAGGGGACTTGTTACGTTGAGTACTTGTTGGGGACTAAATTCAAATACTTTAATGTTATAAAACACATGTCAAAAATAAATATACAAAATTAAAAAACCTAATTACAATTAAAAATATACTTAATTTTAAATACACAATTATAGACATTCGAACCACATAAAATAAAACTCATAGTAGCTAAGCATAATTTATCATAAAATATAAATTGTACACATTCTCACCCAATAAATTAACTAATATTATTATAATATAATTAAAAAGGTATATATATATCCCTAAATTACATAATATTTACAATAAAAAAAAAACAATTTTAGAAACAAAATTATACACATTCCAATGACATAAAATAAACACATAATAGCATAAAATAATTGTCAGCCTCCGTAGCCTAGTTGGTAGTGACCCTGTCTACGAAGCTGGAGGTTCTGGGTTCGAATCCCGGTGAGGGCATTATTTGTGTATTTATTTATCACAAATATTTGTTCCTTGGTCATGGTTGTCTATGTATTTAAGTAACTAAATGTATCTATCTATTATATATATCGTCGCCTGGTACCCACATCACAAGCCTTAATTGAGCTTACCGTGGGACTAGGTCGATTTGTGTAAGATGTCCCAAGATACTTATTTTATTTATACGTATTTACACCAAATAAATTAACTAATATTCTTAGCTATATGTCATAAAATTCCTTTATACTATAAAATGCCCTGTTAACAAGAAACTCCCTTAACCTCTTGACGAACTGCTCATATGAAAGAGCCTCTTTGATCTCCAGGCTCAACCTGTTAAATATTTTTCAACATACTTGCTGTCTAAGCGCGCCATTGCTTGCGTGCGTGCGTAATAGAAAAGTGATATTCCCTAGGGAGTAATAGAAATGTCAGTGCGTCATTTAATAATATTATGTCTTAAAACTTATTTTTTTGTCGGCAAGTGTGCATTGTATGCATCACGGTCGGTAACCGGAATTCTAATTCGAGTCATAAAAGCCCTCCGCCTAACGGTGTGGGGATTCTAACACTCTCGTTGGTAATTCCGTACTTACCTCCCTTGATGCACAATGTACTATTTACTCCAACTACCCACAGAGAGTTCGATGTTCGCGCTAAACGAGCAGGCACAGGATTGCAGTTTGAATTTCCCTTGAATTTCTTCACAGATAAATAGAGGTTTCCCTATGATGTTTTCCTTTACCGTAAAGCACTTGTGGATATCGAATGAAATATCGTATATAACTTTTCACGATAGTAAAATTGGGAATCCCTAAAAGTGAAAAAGCTCACTATAGTACAATTTGGTACCTGTGTTATCGAAGAGCGCGAATATGTTGGTCCACGCCAGTATATGGTCAGGCTTCAGTTTTATTGCGTGCAGCCAACTTTCTAGAGCGCGACCCGATTTGTTTGTGTCGAGATACTGAAAAAAGTATTTTCAATATTAGTTACACATGTAGAAACAGAGACATATTGAAGTAACTGTAGAAATACGTACCAGGTTTCCTAAGTTGTACAGGCAATCGGGATAGTTTGGGCGATAACGCAACGCTTTCGAGTAGGCGTCCTGCGCTTCGTCGACGCGCGCCGTGCTGGCCAGCACGATACCGAGGTTCATCCACGCGGCCGGGAAGTTGTGTCTGGGAAATAACAACGCTATTGTACACACCTAGCGCTTGACTGAGTCTGCTCCTTCGGTATAGGACTTTACATGACGTGTATTAACTCTCTCTCCTGCTATACACGTGACAATTTACACCCATCCCTCTCGCCCCACTGCTAAACCGTAGAAACGATTTGAGTCATTCCACATAAATATCAAAATATTTGATATTTCACACAGAAAATATTTTACAAAAGTAATAGGGTAATTTGCCAGTTATTAGCCACTCTTCAATTATTAGCCACCATTCAAAAATGAATTCTATTTATATGCAAATAGAACTCACTTCAATAAGAGGCGGCCAATAATTAAACGAGTGATTGGTAGGCAAATCCAGTAATTGGCCATTTTCCTCATACTAAAATGAGTTCTATCTACCTATAAATAGAACTCATCTAGTATAAGGTGGCTAGTAACTAAAACGCGGCCAATAACTAGGTTTCTACCTTAATATATACCTTCTACTATAATGAACTTTGTTATCTTATAAATAGAAATCATTTTAAACATGTAGGTGGCCAGTATTTAAAATCGGCTAGTAATTGACAATTGACCCTATGATTACTCCTTCCGATTACTTTCACGATATGATTAATTTATAAAAGTAATCATATTACTTTTTGCCCAACTCTGATTTCACACTGGTGAGAGTGGTGAGTGGCTTAATAGAAAAACAAAGAACTATTATCGGAATAATAGTTCTTTGTTTTTCGGAACAAATTCTTAGGTACTATGTATTGAACAGGTTTTTTTTATGGTGTAGTACTTACTTGAGCTCAATAGCTTTTCGCAGATAGTGTTCAGCTCCAAAGTAATTCTTCTGGTTTTTAAGTAAATTGGCCAAATTATTCATAGCTTGATAATAGTCTGGATACAGTCTGAAATAATACTGGGTTATTTTTTCATCCATAGAAATTGTCGACTCATGGTCGTCTGAAATGTATGAAACAGCTGATTTTTTTTTCGCGATTTCAGGTTCGGCCCCATAGTAAAAGTTGTTCATTTTGACTTACTTATACACCCCCTAGAGTATTTGTACTGGTGAAAAAATAACCTTGTATAGTTATTAATCATTAGTATTTATGTATTATATTATATTGTATTTTAAGTAACTATGGGTCAAATCATAAGTTGAATGAATACCTTATTGCCTCTTTATACTCCGATATTGCCAAGTCATATTGGTGTTCCGCATCAGCTGCTTTGGCGGCATTATAATGCACTTTAGCATTCAATGGGCAAACTTCTGGACCACTTACAAATAAGTTATGTTCGGTTTGCCAGTCAAAAGACCTTTTATAACTCCTTAATGCAAAAATGCATATTAGAAAAAAGAGTGCATAAAATAAACAAGTTCCCATCTGAAAACAAAAAACAGAACAGAAATTATATCATATGTTCCAGTACTTATTAAAAATAATTATGTGACATGTGAACCTTACTGCTTTTGTAATAGAAGCTAGCCATGTAGGACAGAGATAGTGAATGTAACCAGTTTATAGCACTCACCTTTTTTGTAAATAATTTTGTATGAAATAATTTATTCAGCCCTAACATCAAATAGAAGCAATATCCAGCTGAAGGAATGTATAACACTCTTTCAGCTATTACAAATCCAACAGGATAGAAGACATTGGCAGCAGGTAGAAATGGAATCACCAACAACAATTGAGCCATCACTTGGATCCTGCAGGAGAAAATAATGCAATGTTTAATAATTATGAACATACATCATATTTTTTAAATAAATTAAGTGTATATTTTACGTGCAGTGTAATGTAACTGTTTTGATAAGACAAGTATGTGTGAATTACACAAAAGATCCCAGTGAGTCCAAGTGTATCTCTGCAAGGGCCCCACCAATATGATCTAACTAGCTAGGCTAACTTTGCTTACAAATGAGAAAACATATGAAATAAAATCTCATAAGTCTTTGACAAAATACCCACCATTGATCACACTTCTTTTTTGCTTTCAAGAACTGAACTACTACAACTGCTCCATAACAATACATAGCCAAGACAAATAAAAGCCTGTAATCATGTATGCTCTTAATGAGAGGTACACAGCCCATTGACCAGTCATAGCACAGCCACTGCGGCCAGATCAGCAAAAGTATATTGATCACATACAGATAGCTGAATGTAAATATCTGGAACATAAAACAAGATTTTGTATGTTAGGTTTTATTACATTGCAGACTTAAAACTCGAAAATACCATTTGAATTTAACAAATTTAGGGGTTGCAGAGGTAAGTTGTTGCATGCATAATTATCTAAAATATATGTAAATCATCATTTGAATTTCAACTAAATGTTATGTTACCTTAGTAAATTTACTGTTACTGAATGAAGCTGGGTTGTCCGTTGGTTTAAAACTTGGTGGAGCTCCTCCCATTATGATCCATCTACCATAGAGTAGCAGCATTATGGCCAACACTATAACTGTTATTCTTATGATCACCTCAGAGCTAGGTAATAATGGAATTTCATCATAATTTTGTTTTTTTCTCTTTGTTTTTGATCTGTTGTCGTCCTTGCATAGGAGTATAAAATCATAACAAAGACAGATACCCTATGAAAAAAAGATTGTTATTATTATAACAAGATGTTACCTATCACTAATCATAGTCAACAATAAAAATAAGATACTGAACCAAGAACTATGATACACTTTAACATATTTGCTAACCTTGCTCAGTATATTAAGTTATTATACTATCAATTGCAGGACTAAGTTTTAATTAAGAATGATGACCTTACTTACCAAAACTGTAATCCCATTTTCTTTAAACAGCATGGACATAGTGGCCAATACTATAGTGACTGCTAAATAGAAATAATGAAGTCTCTTCTTGTAAATGGCTTGGTTGTAAGATAGGAACGCCAGGAAATAGGCGATGGCCGCGAGAATGTCGGCTCGCCCGACCGCGCCACTCACAGCCTCCACATGCACAGGGTGAACAGCAAATACCATTGTTGTTAACCAACCAATATCAATACATTTTTTACATTTATGCTTTTTCAATCTTCTTAGAATACTTCTTAAAGTCAACCAAAGTAAAAAACAGCTGATAACATGGCATACAAGATTTGTTGCCTTAAATGCAATTGGGGAAAGTTTGTTATCACCTAAAATATAGTTCAGTCTGCAAAGTTATAAACAGATAAGTAACATTAAAATACTAATTAAGGTTTGAGTACCACATAGCGGACATATCCAATTATTTTACATTTACCTGAAAGACCATACTGTCAGAGGCCGGTATGATTTGTGACTTAAACTGCTTGTAATGTTTGTGCCCCAAAAATCTGTGTAAAACGACTCGAGCCAGGATTCAGACCGCACGGCTTCATTCTTTACAATTGCTTCAGAATCATCGAACACGAAATCACCATTTAAACTGAAGATAAAGGGTAAACTCGAGGCGCAAAGTACGCTTACTAACTTTAAGTTTCTTTTAGTTTTGGCATCTTTAAAATTCATGTTAAGGTTGCCCATTACCTACAGATTATTAGCTTTACTTTGATTGAATCTTTAAACATATGCTGTAATATTGTTTTCAGTGAAGGTTTTCTATTTTTTAACATTGACCGTACCGGCACTTATTATTGATGCTTTCGGTTTTCACCGAGTGCTGTCAATCAGTTGTCATTTTGTGGACGTTCTTATTCTGCCAGATATTAAAAACATCTTGTTGAAATTATCATTTAACCGTATTTTGTTTGCTACCAAATAAATATAATAAAACGTTTTTGATTTATTACGTTGCTTACGTTATATATACTATTATAAACTTTCATAGTTGGATTGTTTAGAATTACAAATCCTTTTCTTTTGTATTTGAATTGATAACAAACTACGTCTGATAATCCGGTACAATATTTGAACGCGCCGTTGTATTGATCCCCTAGGAAATAAAAATAAGAGAGTAAGCAGATGAGAAGCGGAAATAGAAGAGTGCGCGATATTTTCCAATGTCTAGTACAGGATGTTCGGCTCATGGACTGTCAATAGTTATGAGTTATTGATGCTATTTGCTAACCTTAGGTAGATAGGTAAAACAAAAAAATTAGGCAGGTATGCATAAATTAATAAAAAAGTTACCTTAGGTCCGATGCGGAGTTGGGCTAAAAGCTAAAAGTAACACCATTACTCGTTCCGATTACATTTGTATGTGTAGGTACTTTGTATAGTTCGAACTTTTTGCTATCTTTTCCCCTGCGACCAACCTTACACCAGAGATTAGAAGGCAAAAAGTAATTCTGTCAATTACTTTGTAATCTGGATTAAAGTAATTCTGTCAATTACTTTGTAATCTAGATTACAAATTAATGAGGGTTTTTGATACTTTTTCTGCCGCTATGGGGAGGTGAGATGGCAGCACTGAGGCGACCATATAACGAACTGTCAAAATAAATACGCGCATTTAATTTTCAACATATTTATAGGTTTATTTATTCTGAAAACCATTACTTTAGTCATATTGTTACCTAAAATAAATGAATAAAATAGTTCCAAGTCAATTCTCATGAAATTAACAAAGTTATAGTAATTATTTTGAATACCAGTGACTTTGAGCGCCTGTTTTAGAGTTCAATCTTCAGTTCGACGACCATGTATTAATCGTAATCCATTACAAAATCAATTCTCTTCCAAATAAAATAGAATTTCAATATTTTAGGCCCAGGTGCCTATGAATAGTATGAACCTGACAGCTGTCGAGACCAGGTGCGTACGAAGCGCCGCCCTGGTGGCAGAAAAATTATCGAAAACCCTCATTGACAGAATTACTTTTTGAAGATAGCAAAAAGTTCGAACTATATAAAAAAATGTGTCGAATAGCCTGTAGCTATCTATCTACGTGTTATGTGAACCGTGTAAGTAAAAGGTAATTTTTTTTAAATCTTAATACGAATAATTTGACCGCTATTTACTAAGACCAGGTGGCCGAGCAGTTAAGGATACAGCCGTGAAAGCTGACATGTGTGGGATTGAATCCCTTCTTGAGCGCTGGAGAACGAAGTCTATTTTCTTAGGTAGGCACTTAAATGAAATCTAACTTTTTTTACCAATGCGTTTGTTTCGTACATTTTATCACTGTCCGAGGTGCGCAGCGAGTGCACAACGTAGGTAGTTGCATGAAAATCGTAAGTATACTATTAAATATTACGTGTAGGTACAATCGTAATTCAGCGGAGCGGGGCCCCACATACTGACATTACTGACCACAACAAAAAATAGTAGGTACAATTATTAGACTTTCAAATGGAGGTGCTCATTTTTTTTGTGTAATAGAGGGAATAATAAATACTGAGTAATCTTAAACAATACTTTATTAAGAATCTTGTACAAAAGTTCAAGGCTGTATTGAGTTATTAGTAACTAAGCGTAGCCGCAACCAAAGCGCTACAAACGTCAATGCGGCATAGAGGTGACAGTAAAGTTGCTAGCCAACGGCTGCAGCGTGTGCTTGACGTCGAGCGCCGTGCGCGGGTCGCGGAGCCCGTTGGCGGCGTGCGCGAGCTGCAGCGCGCACTCGGACGGCGCGCCCGCGGGCAGCGACGCGCATTCTCGTTCTAGAGCGGCGCCCACATACTGACCACAATAAAAAATAGTAGGTACAATTATTAGTATCATCCTTTCCCTTTTCATCATTTTTTTAAATAGAGGGTATAATAAATAACTGTACTCTTAAACAATACTTTATTAAGAATCTTGTACAAAAGTTCAAGGCTGTATTGAGGTACCAGTAACTAAGTGTAGCCGCAACCAAAGCGTTACAAACGTCAATGCGGCATAGAGGTGACAGTGAAGTTGCTAGCCAAGGGCTGCAACGTGTGCTTGACGTCGAGCGCCGTGCGCGGGTCGCGGAGCCCGTTGGCGGCGTGCGCGAGCTGCAGCGCGCACTCGGACGGCGCGCCCGCGGGCAGCGACGCGCATTCTCGTTCTAGAGCGGCGCCCACATACTGACCACAATAAAAAATAGTAGGGACAATTATTAGTATCATCCTTTCCCTTTTCATCATTTTTTTTAAATAGAGGGTATAATAAATAACTGTACTCTTAAACAATACTTTATTAAGAATCTTGTACAAACGTTCAAGGCTGTGTTGAGGTATCAGTAACTAAGCGTAGCCGCAACACCTCCAAAGCGTCAATGCGGCATAGAGGTGACAGTGAAGTTGCTAGCCAAGGGCTGCAACGTGTGCTTGACGTCGAGCGCCGTGCGCGGGTCGCGGAGCCCGTTGGCGGCGTGCGCGAGCTGCAGCGCGCACTCGGACGGCGCGCCCGCGGGCAGCGACGCGCATTCTCGTTCTAGAGCGGCGCCTACGCACGCGAGGAGCTCGGAGAACCCGAGTGATATGGCTGCGCGGCGGAGTCGATTCAGTTCCTGCAGACACCACTTGCATTATTGTTTGGAGTTCCTAGGCAAGTTGCCAATCGCTAAAGCTCACTCGTCAATAGGGATGATGACTGTAAGCTCAATAGGGATGATGACTGTAGTTAAAATAAATCATTTAACATTATGAACGACATAATACACAAAGAAATTATTACGAAGATGTAGATTGCAGTAATTTTTGTACAGAACTTCTATTTAATAAATTGAAAAGAACTTAAAAGAGTAGGTAATTTGGCAGTACTCAAACGTGACGTCACTTTTGAGTATTTCATATAAAATTCCGTAGTGGTGATCGTTTTGACAGTTCGAAAAAAGAAGCTGATTTGACTTGCCAGTCATCATGCCTATTGTGAACGATAGGCAACTGTCTTTGCCGCACTAATAGTAATAAGAAAGCTAAGATAGAGAGCTACAGGTAAATTCACGAAAGCTTGCACGAATGGATTGAGTAAGTGACAGAAAGTATTTATGTGTGGATGTCTTGACAGTAGATACAGGTTGGTATAGGACGACCGCATACACACAATGATAGATGTCGTTCAATTCATTCATTCCATTCGTGCCAGCTTTAGTGAATTTACCTGTACGACACGCTACTGAGCGTTAGCGATTGGCAACTTGGCCTAAGCACCCTGATTGTGCTCTTATTAGTATTCAGGTCGTGTTTTGTTACCTCTGTATTAATACATATTACAGAAATATTCTGCAAAAATGCTTTTATTACCATGACTTTAGCCAGCCTAGTCTTAGTCTTGTCTGATGGCTAGCAGACATGTCTGTTACCACGAATAAGTTCATCTTTCAATCATGAGCCGAAATGTTAAATGTATTAAATATTGCGAAAATACCGGATACATTTTCTTTTCGAAGTTGGTTATAACAATAAAATCATTAAAATAAATGTGTTCTTTATCACTCATGTACAGTCACAGGCACAGCAATAGATCTTGCGCTATTAAGGCCGCAAAAATATCTGACACAATCTTATTTTTACTGACATGAAGATACTACTACGAACAAATAAAACATGGAAGCCGCAAGCCATATTAAATTGCCTTTCAAAAACGGTCCTGAATTTTAGTTGACAAGTGTCACCCCCTCTTCCATGCATCATGGTAATGAATTTCAATATCAACCTATAAAAACGTAAACCGCCATTTAAAAATAGTTGTAATCGGTCCATCAAAGTTTCGATTGGCTATATTCTATAAACGTTTGTCAAAAATATTGCGCCGAAAGTGTTGTGTGCTGCCCATCTTGGCACAATTGAACAATTGTTTTTGGGGGCATTATTGAGCTGGCGTTAGACGTCCATGTTATGGTCGCAGACACTATTACTTGCGGCTGTACAATCGAGTTCATAGCTGTAAAAGTAAAAAGAAGCATAAGTAGAGGAAGTACGTGCCTTGTATAGGTGTTGAGTCTTGTCGGGCAGCTTGCGCGCGTGCCGCAGCACCTTCTGCACGTCGGCCAGCAAAGCGTGCGGCCGCGCCCACGCGCAGCCTGCGCCGCCGCCGCTGTACGAGCGCCACGAACGCACTGGGTACGTCTCCGCTGTTCAAAATAAAATTGGGACATTTTACACAAATCGACCTAGTACCACGGTAAGCTCAATTAAGGCTTGTGATGTAGATACCAAGCGACGATATATGAAGGGTCCACGGAGAAAACATGTCTAGTCATTTTAAATTTCAGAAAGAAAAATAACTTTACTTTTAACGGAACAAGGTGCAAATTTGCCTTGATTTACGCAAGGACTAGACATGTTCTTTCCGTGAACACTTCATATATAACCAAGGAACAAATGTTTGTGATAAATAAATACACAAATGAAGAGTCTTTTCAAAAGGGCTTATTTCCACTTTGTCAATAAAGATTGTTTCTCTTATGAAAACATATAAAAATAAAATAACTCTTTTTGACAGAGTGGAAATAAGCCCTTTTGAAAAAACACTCCTCAAATAATGCCCAAACATACAGTAACACATTGACGACTTGTTTTACAATCGCCGGATAAGTATATCCGTCAGATCAAAATTATAACTTTCGTTTTCCCGATTGTTTAAAAGTAAAGGATAGCTAACATTTAACTGACAGATATATTTAAATCGGAGATGGTGAAACAGGCCCTTAGATTTCTATAAAGCGGCGGTCTTTTAGAACCCGACCGAAATTAGTCGTAGCAGAAGCAGACTGAGAGAAATGCTAGGTAAGGCATTTCGTGATGAATAGTATTGACGAATTAAAAATGACAGTGAACAAAAAACACATGTATCATTATGGGGAAACTTACAAAGTTCGACTTAAGCCCCATCACGCTTTGTCAGGCTAAGTAAGTTTGATAAGTTTCATGATGCTTGGTAAAACATTCAATAACATCAACTTAGTAGGCATGACTAAGAAAGCAAGTTTTCTGTCGAGTCGGTAATGAGTTTGATGATTTTACTTTCGATTATGCCCGTTTTCCGTTGAAAATCAGTCATTATTTAATACTTCTTAATAGCATCTACCTGTACCGAGTATGATACAATAATTCCCGGAATTATCAATAAATAACCGATACGTTGTTCCGGGAATATGAAATATGCCGTATAAACTAGTTTATAATTTAATTCTCTGAACTATTATAACACGTCAAACAAGTAAAAAAGGCATTTTATTTAGCCTGTCAAAAATTAATCACATGTAAATGGGCCAACCGACGCGTCATTTTCCACCGCCAATTTTTCGGGAATGGACACTGATTGATGCGAACAGTGATCGTATTATACGATTCACGCGATCGTCACTTCATCAATGGTATCGACAGCAAATGATAAAAGTCCGTTACGCTGTAAATTATCAAGACGAGTTGTGTGTAAAGGGTGGTAAATTCGTGTAGCTTTTGAATGATTATATTGTACTAATCTAGTTTATTCATAAATTGTTCAGTTGTTTACTGACCTAAAATACCCTTGCCATTCGTCTCGTGTTTATAATATACTAGCCTACATATAAACCTTCCTCTTGAATTACTCTACCTATTTTAAAAAATCTCATCAAAATCCGTTGCGTAGTTTGAAAGATTTAAGCGTATTATCAAACCGGAATCAGAAAGAGATTCGAGAGTATTGTTGACATAACAAATGACACAAATTTTACCAAGAAAAGAGTTGTTTATAGATGTAGTGAGTGATTAATTAATCTATTGTCTGTAAGTCTTTGCACTTAAACTATAAATATGTACATATATGAATATAACTATGAATATATCCTAGATTGACTTATACACTGCTGTGTTAACAGTACTTTCGAATCCCATGCTTGTGCACGACGCACCTATTTTTATCTGAAACCTTTTTGGAATACTTTTTTATCTCTTTATAGTATTTTGTATTTTTTGAAACCTATTGTTTTGTAATTTATTTTTTGTCATTCTGCCTTCAAGATTCGTGTAATAAACATGCTAAAAATTGAATCAGCTCAAGTTTTTCTTTGATCAGTAATATCTGGTCCTTTTCGGATCTCGACAGTTTGTTTATTGTATAAGTGAAGCAGTTCTGAAGAATGGTAGTTACTCGGTCGGTAACCGCTAAAGGCGGAGAAGGTAGATCCGCTGCGGAGGAGGCCGGGCCGTCGAACGTGCCCCTAGCCTCTTGTGTCGACTCGACAACCGCAGCACCGGCGCCTTCCCAGTCCCGTAAGTCAAGTATTTCGTCCCGTTCTTCAGTTGTATTGGCTAAAAAGTTAGCGGCAGAGGCGCAGCACGCCCGCCGTCTTGCCGATTTAGAGGCAGAAAAAATACGCCGCGCTGCAGCTGATCAATTAGCGGATTTAGAACGCGCGACTGCCGATCTAGAGCTGAAAGCTGAAATCGCCGCCATTGAGGCAGATGCGAGTCGGCACAGCTCTGCGAGCAGCAGTCATAATGTAGTCGTAAACCAATGGCTACGTCAATCCGAAGCGGCTTTTTTTCCTAAAGAACCTTTTGAATGTGTGAATGATTCCAGGAATTTTGAAAATAAACGTCCTGTTATTCGTGTCGCGTCCCTTGCACGCACTGCGATAGTGCGTCATGGCTGTCGTGCTGCGACTTCAGAGGTCCCTATCGTGCCTGAAGCGGCACCTGCGCTTCCAGGGGGCCTCATGGTGCCTCCGGCGCCCATCGGGCCGTGCGCGCCCATCGCGCCATCCGCGCCTTTCGCGCCGCCCGCGCCTAACGCGCCGACCGCGCCTATCGCGCCGCCCGCGCCTTACGCGCCGACCGCGCCTATCGCGCCGCCCGCGCCTAACGCGCCGACCGCGCCTATCGCGCCGCCCGCGCCTATCGCGCCGCCCGCGCCTATCGCGCCGCCCGCGCCCATCGCGCCGCCTGCGGCCCTCTCGCTTCGTGAGAGCTCTGAAATTCCACAGCTAGTGAAGAGTCTAGGAGTTTTAGTAGATAGTGTTAATAAAGGAATTAATAATGCCATTAACCGTGTCCCTTTACCCCGTTTTGACGGCAAATCCTATTTAGATTGGTTGAGTCTCAAGAAAGCCTTTGAAAATACTCAAGGCTCCTACTCCGCCACGAACAATATGTCAAGATTGAACACTGCGCTGACTGGTGCGGCCCGCGAAGCTGTGGCTGCGCTGCTGGTGTCCGCACGAGACCCCGGCGTCGTGGTGCGCGCCCTAGACGCGCGTTTCGGCCGGCCCAAGGTAGTGGTCGCGCATGAAATAGCGGTGGTGCGCGCGCTGCCGCGTGTGTATGGTGAAGGTAAGGACTTAGCTATCTTTGCCAGTCGGGTGCACAACTGTGTGGAAGTAATACGGCTATTAGATCATACGGAATATCTTGCTTCTCCAGAGTTATTTCAAGCTCTTATTACCAAGATTTCTCCACTGTTGCGAGCCAAATGGCTAGATTATGCCGATCGTTTCGAGCCTGCCGGTCTAACAAAGTTGGAAAGCCTAGCAGAGTTCCTAGCACACGAAGTTGACCTACAGTCTCGTTTCGGTTTAATGCCTGAGCAGTCTACTGCGTCGCACGCGATAGACAGTAGGCGGCCCAAGGATAGTGTACACGTTGCCGCAGATAACCAATCTACCATTCCCAGTTCATCCTCACGAAATTCACCCTCAATTCGGTTGAATTCATCGACGACCGCATCCAATATTAAATCGTGTGTTGTATGCAAAAAATCACACGATATCATTCAATGTGACAAGTTTGCCGCAATGTCAATCGATGACAGGTGGAGTTTCATAAAAAAAAATAGAATCTGTCATCGATGTTTAAGAGGTTGGCATAGAATAAATTATTGTAAGGCAAAACAAACTTGTCACATTGACGGCTGTCATTTTCGTCATCATGAAATGCTACACAATGCAAACTATGAACGATCCGTAGCCGCGCATGTAGAAAATCAGGAAATTATACAGATCCCGGGAACCTCTAACATCACGCCGTTGAAATCTGCCCCCGCCGCGGCCGTCGTAATCGATTCAAAGTCAACAGAGATTCTTACCCACACGTCGACTTCTGCTGCCGCGGGATTTTCAGCGCAGCCATCGGTACCTTCTCGCGCGTTGTTGAAGGTCGTAGCCGTGACCGTGTCCGGTCCATTAGGGTCAGTAAATACATACGCGATGCTAGACGACGGGGCTGCGGGTTCCTACATAGACTCTGAAATCGCCGCGCAAATAGGTGCATGCGGTTTCGATGGCCGCATAAACCTCAAGTGCGTAGGCGGTTTGCATAAAGAAACGGATGTGAAATATGTAGATTTTCTAATTAAAGGTCGCCGATCTAACGAAACTTACGAGATTACTAAAGCGCGATCGATGGAAGGTTTAGGTCTCGCGTCACAAACCGCAGATAGGTCATGTGTGTCTAAATATGCCTACTTTTCAGACATTGTAGACGAGTTTTGTTACGGCCACGTAAAGCCAATGATCATAGTTGGCCTTGACAACTGGCATCTCACGTTGCCTAGAGCTGTACGTCATGGCACTAAGACCCAACCAGTGGCGATTAATACCGCTTTGGGTTGGGTTTTATTTGCGTTTGGCTGTAGCAAAACTACGCCTTTCGAAACAGTTAACCACGCTATAGCTAGCGAGCCCTCGATTACGGACGTTAGTGATCGCGCGACATTAGAAAACTTAATTCGTGAGCAATATAGTCTAGATTCTATCGGCATTTCAAAACGCGAAGCGCGTAGCGCTGATGACGAGCGTGCTATCCAAATTCTTGACCGTACATCGCGACGCTTGCCTAACGGGCATTATGAAGTCGGTTTGCTTTGGAAATCTGATGACTTAGTCGTACCTGACAGTTATAAGCTTGCCCTTTCTAGGTTTCTCAGTCTAGAAAAGAAGATGGCGCGGGATTCTCAATACGCGGAGCGCTACCGGCAGAATGTACACGCCATGTTTGGAAAAGGTTACGCCGAACTGTGCACGGAAGAGCCCAGTGTTAAGTCCCCTGTTTGGGTTTTGCCACATTTTGGCGTAACGAATTCCAATAAGCCTAATAAATTAAGATTGGTACATGACGCTGCTGCCAAAAGTAATGGTGTTTCGCTAAATTCGCTCTTGTTAACCGGCCCTGATTTGCTTCAACCTCTGCTCGGCATCTTGATGCGTTTTCGGGAGGGCAAGGTTGCCCTGACGGGAGATATTCGTGAAATGTTTCCTCAGGTAAAGATTCGAGCTGAGGATCGCGACGCACAACGGTTTTTATGGCGCGATAACCCAAAAGAGCCTATCAGGACTTATCGGATGTCATCAATGATTTTCGGTGCCGCTTCTAGCCCTTTCACTGCTATCTACATTAAAAATAAGAACGCAGCGGAATGGCAGGAACGCTATCCAGACGCGGCTCGAGCCATTATTGCCGATCACTATATGGATGACTGTATAGTGAGCCTAAATTCAGTCGATGAAGCTGCCAAGCTGGCCGCTGAGATCAGCCAGATCCATCGACATGCTGGCTTCGAAATGCGTGCGTGGGCTTCAAACAATCCCTCCGCTCTCGCTTTATTGCCTAAGGAGAGCTTGATTGAAGTGCCCCCTGTAGCTAGCTGTAGCAATAGCGTAGATGTCGGTCTTGGTCGTCTCACTACCCGTACGCCCGTGCGTACACTTGGGCTTATTTGGCAACCCGTTTCAGACACTATTAGTTTCAATATTGGAATGAGTAATGAGTGTTCGTTGCCAAATAAACTCACAAAGCGTGAAGTTTTAGCTCATGTGATGCGGGTTTTCGACCCGCTCGGGATTCTGGCGCCAGTAGTCATTACAGGTCGTATTATGTTCCAAAATGCGTGGCGTCAGTCTCTGGGTTGGGACGATGAGCTATCACAAAGTGACAAAGCGGCGTGGATGCTCTGGTTTGAGGATTTATTTGCAGTTTCTAGTTTACAGATTCCACGCTGCTACTGTCTTAGCGAGTCTCAAATTGACAAGTGCGAGCTTCACCTATTCTGTGACGCAAGCGAATCTGCCTTCGCTGCAGTTGCATATTGGCGATTTGTTCTAGAAAATGGTTAAGTGAAGCTAGCGCTTATTTGTAGTAAAGTTCGGGTAGCACCGTTGAAAAAAGTATCTATAAATCGCTTAGAGCTCCAAGGAGCATTGGTTGCAGCCCGTCTCGCTTCAACTATCTGTGAAGCCCACAGATTTAAACCTGCAAGTCGCGTATTTTGGTGTGATTCTATGACTGTTCTAGGATGGCTTCGAAGCGAGGCGCGGTTATTCAAGCCTTTCGTTTCACACAGAGTAGCTGAAATCACAGAGATAACCGACGTGAAAGAATGGCGATGGGTGCCTACACATCTTAACGTAGCAGATGATGCCACCCGCATCAAGCGGGTGACGATGTCAGCCGAATCACGTTGGATATCGGGACCTGAATTTTTGCTCTCGTCCGAGTGGCCCTGCGAGCCTAGCGCACCTGAGAATCCGGGTATAGACGACGAGAGCAAACTTACAGGACGTGTAGACTTAGTTCACCAAATTAGTGACGTTGATAAGCACGAACCAGTTTCCGCCGATCCTAAACGTTTCAGTTCCTGGCTCAGATTGGTACGTGCAACCGCTACTGCGCATAAGTATCTCACATTATTGCGAATGCGTAGTCTAACGAAAAGGGGTCTGTGTGTAGATAATTTAGTACGTTACGAGGGAGGGTTGTGTACCTTTATGTTTCAGCCTGCAAATCAATGGCAACAGTTCACTGCCCCACGGGCTACGCTACACCCTGCCGCAGCATTGACTGCCGCAGACCTCCGGCTGGCTGAGCTGCACATCCTACGCCAGTCCCAGCAAAACACATTCCCTGAAGAGATAGCCTATCTACAAAACTATCCTTCCCGGCCAGTGCCACGTTCCAGCCGATTGTCCAAATTATCCGTCACTATCGGAGACGACGGGCTTATCCGCTTGTCTGGCCGCATTAGAGCAGCGATGCACGTACGAGATGCTATGAAAAACCCTATCGTTCTTGACGGAAGTGAAGCAGCCGTACGCCTGCTAGTTCAGCACCACCATCGCAAAGCCGCACATGCCAATACGGAGACTGTCGTCAACGAGCTCCGACAAGACTACCATCTGCTGAGTCTTAGAAGTACCGTCCGCAACGTTGCCTACAATTGCCAATTCTGTCGAATCCGTCGATCTAAGAACTTTCAGCCCCCGATGGGAGACCTACCCGAGGCGCGCCTAGGGCATCACAAGCGCCCGTTCACATTTACGGGACTGGACTATTTCGGGCCAGTACAAATTTCGATTGGCCGACGACGGGAAAAAAGGTACGTGGCACTATATACCTGCCTCGTAGTACGAGCCGTCCACCTGGAAGTCGTCGACAGCTTATCAACTGACTCCGCAATTATGAGCCTTCGCCGCTTCATAGCCAGAAGAGGCACTCCGTCCTAGCTGTGGTCTGACAATGGTACAGCGTTCGTTGGTAGCCACCGCGAACTACAGCGCTTATACGCCGAAGCTACGTCCGAGTTCGCAGCAACGGAACGGATCAAGTGGAGGTTCATTCCACCAGGCGCTCCGTTTATGGGTGGCTCATGGGAAAGGTTGGTCAAGAGTGTCAAGACGGCGCTGAAAGTAACGCTGACTGAGCGAGCCCCTACCGATGAAGTTCTACGCACACTCCTGGCGGAAGCGGAATCCCTGATCAACTGTCGGCCCTTGACACATGTTGCCGTAGATCTTCAAAGTGATCAATCGCTGACGCCCATGCATTTTCTACTGGGTTCATCATCAGGAAGATCCATACCGGCGACGTTGTCGGACTCTGACCTCATCTCACGCTCCAGCTGGCGTAAGGCCGTACGCTTGGCCGATCATTTCTGGCGACGTTGGCTGCGCGAGTAACCAACTCAAGTACCAAGACGCGGTCGAGGAGAGGTTCCGCAGATTGCAGTTGGTGACCTAGTTCTGATTGCAGATGGCAACACACCAAGAGGTTCCTGGCCCCGTGGACGTATTACAGCAGTTTTTCCAGGCCCTGATGGTATCGTGAGAGTGGCAGACGTGCGCACCCTGGCCGGGGTATTCAGACGACCCCTCCGTAAGCTGGTGAAGCTCCAGCTTTAACAAAAAAGGGAGGAAATGTGCACGACGCACCTATTTTTATCTGAAACCTTTTTGGAATACTTTTTTATCTCTTTATAGTATTTTGTATTTTTTGAAACCTATTGTTTTGTAATTTATTTTTTGTCATTCTGCCTTCAAGATTCGTGTAATAAACATACTTAAATTTAACCAGCACCAAGTTTTTCTTTGATCAGTAATACATGCTAATCGCGGTTTAATAATACAAAGGGACATAGGGACAGAAAAAGTGACTTTATTTTATACGAGTACTAATACTATGCAGTGAAGAGGGACAAAATTGATCACAAGCATTTTCTTTTTTGGGAATTCTCTTATCCATGGAAGATTGAATGTAACGACTTGACTCGTTCATCTGCACAATGAACAAGTGTTTCTTATTATATTAGTTATATTACTTAAATGATAGTATGTTGTAATACTAGTAATAGGTACGTGAACTCGAACGGGTTAATAATATGTGAGGCACGTCGCGATGCAAGCGCTGCCTAGCCTATTATACACGTCCGCATAATTAATCTCATCAGTGCGCTACAATGGAGCGCGCACAAAGCAAGCCACTTAGCTATCTAGCCGCCTCGTGCCCAAAGACACATGTGTTAATTGATATTCATAATCAATTACAATTCGATAACAAATCTAATAAGGTTGCTCCGTGAGCAATCGACACGATTACCAGAGGTGAGTTTCCGTTTCGACACGGACAAATTAAAGGTATCTCAATATACATACCATCATGTGATGCCTGCAATATACCAAGGCTACTCCTTAAATATGCATGCATTCGAGACGTGTACGTATTGCAGCAGTGATAGCCACTTTAAGTATGCATCTATATAATGAGAAGAAGGCAGCACTCTCCATATGTTAGGTAAAAATGCTTATTATTGAATTGAATCATTTGTATATTTAAATTGATTAAAAACATCGAGAAGAATGATTTACTTTTTTTAACTTCAACGCTGTGTATAAAGAAAACTTATTAATTAACTTAGTGAGGGCATTGTTTCTCCCAGCGAAGGCCAGAACAAAGGCGAAGCCAACATCGGGACAAAGCCGTTGAGTCAACAGTGTGACTGAAACGACGACGCTGCCGTTTCACTGCACAGCTAACCGCTGTGTACACGCTAACGAAAAATTATTCATTATTTGGTGCGCTCATTTCGCCTTATAAAACAACTCAAATTGAAATCAATGGGAGCTCCCTTATACAGACATTTTATTCTACTTTTTAGTATTTTTTGTTATAGTGTCAACAGCAATACAGTATCTGTGAAAATGTCAACTGTTTATTACGGTTTACGAGAGACAGCTTGGTGACAGACAGACAGACAGGAGCCTTAGTATAGTAATAGGGTCCCGATATACCCTTTGGGTTCTGAACTTTAAAATGACCAAAAACACAATACAGAAAACAAAACATATAACATTTCCACAACTGGAGAAAAATCAAAGAATTTGCATTGAATGCAACATGTATCCCCAAATGGCTTTTCCGGGATTCATATCCGATCCGCCTTTCGGAATCGAACTCAAGCCGCATGCAAACATAATATTATGTTGACCAAGACCATACCGACTAAGAGATTAGTGTGGACTGATTACTGATCGAGCGGATATAATGCAATAGCGTACAGTACAGTAAATCTGTTCAGCTCTGTCTGTGTGAAATTGAGTTAGTATTATGGGGACGAAAATAACAATCAACATCTAAAAGTGTGTGGTTATAAAATAATGTAGGTGGGTCAATCTTTTCGTTGTCTTAATTTGTGTCCCTAAAAACGTGACGCAGTGGTGATTTTAGTATGAGATGATGTTTTGTTTTCAATTTCTGATGTATGGATTAAAATCTAGCGTGAAAAAGAAATACATATGCACTGGATTTTTTAAAAATACTGAGTCGAGATAGCAACTAAAAGCGTGACAAAGTGGAAGACAACGAAAAGAATTTTGACCCAGGTATGTCTTTTAAGAGAATTAAAAATAACATTTCTGCAACGTTTTTATGTTTAACGCATGAGTGCTTTTTTTTAAACAAATATAACCAGCGAAGTTAATTCGAATGTCACAACCCTTGGCACTACGCATACCCACCTACACGTAAGATTAATTAAGTAATTAGCACCTAGCGAGTGCGCTCCCGGTATTACTTTGAAGGTCGGGGTTGTCCGTGCGTGTGCGTTGGTGTAAGTGACAACATATAAATATGTACGAAATATGTAACTTACAAGATGCCTCTTGTAACTTTCGAGTGAAAGCCTTTTCGGGTCCTGTTTTGTACTAAGTTCCTGAATAAAAAGCTTTCTATTCTATTCTAAAAGATGGATCAAACTGCATTATACCGGGTGGTATACCGGTGGAAAGTCTGAAACTATAAGACATACGAATATTTGTTCTTAGGAACCATGTCATCGATTTTAAAAATAATGAAAACTACGTTGATAAATATAAAAAAAAAAATTTTTTCTTAAGATTTACACAACAAACACCTAGTAAAATAAATGTAGGTATATGAAAACAACGAATTCCTTTCATTTGAGACATCATGTTTCTTAGAGACATTTACAGCTTAAGACCTACACAAACGATATCTAAATAAAAATAGTGTAAGTTTTTTTTTCAAAACAACCGGGTTCGATTCCCTAGCTGAGTACAGTTTTTTTTTCAAATGTATGAATGCAGTTTTTCTTTTTATCAAAATCGGTGACATAGTTCCTAAGAACAAATCTTCGTATGCCTTATAGTTTCAGACTTTTCCATACTGACCGATTCGAATGGGCCACCCTGTATAGCAAGTCGTTACTATAAGCGATAAAGATATTGTATGTTATTTATATAACATGCAACCCTTTACCTACTAATTGAATTGAAAATTAAAGTCAATATTTTCGGAGATAACTGTTCCAGAAGAAAAAAAAATTGAGGGATCTCCTCTAACTTTGATCCGTAGCTCCAAAAAGTGGGGTTATAGAATACTTTAAAATAAAACTATTTCGAACATAATCGGCCCAGCCGTTTTCGAATAACTGGGCATTTTCACTTCTAGGGACACCCAATTAGCTTAACTCCCACAAAAAAGTTAACTTCGATGTCAGCTTTGTAACGACAATTTGCGTGTTCCTTGATCTATCTAAAGCATTTGACACTGTCTCTGTTCCTATCCTCCTCAATAAAATGGGAAATATTGGCATTCGTGGCACAGTCTATAATATTTTTAAAAGCTACTTAACAAACCGATCTCAGTTTGTTAAAATCAATGATACAATGAGCCAGAAAAGGGAACTTACATTCGGAGTACCACAGGGTAGTGTCCTTGGACCTACCTTATTCTTGATCTATATTAATGACCTTTGCCTGTTGCACTTGACGAACTGTCATATAATTACTTATGCTGACGATACTGCCTTACTCATCCACGGTCGCAATTGGGAAAACACTCTGTCCCATGCAGAATCAGCACTAAGTCTTGTAATGAAGTGGCTCTCACAAAATCTTTTAACCTTAAACCTCGATAAAACAAAATTTATTACCTTTTCTCCAAAACTTTCTTCGCAACCGGACCCAACCTTCGCACTCAGACCTCATACATGTGAACCTTCCATTTCTACCTTATGTAATTGTTTACCAGTTCTCCGCGTCAGTAACATAAAATACTTGGGAGTCATTCTAGATAGTGTCCTGTCGTGGAATGAGCAAATTGAAGCTGTGAAAGCCCGAGCTCGCAAGCTTATCTATGTGTTTCGTAAGCTTAGATCAGTTGCTAACTACCAAATTTTGAAAACTGTGTATTTAGCACTGGCGCAGTCGATAATGAGTTACTGTATCACTGTCTGGGGAGGTGCAGGTAAAACAAAAATGCTTCAGCTCGAGAGGGCGCAAAGAGCTGTCCTTAAAGTTATGGCATTCCTGCCAATAAGATATCCAACTAAGGATCTATACCACTATTGGATGGTAAACTCTGTGCGGAAACTGTTCGTTATTAGCGTTATAACTCGTAAACACTCCCTCCTTCCCTATGTGCCCATAGAAGCTGAGAAAAGGAGAAGAAGAAATAGGGTGTGTCCAAAAGTAAAATGTAAAATGGTACTTACGAGTCGACACTTTATACATCTTAGCTCTAGCCTATATAATAAAATAAACGACCAACTTAACATCTACCCTCTAACGCAGCGCGAATGCAAATTGAAGCTTGTGACGTGGCTAAATACGTTAAATTACGAAGACGTCGAAAATCTGATTAAAACAAACGAAAACTAGATCAAATGTAATTATTTATAGAATCAAATTTATATAATTGTATAACTGTATTACTGATAAGGATCATCATTACCATTATTTATCTAGATCACCAAGGCATACACACACACACACACACACACACACACACACACACAGTCAATCCCGCTTAGACTTTATTAGTTTTGTTATTCTAAAATTAAGATAAAGTTTAATTTTGTATTGTTATTCTTTTCCCGTTTACCTATCATAATTGTAAATTGTAACGCTCTGTTCACTCGCCGGAGTGGGCGTTAATAACTGCGACACAGTCCAACGACTAATGCTGTTATTATCGTTCAATATAGTTCATGTATACCTTGTTACAGTTTTACGAAAATAAATTATTATTATTATTATTATATTATAATTAAACATTAAATATTAACAAAAATATTTTTTTTATCATTTAATCCAGAAGTAATACGCGTATATGCAATATAAAAACACGAATAAAGTGGATTTATGTAAATATTTCATACTTAATTGTCGTTACAAAGCTGACATCGAAGTTAACTTTTTTGTGAGAGTTAAGCTAATTGGGTGTCCCTAGAAGTGAAAATTCCCAACTACGGAACCCTACAAAGAGCATGTTTTTTAAAAATGGACGTGGGCTTACACGGCGGCGTGTTCTCGTCGCAGGTGCCGAGCTGGTCGAGCGGGCCGAGCCAGGGCGCGGCGGAGGCGCCGGGCCGCAGCACGCACAGCAGCAGGCAGGAGCGCCGCGCGCGCGCCGCCTCGTTCCACGCCACCAGCGCGCCCCACCAGTCGCCGCCTAGCTCCACTATCGCCGCCATGTTCTCTACCTATTGTGATAAGCAGAGATCAGATAAATGTGCTTCGTTAATAATATGGACATACCTCCAAAGTTGATTAAGGGCTGATTTTTCAATCCTCAGTTAAAAGTATCAGTCAGTTAAAAGTATTACCATCCTTATCGCTGGTCATCAGTCAAAAAAGGATAGAGCTAACATTTATTTGACAGTTACTGTTATCTGGGGATTGAAAAATCAGTACTAAATGAATAATTTATTGAAAGTTGATTTCGAAGCTTTAAGGTGACTATTTACAAAGGTTTTCATAGTTGCCGGTTCCAAATAGGTAATTTTCTGAAAATATTAAATAAATAAATATCTATGGACATCTTACACAAATCGACCTGAGGCCTATTTCTCGAAAGCTTGTAACTTGTAATACAAGCGGAAATCCCTATCTAATTATTAGTGTTAAAATGAGACTTCCACTTGTATTACAAGTTACAAGCGTTCGAGAAACGGGCCCCTGGTAACAACGACCTGGTGACCACGGTAAGCACAATTAAGGCTTGTGTTGTGGGTACCAAGCGACGATATACTATATAATAGATAGATACATATAGATACTTAAATACATACACAGCCATGACCAAGGAACAAATATTTGTGATAAATAAATACACAAATAATGCCCTCGCCGGGATTCGGCTTCGTAGGCCAACGGTAAGTAAGGGTAAGTTAATTAATAAGTTTTCACTACCAACTAGGCTACGAAGGCTGATATAAATGATTCATTACTCAATCAACTTTGGAGTCATGTCCATATTATTGCGAACAATGCCGCACATTTATCCGATCTCTGGTGATAAGATAACTTAGGACGGACATCGTAAAATTTATAGCTATTTTTGTCAGTATTATACTGTTTTTCAAACCATGAATCTTCTTACCTATTCATAAACGTCTTCTAACTACGTTTGTCCATCTCATCGTATCAGTATGTCTATAAGACCGAAAGCGACTAACCTCATTATTAATAGCTAATTATTGTTGGTGTCTTTTGGTCTTATTGGCATATTGATATTTCAATATTATATATAAATATTTAGCGGCTTGCTAAGTTAGGAGAAGTTTATGAATTTATGAACACGGGGTTAAGACCGTACCTTCAGTGCTCCATGTAGTAGAACACAGAAATTGGGCATCTTGCTGGGGTCCAACACTTCCTCGTCCGGCGAGCTGCCATCCATGCTGGACCCATCCTGTCGACATAATTTCTTATGAATAAAATCTACGAGTATACTTAGTTTAATATTACTGTTTTAATACTAAACTCAGCTGTTTTCAACTTAATGCGGTTTGATACACCGCTGGAAATAAAGCGTCCGTTTTTTGTGATCAATATTATACAAACCTTAGTAGGAGTTTTAGCACCGTAGTTTTCTCTGTTCGAAGAATTACCGTTTTGAGCTTGTGGCACCACTAAGTGCTTGCTTACAGCTATAGGAGTACCTGTGACAATGGATTATTATCAGGTTTCAGATAAATTTTAGACGCCGCTGTTTTTCACTAAGAGTTTGCGATGAAGATGAACCTGTCAGTAGAAAACAGCGGCGTCTAGAATCTAGGCGTGAAGAGTTAACCACCCATAGAGAATATCAATTTATGTGCGGTTTTTATTGACAATGCTTTATCCAAAATCATGTCACATGTTGGACCTAGGGTTTATAATAAGCTCCCAGCGGAGATAAAGAATGCAGGTAGCACAACACTATTTTTAAATAAATTAAGGAAGTGGTGCAGTAGCCGCACCACTCGTTTTATGATTTTAATGATTATTTCAATCTACCTGACATTTTATAATTTAAATACTGGAATAATTACATCAAATTAAATTTCTCGAATAATTATTGACAAGTACCTACCTTGACTAATTAATTTATTATTGTATGACATTTATTTTTAAAATGTAATCTAATCACAATTGTCATGTACAAACTTACACTATAATTAGGGTTTTTTCTTTTTTTTTACCATTTTGAATGTATAATAACTTGTAGACATGTAATATTTAGAATATTATAAATAAATGACTATGACTATGACATACCTAGTTCACTAATGTGCATGAAGCCCATAATGTTGATCTCGTTGGAGAGCGTGTAGGTGGCGGCGTAGCCCTCGTGCACGGCGGGGTGCGGTTCCGGGAACAGCTGCACGCGCGCGGCCAGCTGCCCGCACTTCAGCGTGCACGAGAACTCCTGGTAATGCTGCTCGCACAGCCGCGTCATCGCGTTCACCGCCTGCCGCAGCAATGCATGTTCAATCAGGGTTTTAGATAGTTTCTCCGCCACCAGGCGGCGCTATGTAGGCGTTAGGTCTAAACAGCTGTCAGATTCATAGGTACTGAACATAAAATATCGAAATTCTATTGTGTTTGCAAGTTTATTAATTTTATAATGGGTTGCTGAAAGAGGGTCGCCCAACTGAGCTCTAAAACAGGGACGCAATGATACTAAAGGAAATGGTTGGCAGCCAAGAACTTCACTAAATATCACCAGGCGACAAAAAGTAGCCGAAAAATCTCGCATTATTTATTCATGAGTCCCAATGTACTTACACTGGCTACTGAGAGTTGGTCCAGGCAATAGACAGATCCTCTACTGACGTTTCCGCTTGAATTATTGGCAGAAGTAGCCAAGTCCACAATTTTCTGGTAAAGAGGCATTGCTGTAAATGAAATTATTATATTTCAATCTCCAGACAAGCACGTGAAATATTCAACAGCAATATTTTATATCGTGATGTTTAACACATGTTGCTCAAAAACATGATCTAAGGCTTCGTTATGGACACATTCCATCAAATGAGTTCATGTTCATGATGAGACTATCAGCGTCACCAAACTGTTTCTAGAATGTACCAAACTCGAACATGTTCAACATGTGCTTATGGAATGTGTTTGCAAACGAGGATAATGAATGAATTAATGAATTGTGATTTATATATTAAATTATTCTAGTACACATTTAAAATAGTATAGAAGAGATTTAACCACTCACTTGCTTTGATTTTTGCGATACACTCTATGTCTATGTAAAATAAGAGTGATAACATGTAACAAAAGCTACATGAAGCAAGTGAGTGATTAAGAAAAATGTGTTCTCATCAACGAGGGTGAAATCGTCACTGCGTGACAAAAACCGTGTTTTTTTATAGTTTAATTCTCATATTTCTTATAGACTAAGTGGTAGACAACAGTTATGTCAATCCCTCATTTTTACTAGGAATGTCTTTAGGTATAATAAGAATTCATTCCAAGATTAATTACTTAATTTCATCAATATGTCCTGACAGACAAAGTAGTCCTATGTTTACATTTCCTTTAGAAATTTCGAACCCAAATAGTATGCATCACAGATATTTATGAGCCGACGAAAAAGCAGTGTGTCACCATAAAGGTTCACAAACTAGATTTAAGTAGGTTAATATAAATTTAATGAACTAAGGGCTGATTTTTCAATCCTCAGTTAAAAGTATCCATCAGTTAAAAGTATTACCGTCCTTATCGCTGGTCATCAGTCAGAAAAGGATAGAGCTAACATTTATTTGACAGTTACTGTTAACTGGGGATTGAAAAATCAGTACTAAATGTATTTGAAATCTTGAAATAAATCTTGGATATTACCATGTTGTAGACAGGGATCCACTGGCGAAACAACAGGCAAGATGTGTATCCTGACAGGATATGGTGCGGGCAAGGGCAGGTTTTGTATAGCTCTACTCCTGCCAATAGGGCCCGAACCTATACTGCCATCTGTTATCTGTACAGAACACGAAAAATTATTTTAATAAGATATAGACTACAGCATTTTTTATCTACTTCCATATCATAATTTATCCTATCATATATTCAGAAGTGGTAATGTAATGACCTATATTAAGAAACCGGTGTCTGTGGCTGTATCATAATATTAACAAGTATTGGTGTCAGTACATTAATGTTAACTTAAAAGGCTATACTAAATGATCTATAAAAGCATGTAATACATTATTTATAATCATCATCAACTTTTTCAGTCACTTATTGCCCACTGCTGAGCTTTCTCCCTGTATGCCACTGGTCCCGGTCCTGAGCTACACATTTTTTAATATGAATACTAACATTATGCCAAAGTTTAAAATTGTGGTTAATCTGGAGTAAAACTTACCAATATTATCTGCATGGGTGTCTGGTAACCCCATTCACTAAGAATAAGCTGGCTGACACCAGCTAAGGCTGAGTCAAGACATGTTTTGTCACCTTCTTCAAGAAGTGGTAGTTTGCTGCGAATATTCTCAAATTCTCGTGTGAATGGTACAGCCACTAGAACAAATTAGAACGATTACAGGTCAAGTTTGTAAGGATAAGATTTCGGTTGGATTAAAGCAAAGGCAACTGGACACTTACTGCCAGAATATAATTATAATCATTACATTCATTACCTTCACATATAGAGGAAAAAGTAACTAAAGCGACGTATTCTAGCCTGGCGTGAACACTTAGAAAATCTAAAAATGAATTAATAGCAGCAGTGGCAACTGTAAGACGAGTATGATTTTCGATAGGGTCTAATGTGGGCACCGTGCGAGACATCGATAAAGAAACATCCAATAGAATGACTGTCGGCATTTTGTTGATATTAATATGAATAAGTATAAAAACTGATAAACCCTAAATATCTGGAAAAACCGGAGGTAAATAAACGCTCATGTTTGGCGAAGTCAAGCTCGAGTATCTTGAGACGTGAGAAACGTCAATTTTGACGTCTATCGCGCATCCCTCTTCAAGCCTTATTTTATATCGCCTAACCTAACCAACCAGCTTGACAGTAGAAAAACCGGCCAAGAACATGTCGGGCCATGTTCAGTGTAGGGTCCCGTAGTTATTCAATAAAACCGGCCAAGAGCATAAGGAAAAACTTTCTTTTAAGACCCTTATTCTTTTTAAGAGGCCTATTCCATAGACATATAAATTTACAGACCGAGTCTATATTATCTGTGGGTGACGCCGGCAATGCCTGTCAACGATCTTTGTTTGGGTATACTAGTGCACCTAAACCGCAAATAGTAAAAGTAATAAAAATGAAGCTTATCATGTATATTTCTGTTCGATAAGTGCACGGAATGTGATAAAAGTGATCACTTGTGTGGTTCCAGGGTGTAAAACCGCCAGGGTTACCTGAATGAACAAAATAAAGACATTACGTTTCACCGGTAATTTAGTTTTGACTTGAATTTTAAGATTTCGAACCTTATTAAGGTAAAAGTAACTGAAAATCTTATTCAATATTTGTTGCCGGATACATGTGTGTAGTTTTGTGAATTAACCATTCGTATTTGCATTCTTAATGTAATAATAAATACTGGGATTCAAATATTTGTATCGCATAGTGTTGTACTTAAGAGACCGATCGTGATATCGATAAATGTATTGATAGCCAACTCAGAAAATGAATCGATGTTTTTAATTTCGAACAGGTTTCCACAGGACACTGAACAAAGGCTATTATGGGTCAAAAATATCAAAAAGGCAGACGACTGGTGCCCTAAAAAGTATTCAAAAATATGCTCCGCACATTTTTAAGCTGTTGTTTCAGGCAAGGGTACGCACATAAGTGATTACATTCCGACGTAGTACCCACCATATTTGGTAATCATCCAATGTCATATCAACCAGAAAGTAAATTAAGTTTAGTTTAATAATGACACTCATGTGATACTTCTGTAGACTGATTAATTATAAAGAAGCCATCATACGAAAATTGTTAGGTATGATTTAAGGGATGATAAGTTCCATAAAACATGTTATAATGAGGATTTTCTGAAATGCCGTTCACCAGGGCGGCAGCACTGAGGCGTCAGGTTCAGAAACTTGTCTAAATTCTCAGAGCGCCTATAGTTTCGTGTTTAAATGATTTGTACGAGTTAATAAAATTATGTAAAAAAAAACCGGCCAAATGCGAGTCGGAATCGCGTGCGAAGGGTTCCGTATCATTATCAATTTATTATTAAGAAATACAGTTAAATCAACCTACCTCAAAAACTATAGGAGATAATTTAATCAAACCAAAAATCGTTGATAGAATTTATTAATGTGCATAACATATATTTTTTTTAGAATTTTATATTGAGTAGTTTAAAAAATAGAGGGGGGGGACACATTTTTCAGACTTTGAGAGCTGATATCTCGAAAACGATTTGCTTAAATAAAAATGAGATTTATAAACCTTCATATTATTTTCAAAGACCTTTCTATTAATACCCCACACGTTTATATACAACTAAAAAATTTTTTCTATCCCTCAGTTACATGTATGGAGGGCCCCCACCCCAATGGTTTTTTTACAATTTAGTATCATAATCCTGTAGCGGTTTATACAACACATATCCTTACCAAATTTCGTTACTGTAGCATTTATAGTTTCCGAGTAAATCGGCTGTGACAGACGGACAGACGGACAGACGGACATGACGAATCTATAAGGGTTCCGTTTTTGCCATTTTGGCTACGGAACCCTAATAAAATGACCTTCTAGTTAGTTTTTCTTTGAGGCTAGATAATTGTGTTTCTTAGCGGAACCTTACCGCTAAGTGGCGCCAACTAGTGGCATACGTCTTAGACAGAACACTTCTTATGACATTTGACATTTTAATTAAAGAAAATATTTTTTTAATTTGGTGATTTTATTTTTATCCTAAAATGTAGATTTAGTAATCATGACATATTAAGGATCGCAGAAGATCGCGATTCTGAGCAGGAAATAAGGTTTATTCCTACTGTATTCGCTACCTAATTTGGTAAAAATATTATTATTGCCGATAAAAGCATACGATGAAGACTGGACAACACTAATAGTAATGACATTTTATCTAGTCAGGTTGGTAGCATTGTTCAAGAAAATGGAGTCATTGATTGAATTCACGACCAAGTAGGGCTACCATATTTGTCTCTTTTTCCTTATGTAATACATCTTGAGATGGTAAAGGATGACAATAGTTTGTTCATGTAAATATGTCTTAATACACGGAATCTTCCCTATATTTTATCTGTGATTACAGCAACATAAAAAAAGTTTCTTGTTTTTTTTTGTACCACTTTGTTGGCATGATTAACCCATTAACCGCCGGTGTCGTATATATCCTACCTGTGACTTCAATGCTGCTAGCGCCACAGTCGCATATTTACAACACAAGTATTGACAGGGATTTTAGGTGTAATATGTAGTCCTTAATGGCTATGCAACAATGATAACGAAGATCCAAAGGTCAACTTACAAATATGAGACCATTATTTCTTTTTTCCTATTGCCTTTTACGAAAAAAAAAAACAAATGTATTATAGAGAAGAACTCGTATGGCTAAATACTGTTTTACCTCAGATGTGTCCTGCCGCAGTCGTATATATCCAACAATAGTGATGCGACCAATTTTATCTGGCTTTATTTAGTAGTTGTGCATATGGTTTACACGAATTAAGAATAATACGTAATAATAATGTAAGTAATTGTATTTGTCTTTAATCTGAATAATAATCATCACACTTATGTTTTTTATTATTATTTAGGAATTATATATAATTTATTTGACGTTCGACTTTATACGATGATTAGTATCTACAACACTAGTACTTTCAATGCTATCTAAAGTGTCTAGCGCCAGAGTCGCATTTATCCGCTTATGACGTCATAAGCGTGCACAATGAGGGTTTTTGATACTTTTTCTGCCGCTATGGGGAGGTGAGATGGCAGCACTGAGCCGACCTTATAACGAACTGTCAAAATAAATACGCGCATTTAATTTTCAACATATTTATAGGTTTATTTATTCTGAAAACCATTACTTTAGTCATATTGTTACCTAAACTAAATAAATAAAATAGTTCCAAGTCAATTCTCATGAAATTAACAAAGTTATAGTAATTATTTTGAATACCAGTGACTTTGAGCGCCTGTTTTAGAGTTCAATCTTCAGTTCGACGACCATGTATTAGTCGTAATCCATTACAAAATCAATTCTCTTCCAAATAAAATAGAATTTCAATATTTTAGGCCCAGGTGCCTATGAATAGTATGAATCTGACAGCTGTCGAGACCAGGGGCGTACGAAGCGCCGCCTGGTGGCAGAAAAATTATCGAAAACCCTCATTCGATAATAGTGAGGGTACTTACTTATGATTAATAACAAATTTATTAGTGGGCAGGTACTTATATTATCGGATTCATTTCATTACATACTCACAGTAGAGGCTAACAGTAACTAGCAAAATGACAACCGTTGAAGAATTACCTAATAAGAATTTTGGAAGGCTGTGAGGAACAAACTGAAGAATTTGAGACTGATGATGAATTAGAATTAGATGAAAAGGTAATGAGTGCTGTCTTCTTGAAAATTATTATAACAGCGTTAATCAAAACATTCCTTTTTTATTTAAAGTAAGATTTAATTGAAATCGTAGTATACTTTTGGTTTAAAATATCTATGACAATTTATAATGGAGTACAAACACACATTACAAAATATAATTTACTGTTATCATTTACTAAAATTAATATTGGTAATTAATATCGATTACCGGAAACGACGCGGTTTGCAAGCACTATCCACTTTAACATTTTCCTATTTCTCTACCGCCGGAGTCGTATATTTCCAACAATAGGGATTCCAAAAACAAAATTTTGTTAAAATATTCTCTCGCTTTAAATCTAGGTTACAGTAGTATTCATTTACTAAATTGGATGCCGTTTGATGTTGTTTATTTTAATTTTTATTAACATATGACGTTTATTTACATTTTATAAATAATACACAATTTTGTTATCTTTTAAAGTATACCACATGATAAAATATCGTAGCAGCGATTACATCACTACGGTTTCGGTACGAAAACGGCGTGTGGCGCTAGAGGCACATAATTTTAACGGAGCAACCGGCGGTTAATAGGTTAACACGCTCACTGCGGAACAGGTCATATGTGACCTGTACAAGTATGGTTAATTACAATTTAACTTAATTGCCGCAGCGAAGGTGTTAATATGTATACCTGTACCAAATTGCAGATTTCTATATTAACGGCCACTGAGCTATGCTGTGGACAGATGGACAGACAGACGGACATGGCGAAACCATAAGGGTTCCGTATTCGCCATTTTGGCTACGGAACCCTAAAAACGGCTGGGCCAATTATGTTCCAAGTAGTTTTATTTTAAAGTAGTTACTTGTACACAATGATTTTTATTTACTAAAATATGGGTACCTGTCGTTGAAAAGGTCTTTTAAAAAGAATAAGGGTTTCAGAAGAAACTTTTTTAGTAAATATTCTCGGATAAATCCGCTCCAGAATAAAAAAAATGTTTCCCCCGGCCCAGTCGTTTTTGAATAACTACGAAAGTCTAGGGATGTAACAGAGTTCTGCTTCCGCTTCTGTTTCTGCGGAGCTTCCGTTTTGTTTTACACATCCGCTTCTGTTCAGGATGCTTAGCCAAGTTGCCAATCGCTTGCGCTTGGTAGCGTATCGTAGTTTTCCCTCTCTGTCACTCTTGCGTATTAGTGCGACAAAGACAGTTAACTGCCTTTCGCTTAAGATTGACGTTTAAGCGCCAGCGATTGGCAACTTGGCTAAGCACCTTGGTTCTGTTATTTTTAAAACAGAAGTCGATGTCGGAGCCTAGCGCGACGGTGGGACATGAGCAGCAGCAGCGCACATCCAAAACCGACAGGTTTATGGGTCCAAATCTTCGTTGTCTTGTTTTATACCACTCTGTCACGCTTCTAATTGTACGACTGATGTGTCGACTCAATATATACAAAAAATCCGGTGCATTTGTATTTCTTTTTTACTCTAGATTTTAATCCATAGGTACCGTCAACTGGGGTGCATAGGGATGGCTAGGTGAATAGGGACAAAAACCGGAAACGACATTTATTTCATAATATATTTAAAACTTCTCCACACGCATTTGCTTGTGCGTTACCAAATGAAAGTAGATTATATACTGATGCCAATGGCAACACTGGACAGGCATGAAGGTAGCGGTAGGTGGTCGAACTAACAGTTCGAAGTTGACGTCGCCAGTGACCCGTTCAAATGTGCTCCGGGAGTCTTTAAAAAAAATATGTTTTTAAACAAGTTAAGCAGAGCTGGCAGTTATATGGAGATTAACCGTGTATTAAAGAAGGTGTTTATGTCACGGTAAGTTGAAATTATCTTTGTTTCAATACCAAAAGTGCGAAAACAAAAACATAAGGAAGTTTTGAAAAAAAACAGAGGTTTATAGGGACGCTTTGGGGGTCGATAGGGACGGCTTGAGGGGTGGATCGGGTCGGCTTTGACAGTTAATAGGGACGTAATTAGTTCAAATAAGGACGATAAAGGGTGTATTGGGACAGGGCTGCCAAAATTATTTTAATGATTAAATGAATATATGTTTCGTGCTTTAAGTACATAAGAAGGTACCTATACCTACTACCAATTTACTTACTTTAACCAACACCTAAAACCAATTGACTTCTTTAACCAACACTTAAATGAGTGAATTTCGGAAGGTTTGCTGGAACTGGCTTTAAGTTTTTTTTATTAAGTAATTTGTTATTTTACGGTAACTATAGGAAAACATGGTGAGGAAACCGGATTAATCCCGATTAGTTTATTTTTACCCTCTAAATTTGAAGGCAATTGCTTTCGTAAAAATTAGTTCCTACGCCTCTTACACATATTATATTACTTTCTTGTATTAATTTTGGCAGCTCAGCCTTGTGATTATAACTTGTTGTTTTAGAAGGTGTTTTTATTTGCTACAAATTATTAAACAATTTTTGTTACCCGTATTATGAGTGTCACTGACCATTATTTGATAAAAGATTGATGATGGGCAGCAGCGTCATCATAGTGGACACATTACTGCGATCGCCAATCCGCTTGCCCAGCGTGGCGATTATGGGCATTTTCCTCCTAATGTGTCTATACGCATAGTTAATAGGAGAGGCCTGCGTCCTGCAGTGGACTATCATAGGCTGATGATGATGATGATGATTATGAATGATTACCTACAGTGATTATCCACAAGTACATTATAAATAAAAGCTTTGTTAAATGCAGGTATTTTTATTCATATGAATCTTAAGCCATCCTATTTCCATAGTTATTGTAAGTTTTGCAATACCTACTTACTGGGTAGAAAGGTACCTAGGTACGTACCTGTAAGCTTATTATTTTTGTGACAACCCTAGCCATTTTTCCCTATTGGTCCCTTATTCGTTGCTATTGACCCCGTATGCAGCCTGGATAGGGACGGCCGGTTTTTTTGAAAAAAAGGGGGTTTAGATTGATTCTATCGTAATAAAACTATCATAAATAGGATCTCTAACATAAGATTAAAGTTTTGAAACCATAACATTGAGCTCGTTCATGGAAATATTCCGTTAAAATCTTACTCAAAGTTCAAAATTGTCCCCATTGACCCCGGTTGACGGTACATTAAAAATTGGAAACAAAACATCATCTCATACAAAAATCACAACTGTGTCAGGTTTTTTAGGGACGCAAAATAAGACAACGAAAAGAATTTTGACCCTTATACGTGGCATTCGCTCATTTCTCAGTTTGCCATCTCTACCTACCCTTAACATCTCGTCTACTTAGCTCTCACTCAAGCTCTGCTTCTGGTTCTGGTTCCGTTTTCGGTTCCGCTTTCCCTTCTGCTTCCGTTAAACAAAATTCAATACTTCTGCTTCTGCTTCCGCTTCCGTTAAAACACATCCGTTACTTACATCCCTGTACGAAACCAGACACTGAGCATGGTCCGATATAATATGGTACTGGCCGGTTTTTAGTTTTTATCGGTTATCAAAAAAAAGGTAGGTATAGTTCATGAAAAATATAAATTGGTAACTTTCTACCTACTTTAGGGTAAAAATAAACATTCAATGTATATTTCTCGAACTATATTTACATCGATAATCACAAAACTATTTAAGTAAATGGTTTAGTACATTACGACACAAGTGCGAAAAACATGAAATTCGACACAAGTGCGAAAATTTTAAATCGACACAAGTTACGAACTACGTTTTTGCACGTGTTTCGTACGACGTTTTTTACTGCAGGTGGCCATCCAAAGTTTTGAAACTAACGTAAAATGACCCACTCCTCGCACTAGTGCCTAAAAAAGGCACCATCTGTACAAAAAAAAGTTTTAGCACCAATATGGAACGGAAATCGGAACCTCACATTAACTCTAAGCTTCAGAAAGCTTTGTATGTATACAGTCCTATAAGGATGCTGTCAATAACATAAAGCAATTTAGGCGAAAACTCGGAGTGATTTTTCAAGTCTTTCACATAGGTACTTGCTCGTGTAGCTTTACAAAAAAATACATACTTAACATAAATACATGTACATTAGCTATCGACGTAATACATCCCTGTCTATTTTAGTACTACAGGCTGGCAAAAAATTAAGTGCGACCGCTGCCAGTGAGGTTTTGGGAAGCATATAAGCCCGTTAGAGAATTCCATATAATATTCCAACTTTTATTTCGTTTCATCTGTCCCTATGTTTGCCTGACTGTATTCAAAATTTGCAAGATAAATTTGAGAGACTTGCCGGTTATCGATTGAGCTGTATTATGTATTTCAAAAATCACGAATAGTGGGCTTATAGAATTTTAAAATAAAACTATTTCGAACATAATCAGCCCAGCTTTTTGAGTAACATGATCTTAGCCTGTTTTTCTGGTGGAAAAACTTTAGGTTCATACTTCATAGGGCTGCAGCGCGCACAAATTGTATACGCTAAACGTCTGGGTGACTTAGCTCGAGACCGAAGCGTTAACAAATTCCTCGCATAATGTATCTTAGGCATAGCGATACAGCGAGGAAATGCCGCTAGCATACTCGGTACAAGCGCATATTTAAATTTATGGTAGATAGATATAATTGTAAATGTAACTATGTGGCCTAGATTAAAATAGTATATACCGACACAAGTGCGAAAAACATGAAATTCGAAACGAGTGGCATATTTTAAATCGACACGAGTTACGAACGTCCTTTTTGCACGTGTCTCATACGGCGTTTCTTAGTACAGATGGCCCTCCGAAGTTTTGGACCTGACGTAAAATGAGACACATCCCGCACTACCGCCTAAAAAAGGCATCATCTGTACTTAAATAGTACATTGTGTACTTAGGGCGGTAAACAATAAATTACGAACGAGTGTGAATTCAAGCCCGAGCCGAAGGTGAGGGCTTAATTCTAGCACGAGTTCGTATATAATTATTGTACCGCCCGTGGCACACACAATGTTTTTCATCACACCTGTGATGCAAAAAAGTAAATAAAACAATGTATTTTGACAACAATACTCTAAAATGGTCTAAATCAGGGATGACTTAATTTCATCATTTTCATAAAAGAAATCTCGGCGCGGCGCGCGGCGTGCGCCGGACCCCGCTAGTTAGTACACTAAACGAAGGAAACTCAGAGGAAAAAACTCGTGTATAAGCGAAATTTGGCATAGTTGTAGGGAATAGTCTTTTTCTCAAACATGCAATGAAATGTTGTAGTTAAGTGCCAAAAAAGTGGCCGGGAAGTAGCTCGTTGCCGGCCTAGGCCGGCAAGTACCTCTTTTTTAATTTTCATTTGACATAGGGTTGTGACCTGGCATCTTGGCTTTTAGCCAATAATTATCTGTAAGTAATATTAGTATAAAAAAATGATTGGCAAATTTTTGCAGTTATAATTAGGTATTTAAATTATACAGGGTGGTCCAAACCTTGACGTCAAAAAATTTTTTTTAGATTCCTCACGTCATGGGCTATCAGAATATACCCCATGTATGTTAGCTGATTTTTTGTAGTTTACGAGTTATGAATTTTTGAAAATTTTTTTCTTTGAGAAATTCTGGAGTGAAGAAATTTTTTTACAAAAAAAACTATTGGGTTTTTTTAATAGTTTATTTTTGTAAAAGTATTACTACAAATAAAGCATTTACTGACAAAAAAAATTAACGTCCTCACTTTGACACAAGTAGGATAAAAAAATACCAAATTCAAAATTTTACGTTAAAAACGCATCAAAATAGCATTAAAGTACGTAAATAAAAAAAATAAAACATATCCCAAGGATTTTTGGTATTCTAAGGCCTGCCCTAGACCTTAAGCCTTCGTAAAAGCAAGAAAAAAGTGATACTTAATAATGAGGATTTTTCGGAGTAGTCGGTTAAATAAACTTAAAAAAAGCTTCAAAAATTTTTATTTAAAAATATAGTAAAATTTCGTCTGTTTTGTTGTTCTTATCAATAAACAAAGACAGAAAATACCACGAAAACTCAATTTATGTAGTTATTATACGAAATTTTACTTTATTTTTAAATTAAAAATTTAGAAGGTTTTTTTTAAGTTTATTTGACCGACTACTCCGAAAAATCCTCATCATCAAGTATCACTTTTTTTTTGCTTTTACGAAGGCTTAAGGTCTAGGGCAGGCTTTAGAATACCAAAAATCCTTGGGATAAGTTTTATTTTTTTTATTTACGTTGATTAATGCTATTTTGATGCGTTTTTAACGTAAAATTTTGAATTTGGTATTTTTTTATCCTACTTGTATCAAAGTAATGACGTTGATTTTTTTGTCAGTAAATGCTTTATTTGTAGAAATACTTTTACAAAAATAAACTATTAAAAAAACCCAATAGTTTTTTTTATAAAAAAATTTCTTCACTCCAGAACTTCTCAAAGAAAAAAAATTTCAAAAATTCATAACTCGAAAACTACAAAAAATCGTCTAATATATATGGGGTATATTCTGATAGTCCATGACGTGAGGAATCTAAAAAAAATTTTTTGACGTCAAGGTTTGGACCACCCTGTATAATTTAAAATAAATGTATAATAACTACTCAAAATAATATTTAAAAAACAGTATTATACGGCGCGATCTGTCGGCCCCGATCACTGCATGCGATTAATTGGACCCAACCGACCGCGTCGCGTAATACCGCTTTTTTAAATAAAAAATTTGCAACTTTCTAACAGGTCAATCTTAAAAAAAAAAATGAGGTGTCGGTGTCGTATTTGACTTTTGTTGTGTTTCAAAGACTTAGTTATGTAGTTGACTTATAATTTCTTAGAAAGAAGATACATTTTTTTGTTTCATTTCATTGCATGTTTAAGAAAAGCATTATACATACCTCGGCCATGAAGTGACGGGTTGCCGTCCGAATACTATCCGGCCTCGCTTCGCTCGGCCGTCTACATATATTCGGCCGGCAACCAGTCACTTCCCGGCCTCGGTAGTAATCTATATATATAAACGGCAATGTCCTGACTGACTGACTGACTGACTGACTGACTGACTGACTGACTTAAATCAACGCACAGCCCAAACCGCTGGTCCTAGAGAGTTCAAACTTGGCATTTAGATTCTTTATAATGTCTAGAGGCGCACTAAGAACGGATTTTTGAAAATTCCTCCCTTAAAGGGTTTAAGTGGGGGGTTAAAGTTTGTATGGGGAAATAAGATTAGTTGGGCTATTTTATTCGAAACTTCACATGAATGTTTTTAATAATAAATAAGTAAACACGTGTTTCAGGTATTTTGAAAATTCATTCCCTATGGGGGTTAAATGGAGGGTTAAAGTTTGTATGGGGAAATAAGATTAGTTGGGTTATTTTATTCGAAACTTCACATGAATGTTTTTAACAATAAATAAGTAAACACGTGTTTCAGGTTTTTTGAATATTCATTCCCTATGGGGGTTAAATGGAGGGTTAAAGTTTGTATGGGGAAATAAGATTAGTTGGTTATTCGAAACTTCACATGAATGTTTTTAACAATAAATAAGTAAACACGTGTTTCAGGTTTTTTGAATATTCATTCCCTATGGGGGTTAAATGGAAGGTTAAAGTTTGTAAGGAGGAACCAGATTCGTTGGGCTATTTAATTCAAAACGTCAGAGAAGTGTTGTTGCCAATGAAGAAGTAGCTACTTATCTACATACCTCTACCATGTATTTAAAAAAAATACTCCTAAGGGGGTAAAAATGGGGTTGAAAGTTTGTATGAAAAAAAGTTTAGTTTTAGATTAAGAAATTTCATATTGCGTAAACTAATTTAGAATAAAAATCTAAGAAAAGTTATTCCAGGATTTTTCAAAATTCACCTCCTAAAGGGTTGAAATGGGGCTCCAAAGTTTGTATGGCGAAACAAGATTAGTTGGACTATTTTATCCGAAACTTTGCAGGAGTATTCTGTAAATTAAATGATAACATAAATAATTATCCATTATTTAAAATTTTCGAAAAACAAACAAATAAAGGTTAATTATTTATGTTTACTTCTGGTTCTAGAGATTCCAAATTTAGCACGTAGGTACCTTTAAGAGTGTAGGGGTGGTTTAAAAAAAATTAAGTCAAAATCCACACCCTAAGGGGTGAAATGATGGGGGTCCAGAGTTTGTATGGGAAAACTTGATTATTTAAACTATTTTATCCGAAACAGGAGTATTCCTAAGCATAAAAAGATAAAGATGTGTTTTAGGTTTTTGAGAATTCAACCTCTGAAAGGATGGATATCGTTTCTATGGTTTATCGAGTCACTGTGGTGGGAGTCCTGATTGACTGACTCATCACCGGTTAAATGTTTTGACTTGACTATTCCAGCATAAGAGAAAAGGACGAAGCCTGTGGCGGATTACATTACGAGTATTGTTTTGTAGGAGGGTGAATATCTGAGAATTTCAATCGCCTAATTTTGGTGGCATCATTTTTGCCGAAGTTTCTAAACGTCTCAATATTATACTTCGCCATTTGTATAAGGTATCGTGCCTCCTTAAAATGACAAAGTAGCACATTGTAACGAATAGAAACTTCGACAAAAATTATGCTACCAAAATAAGGCGGTTGAAAGGCTTAGATATACACCCAGGAAATGACGATGCCTGCGTTGCTAATTTTAATTCGTGTAGTTTATTTGCAATGAAGTATTTAATTATGTCATACTAATATGCTGTTCAATGAAACAGACTTCAGACAGAATGTAATAAGGTAAGATTCTACTTCGGTTTAGGAAAGGTAAGAACTGCGATCCCACACAGAAACGAACGGCTATCAAAGTAGGTTTTGGGTTAGATTAGAACTACGACCCCACATAGAAACGAACGACTATCAAAGGAGGTTCAGGTTAGGTTTTTACATTTTTTTTCATAGAAGTCCAAAATTTACGCGTGCGAAGCCGCGGGCAAAAGCTAGTGTACTATTAAACCACATACCAAAAGTACTGGTGGTTAGGGGTGGAGCTAACGGGGGGAGGGGGGTGTAAAGGTCCTTATATTTAATTTTTCGTAAATAACTCGTAAACCGTGGCTGGCAGCAAAAAATGTTCTAGTGCGTAAGTAATCTACATAAAATTCTCTACAAAAAAGACATACGCATGTTTCCTCTGGGATCAATGTGTCATGAGATAAGAAAGCAAGAAGATGGACACTAAAGAAATAAACACATTTGTTTAAGTAGGTATGGCACATACAGAATGCTCGCGAGCATTCCAAAACATTTTAATGCTCAATTCCTGACCATATTTAGAGTCTTTAATGTTATATAAAATTTCCTGGATTCAGCTTGGTTTCAGAGATAATAAACCTTTTTTTTTAAATAAGTTTTTCGAAGTAACTCGTCATAAAACTTCTTTTTGATTACAATGCTACCACAATATGTTTTAGTATTACCACACCTTTTGCCTGGCAATCAAAAAATCGGAATAAACTTGACTAAATAACCAGTCCCTAAAAAAAATATTAAAATAAATAATTTTTACAAATTGTTGTTATGGTAAAAAGTAATGGAAATGTCAAAAAGTATTCAAAAAGTATTTGACATTAGGTCTCATAATCATTTTTGTTTATTTTGATATCTAGAATGCGTACTTAAAATATTTTGGAATGCACGCGCCCGGGCGCGCCCTGTATGCTTATTTGTAAAAATAAAATTCCTAATTATCTTCTAAACCTAAAATATTCTCATGATCATCGTCAAAAGATTTTAACTATGCATTCTAGACATCAAAACAAACAAAAATTATTATGAGACCTAACGTGAAATACCACCAAAAAAAAATTTTTTTTCTTTTTTTTAGACTTTTTGCATACTTTTTAACATTTCCAGTACTTTTTATCATAACAACAATTTGTTAAAATTATTTATTTTAATATTTTTTTAGGGACAGGTTATTTCGTCAAGTTTATTCAGATTTTTTGATTGCCAGGCAAAAGGTGTGGTAATATTAAAACACATTGTGGTAGCATTGTAATAAAAAAAAAGTTTTATGACGAGTTACGTCGAAAAACTTATTTCGAAAAAAAGGTTGATTATCTCTGAAACCAAGCTAAATCCAGGAAATTAAATATAACATTAAAGACTCTAAATATGGTCAGGAATTGAGCATTAAAATGTTTTGGAATGCTCGCGAGCATTCTGTATGTGCCATACCTACTTAAACAAATGTGTTTATTTCTTTAGTGTCCATCTTCGTGCTTTCTTATCTCATGACACATTAATCCCAGAGGAAACATGCATACATCTTTTTTGTAGAGAATTTTATGTAGATTACTTATGAACTAGAACGTTTTTTTGCTATAAGCCACGGTTTACGAGTTATTTACGAAATATTAAAAATAAGGACCTTTACACCCCTCTCCCCCCGTTAGCTCCACCCCTAACCACCAGTACTCTTAGTACGTGGTTTAAAACATCATTCCCTACAACTATACCAAAATTCGCTTATACACGAGTTATTTCCCCCGATAGGCAACTTTTGGTCTTCGTTCGGTGGGCTAAGTGCGACGTAATGTTGTATGAAAATCCTTAACGGCATACTATGACGTAATGACGCACCTACGGCCCGCATCACCACAGCGTATTGGCGCACTTACGGAACAGGTGTGATGAAAAAAATATTACATACATTACATTTACACTAGCATTTTATAAAATAAATATCTATTTTGTTGTGTCTCTTCTCTGGGATGTTCAAAAATATACTGAACATTCAAGCTGAATAGCAGTATTTGTGTAACAAAAATCTTAATTTAAGTGATAAAATTGTAGGAATAATATCAGTAGGTACTTAAGAGTGTTTGAATACGCATAATGAAGTTCCGGACGTTCCTGTACCTAATTTAATATGATACAAAAAGCGATCCACTTTAAACTTTTAATTAGATTAATTAGGCGAGCGGTTGTTCGACATTTTTGTCGATACCTGTAGCTATGAATGGAATTTAAATTTAAAATAGTTTCTCAAATTAACATACCATCATGGAAAATCACTACTTAAGCACGAGGAATTTCGAATATATCAAGAAAAACGAGAACGGCTTGATTAAGAGGATTGTTTACTACTTAATGCAATTTTTATACTTTTTGTTTCATGTGTCAGAAAAAAATGTGTTAATCTGGATTGTTACTAAGCTCCGAAATGGAATTCGAGATCAAAAATGTAAACAATCTATGACAATGACATGACATTATAAAGTCAATGTTAAAGTGACATTACAGGGATATAAAACTTTTTATTTTTTAACACCTTTATAAATTAACGTCGCTTTTTGAGATGGGTTATTTATTTTATTTTATTTATTTGCACACTTACAAACTATCCTTACAGGTGCTAAACCTATGACAATGCTTGATGTTTAGGTGTAGATACGCGAAAGTCAAAGTATGTTCGATACACAAGTATCACAATCATTAACATATTTTTGGACATGACTATAAAAAAACATACGGCTGAGTGTCTACGGTTCCTGATTACAAAAATAATACCTAGAAAATTTGCTAGAATGATGTAAATAATCAACATAATCAATGTTTGAAAACCAATGTCGTGTTAGGATAGTCGGGGAACGAATTCCAGTCTTCAATTATAGTTACAATCGAATCCATTTCTATTAAAAATTAAAATGATTGATTTGTAGGTAAAAATACTAAAATCTGGATTCATGTACTTTGTAATGCTAAATTTTAGGAGTTTTTATGAATTCACAAAAGAGTCATTTGGAGCATCATCTTGTTATGATTTTTTGCAGTACATTGTTATAACTGCGAACCAAATGTTTAAAACTTCTTATCATTGCCAGTAGTATAAATTAAACACCCTACATTTTATTAAAACTAGAGAAATATATCTTTAAAAAAATTATGTATGACATTAAAAATTAGTAAAATATTTAAAAACTATACATAAAATTCGCAATGCGAATTTTTTAAAAGTATTTCAATGATTACCCACCTCTCGCGATATTTTTTTTTGTGATGGTATCCCATTTGTTTACATTTTTGATCGTCAATTCGATTTCAGATCTTAAGTTACTCGAAACTTCTTCAGGGGATTTGGCGTGACAGTGCGATGTACAGAAAATGATTTACGAAATTAATGTATCTTACCTTACGTATAAAAAAACTGACCAAGAGCATGTCGATGCTCAGTGTAGGGTTCCGTAGTTGTTCAAATAAATAGTTTTATTTTAGAGTATTACGTAGGTATGACCCATAGATCAAAAGTTAGTGGAGTTTTTTTTTTATTCAGGAGCGGTTATCTCTGAAAATATTCACTTTAGAAGAAAACTTTCTTTTGAAGCCCTTCTTCCTCATAAGATACATATTCAAAGACAGTCCCCATTACAGGATTACATCAAAATAAAAATAAAAAACATACATTGGGGTTGTGGTTTGGGCACCTCGTATGCCGAAACTTAATATACCTAAGTCTTGAAACTATTGAGAGTACCTAATGCATATTCGTTTTCAAAAAGTCGTTATATTTAAAACTTGTTAGCATTTCATTGTTAGGCACGCAATATAATACAAATTAGGTCTGTAACTGAATTGTCGGATTGGCGGAAACCGACACTTTGCGCACGTCGGAGACAAAGGGCTCTGAAATGCGTTGCTATTTTGCATCAGGCATGAAATCACTGGATGATTGCAGCCAAATGGAATCTTTCGCTGCGAACTCTATAGAGCCCAATTGCCTCTTATGAGACGAGACACCCAAGCTGCGAGGTAATAATATGGCCATGCTTCCTTCACTTTTAGGGTTTCGTAGTCAGAATGGCAAAGATAAAGCCCTTATAGTTTCGTCATTTGATCATTTCATTTCGTCTGCCTATCAGTCAGTCTAATCTGCGAAATTGCAAATCATCTCAGCAGTCCTAGCAATTATTTATTGCTATAAACATTTGGATAAAATCATGGAAGCAAAGAGAAGAGTAGGTGCTATAAATTGGTACTTTCTAGGAGTAATATTTTCATGCTGTAATAATTACACATTTACTTACAACAAATATGTGGAAGGACCACAAGTTCCGTAGTGAACTGGAAAGCCTTTAGTTTCTCCTAATCCGTCTGGTTGTCTGTCTATCTCAATCTAAGTGACCATTAGCACTAGAAAGCTGAAATTTGGTATCAATATGTACTCATATATCAATAACGCCGACAAAGCGGTAAAATAAAAAGTGGGAAAAAAAGTTTTTGTGTGGGTGATTGGGGATTTTTTTTTAGTTGCCTCCGGATAACGTAGGATATATTGTTGGATAGGTATTTAAACAGAAAATAGTGCTTTACTAAACTAATTTAAGTATTGTAAAGCTAATATTATCGGCAATTATAGATCTAAAAGTAAAAATAAATTCGCCCCTTGTTCCTCTAACTTTTGTTCTGAACCATATTACAATATAACGTATTAATTTATTAAAAAAAAAAGAAACAAAATATCAAAATTAGAACATTTTACTAACTTTCTAGGTAAATTAAGTACCTACATATTACTAAGTAACTTGATGGGTTGGATAGTTTTCTTAATAAGAGAGGACAGGAAACGACGGAACCCTATACTGATCGTGGCTCGACCGAGCATGTAACGGAAGATACTTTCATTTCTAACTAAATAAGTGGAGTATTTTTCTATTTTTGTTCTAAGTTTTTTAATAATGTATCTCAATCTTGGAGCTGTTTCGTGAATTTGATTAAGGAGGTAACTATTTCACTTTTTTATAATCAAAATAATATTTAAACTGTTCGCAAGTTATACTTACGTATTGGAAAATGAGTCGTCTTAGAAATAAGCTGAACACTTTTTTTTCATTTTTATACATATTTTTTGAAAAAAGTTCTTTTGAGTATTTAGCTAGTACTAATATACCAATGATTAGTACATAAATTAGAGTACCTGAAATAGTTATTTGTTATACAAGGGAGGAAAGTGGTTGTTTAATCATCGTGCCAATACTGAGACCCGAGCTAGCGAAAGATTCCATAGTTGAACCACGAGCGAAGCGAGTGGTTTAAAAATGGAATCTCGAGCGTTGCAAGGGTTTCAAGGCACGATAATTAAACAAACTTTTGCTCCCATGTGTAACACAACATTTTTCCCCACACTAACGCGAGGAAACAGCTACGAACGTGTAAAAAAACAATCAATGGAACAAATCAGTCTTTATTAAGTAACTTAGAGCAGTTCTAGTACTATCTATAATAACAAAATATTTTTTTTAGTATTTAACTACAGCAACATACTATAATATCAATATAATAGTTATGAGATCAATTAATGTTGTAACTTGTATAAATTGTAATTTTTTTCTTATATTTTAGACTTTTGAGTTTAACTTAATTTGGTAAATGACTAGTAGGTCTATGTGACTAGATTTTTTTTATAATTACAATAAATCCTACCTACATTAATTAAATTGTCAAAATTTCTATGATGTTTAAGTATAAAATCTGTATCCGGCAGCTAAAACATGAATCATTTTAAAAAAATGTGTGAGGTAAACTTAAATTGCCTACTTTTTGGTAAGACATTACGTAGGAAACCTTTCTTACAAAACTGTACATTCGAGTATTTTTTATAAGTTGGCAACATTGACGTACAAGACGTCAGTGGTAACGGGTTGCGTTCTGAATGTAAAAGTATACTATCTGGTTTTTGTCCAATATGATAAGAATTTGCGATAGGTTTTTATGAAATACTAAAAATCTAATTTATTATTTGAATAAATGAAATGATCTGGTGCATGATAAAATTTTCATGGTGTCCCTCAAAAAATATTCAGCGAATCATAGTCATACCAGCGTTTGACGTTCCATGGTTTTGAACGTTTCACGGTTCATCTGTCAATTTACTTCCCTCACAAGTGATTAAAATGCAACTTCCCTCACTGAAATTAGTGAGGGAAGTAGGTGTTTCCGAGCTAGTGTGGGGAAAAGTATATTTCATAAAAATAATAACGCAAACATAAAGTTACTTAAATGTCTAATCAAAATATTTAACATTGAATTAGATGGCATCAAAATTTCTATTGAAAATCTAGATGCAGTAGGTATTGTATGAATCAGCTGCCTTTTTTTTTTGATAACCCAGAGGAATGCATTGAATTGCATACCACTACGTAACATAAGGCCCCCGGGGGTGAGAGCCGAATATTACGCATTGGTTATGTGGGGCTCTCTAGTCCACTAAAGACTAGCCTACCCACTAAACCTCTGGGATGCTGCCAACCCTTGTGCCGTAGTGGTGAAGCCATGGGATCGCGAACATGTCACCACGACTCCACCGGCACTTTCGCCCTAGGGCGAACCCTCACCGAAAGACACACTGTAATAACCAGCATGCCTTACCCTCACCACTTCCCCAAGCCCCCAGGAAGCAGAGACCGCCACCGTCACACGGTGCTTCGGTCCCACCCTCTTCACTGCGGGAGGACAAACGCCCCTACCCCGCAGCCTGCCATGGGAGGACAAACGCCCCTACCCCACGACGTTTGGCTGGTATTCGCAGAGGGAAGATAGCAAGCGCGCAACTGAGCGGCTATCCTCCCCCTCCCAGGGTGCACCACGAGGAGGAACCAGCCCTGCACCCCACCAGCCCTGCACCCCAATGAATCAGCTGCCTCGCATAACAAGGTATCTTGTAATATATGAGTAAGAAACCTTGTTTTCCGAGGCCGCTTTTTTGGATTCTTGTTTTGTATACTAAATAATAATAATATATATTTGTCAAAACCATTTTTTTTTCTAATACCAATTATCCTCACAATTGCAATTTATATGCGTTAATTCATTATGAACGATTTTCACTTTCAAATCTATACCGGACTCTTAAGAAAACTAAGTCCGCAGGCATGTGGTTAGGCTTCTTAAATGACGGCTGCTTTTGTCGTACTAATAATAAAAAGTGAAAGAAAAGTAGAATACGCTAATAAGCATTTATTTATTTCCTATTTATTACACAAAAGAAAATCTTATCGTACAAGAGGTATTCACAGGGCATTCTCCACCAGTTAACTATTATTGACAACTTAGCTGCGAATCGGGATGCTTAGCCAAGTTGCCAATCGCTAACGCTTAGTAGCGTATCGTAGTTTTCCCTCTCTATCATTAGTGCGACAAAAACAGTGCCTGCCTTTCGTTTGCGATTGAGGATTAAGCGTTAGCGATTGGCAACTTGTCTTAAGCACCCAGATCTGGCACAATCTATGCAATCCTATCGTAAATTATATATAACTTATAAGGTACGCTCAGTTTTATGCGATAAATAAACAAAGAGAAGCCCTCGTTCGAACTTGGACAACTCCAGCTTCCCAGACAGGACCATTACCGACTGAGCTACAGAAGCCACCAAATAATTAAAAAAAAAAATACAAAATTACTTTAGTGGACTCCTGAATTATCCGCACCTATACCTAGGTAACTAAAAAAGTAAAGACACATACGAATATAAATCCATATTGTATTGAATAAACTGAGCACCTATGAGGTATCTACTCTACATACATTGTTTAACTACTTATAACTTACATATGAAAGTAGATTTAGGTAAGATACAGTAAAAGTAGATGCAAGTGCCATACATATTTATAGCCAAATTGCTTGAAGTCGGTTCTTCATAATTATGAGTTTTTGGGTTTATTCTGAAGAGCAAACCGAGGGAATGATAAGCTGAGGAACCCAACGTATACTTTTCTCAAACAAATTACGAAGTAGGCTGCGGTCGCATCATATGAAAAGCATAAACAGCTGGCAAGGGAAATTGGTGATTACTCTGTTGATCAGCTTGGCATTTAAATAATTTTGAATACAAAAGTAATAGATAGGTGTTTATGTCATTATTTCTTTATTGTAAATTTTTTAATATTTAATGGGAATCAAGATGGTCTCGGATGGTTTATGACAACAACATGGCAACAGTTGACGACAACCAAGCTTATGAAGCAGACGATGAAGAATATTCCTACAAAAATAATTTTATAGACCTACCGTGGGATGATAGATCGAAAAACAGTAAGATTGGGATTCTAACATTATTAGTGGCCATTTTTGCTGTGATAGTCATTTGTGTCTGTAATAGTGTTATGATGCATTATAAGACTGGATCTTTAGCGACATATAAGACCGAAAACGCTTGTCCCGTCATCAATGTGAATGAGATGAGCAGTTATGATTTCGTCGCCAAAGTGTATTCGATATCATCAAAAGAACTTTTGTGTGTCGGGGCTGTGCTGAGTAATAATGCCGTGTTGGCGGACGAAATTTGTGCTAGAAAACGACCTGTTCTATTGGTTGTAGGAAGTTCAAAAGAGTAAGCATCATTTAACAAATAAAAAAACAAAAGCTTAAACACGCGACTAACTACCCCGTATTTGTGTAGAATTTAGGGTTTCTCATAATAGCTGTAATTCTATGCATGCATAACTAAGCAGGTACACAATATATATCGTCAGTTGTAATATGAATGAATGTAACCACCAAAATGATGAAATTGAGTTAGGTACCTAAGTATACCGTTCGACTGCAAATTTTCTGCTCTATCGAACGGTGTATATAATATGTTGATATCCACAAAAATGGTCGAACACGCTAACAAAAACTATGCCATTTTATTAAGTTACATACTTACTTTATAAAAATGTCATATTCGTTTTTGGGCTCTCCTGAAAAATCGTCATTTTGTGGTTACATTCATTCATATTACAACTGACGATATTTCTTATCATTTTCAGTCCACGCTGCAAGAAAGGTCATGCTGTTGATGAACTTATAGAGGTCGGTCATGAAGGCATGTTGTCTCAAAAAATAATAATACTAAAGAGTAAAGGAGATTTTTCCGATTGTCGCAGTGTCATACACATTGGTTCAAATTTGGATTGGGAAACGCCCGCCCACATTATCGGGAGACCGTTAACCAACAGTGGCCGTGCTCTTATTACTAAGCAGCCAGTGTTTGTGTCCGGAAGGGGCAACTGTTCAATACCAGCAGATATGAGCAAGAAACTCGATAAAAAAAGGATAATTTGTGTTAAAAATGTTGGTCGTTGTCAGGTACGAGCCGGGGACCTGCTAATACAGAGGGGAAGGTTATACGGTCTCGCGTCCACGACTGTACAGCGCAGGGGTAAGGGTAATACGGAGGCTTATTTCGCTGATTTGAACTACATAAGGGAAAGATTAGCACCATTCGAAGATCCTCATACTGTCGACCAATAAGATAATAGATGCTATTAAACTTACCTACATGTTTCAGTAAATCAATATTTAATTCCTTATAATATAAAAACTAAGCTAAAACTTCGCACAGAAATGATTACAAAAACTAATGGTCATACATTATAAAAAATATATAGTAACAGGACTGAAATCTTTATTGTTGTGTTTCAAAGACTTAATCATGTAGTTGACTTACAATTTCTTAGAAAGAAGATACATTTTTTTTCTTTCATTTCATTGCATGTTTGAGAAAAGCATTATACATATATACCTCGACCATGAAGTGACGGGTTGCCGTCCGAATAATTAATTTAATTAGTACAGTACATAATAGTACATTACTACCGAGGCCGGGAAGTGACTAGTTGCCGGCCAAATATATGTAGACGGCCGAGCGAAGCGAGATTATTCGGACGGCAACCCGTCACTTCATGGTCGAGGTATATGTATATGTATAATGCTTTTCTCAAACATGCATTTTTTTTCGATTATATTATTTTCAGTTTTGATCGTAGACCTAAGTTACTTACGATGAGTAAAGCCGTGTTTCCACTTAAGCAGGCCACTGACGAGCCTTCTAAATGGACGCCGTTCACGTGTTCGTGGGCTGACGAACAAACATTTTGCTATGTGAAATCCTGTTTTCATCTGTCCAAGAACGAGCGAATGTTCGGTCAGAACACTTAGTGGAAACGCTTGCTTTACGGATACAGTACCTACGTGAAGTAGGTATATTTCAATTGACAGGAACGCACCAATTTGTATACCATTATTCAGTAGAATTCAAAATAAGTAACCAAATATGGCTGACTGTCCTGTAGCAAAATACGTTTTCCCCTCACTAGCTCGTAAAGCGCTCGTTTATCCTTTAATACGAACGGGTAAAAACGCATATTATTCACTTGTGTGGCAAAGTAATGACCTTGGAACGTAGTATAAATAATTAAGCCCAGAGTAATAAGAGGACACAAAAAAGATTTTGTTTTAATGTTATGAAAACCTACACAACTTCAAAAATAAAATCGACTATTTCGGTGCACAATAACTCATAGGATTAAGGGTTCGTTCGGTCGTGCCCGGGTTTCATGTACCCATAGCGGTAGCCGTTTCCGTGTACCCGTTTCTTTGCTAGACGTTCCAAACGGGTAAGAAACCCGTTTCGGGTTTCTTACCCGTTTGGAACGTCTAATTAGGAACCGTGTAATTAAGGGTCCGATCCGCCCTCAATGTATAGTGGCAATCTAAAATATAAGTTCGATTTTATATTGGAAAAAAGTATTGAACCGCATTTAAGAAGCAACAAAGAAAATTAATTAAGCGTAATTAGTTTACGCGTACTATTATCAATTTATCATAATACAGTTTATTTTACTGTTTAAGTTCGTTAATACATTGTATATTATTATTTGTGACAAATATGACAGTTTTAGTAATAATGTCCCTCTTTGTCGCTTGCAATAAGGGCGCTTTGACATTTAATTTGTTCGTAAGTTACAAGCCAATTCTGTCCTGGGGCCCGTTTCTCGAAAGCTTGTAACTTGTAATACAAGTGGAAGTCTCTTTCGAGAAATAGGCCTCTAATGGTAAGCGACAAAGTGTGACGTTGTTTTGAAACGAACATTATTATTTCTTTTTCTCTTATTCCCTATTATTAAATGAAATAGCACGTATTGAGGTAACAAAATTATATTATTAATCAGTGAGAGTGACGTGAATGGCTGCTTTGAATCTGTGACGCGTTGAGGGCCCCCAGATCTACTTCTTCCGGAGCAGTGTAGGTTTTCCAACCCCTGGAGGCCAAGTATATGGCTAGCAGGACAACGATCGTGCCTACGGTGTACAACAGAAGGGAGAACTCGCAAGACAGCGTGCTAAAACTGCCCACATTCGATTTAGTATTTGGCTTTATCATAATATATCTTCAGTCCGTAATGCCTGCGGCTATTACATGACTGCTGCGCTGCTATCTGGAAAAAAAATCGACTACATAGAAGTTGGCTATGGTTAGTATCTATTACGATGAAATTTACTTTTACTAACAATAAGTATGTAGTGTGTTAAGGTAAGAGCAGACAGATACAGAAAATAATTGTTGTTTATTATGTTATTTCACAATTTTACAAGGTACATAAAATGTGCGCTATAGGCATTCAAATAGCCATCTGCGCTAAATAGTACAAAATAGTAAAAAAAACTGTTTAATATAGATATCAGGTAAAAAACATTGTGTTGACTGCTATTTTCTCGTTTTTATTGCTTGTTTTCAACATGAAATCAAATTTTCCGTACATTTATCTAAAACGACTATTGGAAAGTATTCAACTGTATTTTTTGAAGATTATTTTTAGTATTTTAACACGTGAAAATCACGAGACATTGTGAGCCAAAGTCACCCTAAAAAGGACCAACTTTCAAGGTTATTGGAAATTCTACCCTCAAAGGGATTAAACAAGGATACGGATAACTATATACATCATTATTATATTTTAAGAGACATTGCGTATTGTAACGTTATTATTTTATTATGATAATGCGCTTCTCTTTGTGATACCCTTACCAATTGTTTTATTTTACGCACGCGACATGAGCATGACATCGAACAAGCGAAATAGTTTGGTTTTAGTATTATTAAATACGAGTATTACCAGATATACCAGTTCTAACGAAGACGAAGTGCTTTGACCGGATCTTATGGAATCGCGTGGAAAAATCATTTAATAAAGTAATATCTTTTGAGGACTCTGTTTATCGTTTGTCGTCGTTGCCGTCACGTTCTAAAAGGTATCCAAGGGAGAAAGTGACCTATCATAATTAAGCCACCAGGGTGCTTAGACAAGTTGCCAATCGCTAGCGCTTAATCGTTAATCGTAAACGAAAGGCAGCTACCTGTCTTTGTCGCACTGAAACGAAAGAGTGACAGAGAGGGAAAACTACGATACGCTACTAAGCGTTAGCGATTGGCAACTTGGCTAAGCACCCTGATAATTAAGAAGGAAGGCAAATATCAACAGTATACATATTGTAAAGTAAGTATTGCATTTGTTTTTTTACAAGTTTGCAGAACTAAGAATTAAGTAGGTACAGTCAAAGACAAAATGAGATCTACACAAAAATGTTCAAAAATATTTCCCAGTGCACTCTAATTCTGTGTAATAAGAACGTCGTAACATATTTATGAGCGGATTCTTCCGATACTTCTTTTTGCACTTGACTGTACCTAACTATTCATATTTTTCAAAGCGTTTTAACATACCATATAGAGTGTTTCTCACCTTCCATATTAAATAAAATAAATCTTGTAACTAAGTGACAAGTATCATAGTATCTATACAATGCAATGACAATAAATCTCATAAAAGTTCGATGTTACCAATTCGGTAACAGTTATCTACCTACACTATTTGAGATAGGTGTGACGTGAGAATATTGTTGTAGTCGGGAGGGATTGTGCCATATTATGTAGGCATGTCTACTTACACATACCTACTTATATTATTGATATTTGAGATGGTAATTTGCTGCGGGTCAGCATACGCGTCATCCGTCGTATTCATGGCCTGTCGCTGACCGTTCATCCAATTTACCGCGCGTATATGCCAAATTATAATAACCTATTAAACGACCGTCACACAAGCGATTAACTGTCAGCGTTCGACGGTGATTTTCCAGAGGGCTGGGCTGGATGCCTGTCAGCGCTAAGCGCTAGCGGTGTGTGAGCGGGCCCAAAACGCTTTGGCGTGCGACAATTAAAATGTTAATCTACGCACCGGCCTCTGATGCGCGTCACATTCGATAACATCATAAGTAGTGGGCCTGGGTACTCAACGGAAACATATGTATAAGGACACAGAAACAGTTTTGTCTTTACAATGAATGTAAGCCCAAAACAATCTACCTTAAGAGTTGAGACGGTACTGTAGGACGGTTCATGTATACCACGTGCGTATTTTATTCGGATAGTACCTTCTTATGTCCGACGATTAGCTGGGTATATTTGGTCTTTGTACTTTTTATACTGCGGGTTAGACATTTTGTGAATTCTTCTGTTGAAATTCAGTATGCAGAAGAATTTGATCTGAAAAGAAAATAAATAATGTAATCGTAATATAAAATACTACAAACAAAATATATAAACGGGGTACGATTAATTTGATATATTATATGACGTAATACTGACTATAGAGAAGGCATTTATATTCGAAAATCTATGTCGTATGTCGTAGGCATATGAACATGTTTTAAGAACATTATGATCCGTATTTCCTATTTAATTTTTTTAGACATATTTCAATCTTGTCAACAATTGTATCTTAAGATTGACATTTCTTGACATATAAAGGATAAAGGTGTTAAGCAAAGATAATATAAATAAGTATTACATATATTAATTAATCAGAATAAATTTAGTTTTAAACCTTTATAGTATAAACATAATCAGGAGAATATAATAAATTCCCGTCATTATTGCGAAAAACAAAGAATACAATGCATACAATTTCAGAATGACGTTATTTACTTATTGTTTTCTTTCTGACTGCATTGTCTGTGGCACGGAACGACCACGCGGTCCACGCGGCTTTTTTCCGTTCGGGAGCTATCCGTACGTGTACGTATCTATTATATTCTTTGGTAAGTATCCGCCTTGTCCATACATTACTATGAAAACTGCGCCTTCGGATTTCCGAATCTGCTTCCGATTCGGAAACCGCATCCGAAAATCATGCGTGTGCGGCCAGGGTTATCGAAACTAAAATGGTTTGTCTTATTAACCTTTAGAAGATTTAGAACTGGAGTAGCCTTTGCAATAGATTTATGGCATGGAGAGTATTGTCCATGCCAAAAATCAAGTGGTTGCGGAAAAGTGAAGATTAAGCATATTTTAAACATGTACAAATTTATTATTTTAATTTAATTATTTTAAATTAAGAGGCACTTAACAATTAGTCACCGGCGCGGATAAGTCGTACCTACCGTCAATATGCAAGGCGTACATGTTGGTTTCGTTGAAAAGAGACGTCTTGGCGCGATGTTTTGTGGAAATAAAACAAACTAAACAAGTAAACACATCGCAGTCTCATCAAAGATTTTGAGTTTATATCATAGTTCGGCACGCACTGTCGGATTATCGATCCGTCGAATATTCGTGGGCTTGATTGTTGCTGGATCTGTACAAAACTATCTGTAGAAAATTGCAAATTTCTAATACTAACGGCCACTGAGCTATGCTGCGGACAGACAGAGGGACAGACGGACATGGCGTATACGAAACTATAGGGATTCCTAGTTTACTACGGAACTCTAAAAAGTAAATACTTAGTACCTACTTGTGATTGAATGGATTAATTGGTCGCATACATATATGAGATATTTTTATACGTGGTAACTGCAGTACTGCTGTGCGATTTTGTTATGCATTCGAAGCATGGATGGATTTATATATTACATAAGGCACTCAGGTTAGATATTGCTATTCACGAAATGATACCGTATTTTCACATCTTTCTGCCGCTACCTCTAATTGGGTAAAGGACGTCGCATAATAGTCTTGTCCAAATTTTAAGGAAACAGAAATATTTCCGAGTCAGTTATTCATTCCGGTCATAATTTACCATCCTTAATTTATTCTTGTCTTCATAATTGGTTTAGTAATAAAAGGAAATTCTTGTTATTTAATGTTACACGAATAAACTGTTATTCCTTAGAAAGAAATACAGTCATCACATTAGGGTTCTTAAAAAAGGTGTGTAAGTAGGTTTAAGAGCGCTCGTACACCTGTAAGTTCTTACGTAAGTTATAGGGACGGGGCTATACTCAGAAATGATATAAAAGATAGTGATATTTACCTCTCATTCCTTAGTATAGCTCCGTCCCTATAACTTACGTAAGAACTTACAGGTGTACTGTTGGTCAACAGCGCGCATGAAATATCTCGGAGATGCATTCTGCAATCGTATACAATTGTATGACAGATTCGTACGAAAAGTCACGTGACCGTTTTCAAATATTATTATTATTTATTATGGTCTCGTGACTCTTCGTTTATCGTAAACTATTGCAGAATGGCAGGCCTGCTGCCACAGACCAACCCTGCTGCACTTACAGGCGTCCATCTAGGTACTTCATCTTATCAAGTGCACTAACTGCTTATTATTTGTACGAGTATTATTGAAAAACGTACTGTTAGGGATTAATGGACTGAGTATAATAACCAAATCCCTCAGTTTTTTTTATAAAACTACTATGTACACGTATAGACCTGAATACTTAACTTCTGTATTCAGATTGCTAAGTATTGACACCAAGAACAATTACGAATGTGAATGAATCCACTGAGTGTTGTTACATTACTTATATTCTTTAGCACTTGCTATATGTATAGTTGACAGAAAAATGTAAATCTCCTTTACTTAACTTGAAGGTAAGATAAATGGCCGGATTAACGTAATCCAGAAAAAGGGCCAAATTCTAATAACATCTAATTCGGGATGATCATCAGACTTCACAATGTACCTACTTAGGAGAATTTTAGTAAAAAATGATCTTTGCATTAGTAGATCAAACTCGGGTGTCTTCTTTAAGGCAATCTTTATGCGCAAGCCTCTTTTCTTATCCCATCCTTTCTTTTACCTAAGTGCATAATTAGTAGGCTAATTTATTTTAAACTGTACTGTATGCTTAGCACGTGATTGGTGTGACAGTATTGGACAATATGTCGCTGCGAGATAGACTTCTCGTCTTTTACTAACAATACTACCTAACTAAATTAATAAAAGAGTGAAGGAAAGTCTATGTCTCCGCGAGATAGGTAGGTATAAACTGCCGCTTTAATCATGTGTTAATCCTGTAGTTTTCATACATATTTTAACGATTGTCTAGAATAGTTATTTATTATACAAGGGGGCAAAGTTGTTGTTTAACTGTCGTGCCAATATTGAGACCTGAGCTAGCGAAAGATTCCAAAATTGAGCCACGAGCGTAGCGAGTGGTTCAAAAACTGGAATCTTGAGCATTGCGAAGGTCTCAAGGCACGAGAGTTGAACAAACTTTGCCGCCAAGTGTAATACAACTTTTTTCCCCTCACTATCGCGAGGAAATATGATTACAAATCTCATCCAAATGTAAATTAACTTAAAGAAACCATTTAAAACTCGATGTCGAAACGTATCGTAGAATAGAGTTACTTCTGGAATTTAATTATAGCCAATGGCTTACAAAGTCACCCATGAGAACGACCAATTTAACATGTGAGCTCCGATTACGCATGTTTACTACGGTCATACAGATCCACTTATACTAGGCAGTAGGGGGCTATAGGAATTAGAGCAATGTCAAATTACTTTATTCACAAGAGTGTAAAAAGCGTTTTTACCCGCTCGTATTAAACGATAAACGAGCGCTTTACGAGCTAGTGAGGGGAAAAAATAATTATTTATTAAAACTACACACAGAAAGCTAAATAAATGATTATTTATATTCAAAACATTTCCCTTTGGCTCAAAGCGTATAGAATCGTAAAGTTTCCTAAAATTGTCGATAACATGCGGTAGCTCTTCCCATTTTTTTTCCCAATTTGGTAAGTCTCGCCTTAAGAGCGGCTACATTTTTATGTTCAGTTAGGTAGCCGTACCATGAGCTTGCGCGGCTGTGCTTGCGCAGCATGTAACTGCAGCTCATTGTAGACTACTTACAGTAGCCGTACCATGAGTTGGAAAGTACTCGATACGTGATGTATTCTATCGCACGCGCACTGGCATATTGGAGCGAGCGCGACGGTCTTCTTTACGTATCGAGTAAAACCGTTACTAAATTAAAAAATGATATTCACTAATGCAATTTAAACGACACTAGCGCTCGGCGACGAATGCGGCGTGAGCTGGAACTACACTGCGTCGAGAGTTACTGCCTACAGTTCGACGACGACGTTCTACGTTCGACTGCGCTCGACGTCGAAGTGAAGGCTGTGTCGTCGTCGAGTTCGTTGACGAACGTCGAATGTGTGAATAAAAGAATAGCATAGCAGTAGCGCAGTGGATACATTGAGGTAATGAACCTACACAAATTCTCCTTATATCACTGCTGCTCATTACAGGCTCTGCGAAATAGAACAGGTGTTTTATCCACAACTTACTGCCGAAATATTGTTGAGTCCATGTAAAAACTATGGCTTCAAAATTATCTGTATTATAGCTGATTTAAACTCTCGCCAAATAACATAGGTAATTAGGTACCTACTATTTTTTGATGAATTAGTTTCTAAATTCATGTCATTTTTGCTCTTTATGATCTTAGGAATGCCTGCATTTATTTTGTCCAGGTACGCATACTTCTATCTACATAGGGCCGGATTTAGAGGTTGAGAGGCTTCGGGGCAACAAAGGAGTGGAGGCCCCCCTGGCCCCCAATTATTTTCCAAATAAATTAGACTATTTTTACAGTCAAGTTTTTTAATAAATCATTTTTTGTTGAAACAAGTATAGATTATTTTATTATTTAACAAACATATAAATATAATCGGAAACGAGAATTATTTGAAATTAAATTTTAGGCCGAGAATTTGGTTTGTTTTTTGATTTCCGGCCAAGGTGGTATATATCGGATAGATAACGAGGCCGGGAATCCGTTTTCACGCCGAGGCATGTATAGTGCTTTTCTCAAACATACAAAGAAATAAAAAAAAAAATGACAATGTTGTCGAAATTAAGAAAAAGTTACTTTGCTGGCCTAGGCCAGGAAAGAGTCATGAAATTCCATTTCCATCCTAGTGAGTTACTGCGCCCTAAAATCGTTACTTCCGAGTCTATTTTAAGGAACGTAAAGACAATATGTATATTTCATTACATGTTTGAGAAAAAAATCAATCAAACACTGTTTTCGAAATAGTAGGCATCTACAAAAAGTACAAAACTGTACTTAGGGAAGAAAACTTGGGAGAAAAGGCTGCCGTGTTGTGATGCACGGTAGTTTTATAACCGTTTTATCATCGTAACATGTTTAACAAACGCGAACATATTTGTTGGCGTTTGTTTGGCAAATATTTCTTAAGTTATAAGCGGCAAAATGCTGCTTCTTGTTCTATTCATTACGACGCAACTTAAGTCCAATATGTTAGTGGTGCGTGTTAGAGATTAATATCGTTTACCGAGACCGTTACTAGTCCTATAATAGAACTTTGTTAGATTTGTACTTGGTAACTTAGAAGCAGTTGCGACGGATCTCTATCGCAAGTACGCGTGTTTCTTAGCCACATGCCAAACTTCCTATCGTTATTAACTGACATCGGGCCGAAACCAACGAAGCGTACTCTGATCGGATACAATCAACATATTTTGGTATTATTAGTTACATGACACTTTCGCCGCTTAAAGCACGAGACCCACGTCACTCCAGCCAGGTAATTAATGAGAGGTAGGGACCTAATTGGTGTGCGGGAAACTTCTAAGTTTGACGAAGATACCTACTCGAACTCAAATACGCGTACGTAGGTAGGTATTTGCCACGCGTTCTACATTGTTAGGATATTATTGAATTTACAATAACGCCACACGCCATGGCACATTGTTGAAATACTTACCTTGCCCATTATCCTATACCCTACTCTCGGTTTAATAATTTGAAATGATAACAAACGTGTGAAATGAGAAATCACTGAAATCAAATCAGATCGTCTGTTTGTTTTATGTACCTACGTATCAGTGCCTGTCACTGTCACGAGCACTGAGCCTCAGAGTATTTTTATTTTCATTTTTATTTATTATTGTCTACCAACAGCTATTACATCATTTGCGTGTATAATTAATTACATACTAACAAAACATTTAGTGATGCATAACTAATAATAGGTAAACACGGCATTCAAAAGAAGACACTGCAACCAAAGTAGGTAAATATGGTTAGAATAATTAAAAACTAAGAAACTAATACGCTCGTCGCTCATTAATGACTTACGGAACCTGGGCAATGGGTCAAAATTAATATCACAGCAGTGGCTGTGCTTATTTAAAAGTCTACACATGCGTGGTATGGATGAATTAGCGCCCAAAACGGTTTTCCTAAAAATTGGGGAAAGTGGATCTATAATATTTCTGGGGTATTTATAGGGAACTCTGAATCGATTTTTTTGTAATATTTGTGGGGAATCTAAGTAATTATTTAGGAGTTTGTATAAAAATAGGAGATCTAGCAAGTCTCTACGCTTCTCGAGAGTATATCAGGTATTAAAATCGAATTAAGAAACCAAGATAGGAGCTTTCTAAAATCGAGATGTAGGTACCGTGAAGATAGTTATTATTTCCTTATTTTTTATACAAACTTAGTTCAGCTGTTACAATTAGGTACTGGCAAGTAGCGTTTCCAGGCAACAAAGCCCTACAAAAGCTCCGTGGTTGTATGCACTTCACTAGAGGATACGGGTGGCCGGGTGAGTACTGAGTAACGCCTCGGAGGGCGCCTGAGGGCTATAATTATTACGTCTAGTAGCGCAGTCAAGAATCGAGACAACGATAGGAATTGTAAATGAAAAGGAAAATTCCCGAGATTAATTAAATAGCGACCATTGGATAATCGCAACATAAAGAAATATCGATTCCAGAGGGGAGCTTTATATTGATGAGCTGGATGGCGGCCCTCAATAAAAATATTAATTGCTGTCTTGTTTGCCTCGTAAAGGTTTCAAGGGGACATGAAATATTTAGGACGTAGTTAAGATTTCTTTTTTCTTGCTTTATTGATCTCTGATTTCAAGTTTATAAACCCTATTTTTTCCGTATAAGCTTTACCGTTTCGTTCGTCAATAATTTTATTTAATATCATCATTCTAACATTACATATATAAATATTACAACATACTAGTATTGTTCGCAATTTCTATAAAAAATAATTATACATTTTTATATACTTAGAGTAACAACCTAAGGACCGTGTGGTGACGGCAATAAGAATACATTTGTCACCACCCCAACACCTCCTGCGGGTGTCGTAAGAGGTGTCGACTAAGGGATTGAAGTGTCACTGACCATTATTTGATAAAAGATTGATGATGGGCAGCAGCGTCATCACCCAGCGTGGCGATTATGAAGTCGTTCGACACACGTGTAAAAACTTCTTTTTAACTCGGGTGATTATCGCCCTCGTTTCACTCGGGCTCCAACTTTCACTCTCGTAGAAAACATTTTTTTTTGCACTTGCATCGAAATGTACTATAATTGTGACTTTATCTGGATAAAGGGATCTTATGGTGCTTACGTCTCACAGTGTTGTACTCTTATTTGTATATAAACTTACGAACATAACCATCGTAAGTCGTCGTAGCTGTAAGCGCCATCGACAATAAAGTCCCTTTACCCAGATAATATCTATATTTTTAATCTACATCATTGTATACTGCTAACGGTATCTATTATTTGGTAAATTCTTGCCAATAGATTATCCAAAGCCATGATAACAATAAAACAGTTCTAGATTATGGACATTTATTTTTTCCGTTTATTTGTAAATATTGTTTGCTGCTTCTTTAAAAATTAAGTGTATATGTACTAAATTAATTCAAAATTAGTCTTGACTAAATATGTAGTGGCAAGCTATGATAATCTGGGGTCGTGAGGAGAAATATCGGTTCTTATTTGCTAGTTCGTGTTAAAGTACCTACATACTAATTTAATAGATGCTTTACGAAGGTATCGAGTAACCGCTAACGTAAACTTGACAACTCATGGTAACGCTACTGTAATGGCATGACAATACGAATCAAGCCACGCGTCTTCATGAATGAAATGATTTAAAGCTGAGTTACTAAATAATTGACTCGTAGATAGGTACTACACAAGGTAGCAGTTATTCCCAGTAAAACAAATAACTACAGTTCCGGTCAAAATTTTAAGTTCACACCACGATTTTGATACCAAAACGACTTCCGGGGCTATCATTTTCCCAGCATTTAAGTCGACACTTGTTTTCAACTAGTATCTGACTGATTATTAACCGTTACTTTCGAACAGCTTTGACAACTGAGGCAGCTGTGGCAGCTTTTGGCAGTCATACCCTCCTGCCACCCTGATAATGAAAATTTTCAATGAATTTTGAGTTCATAGTGTAGGAAATAGAATAGATTTTCTTTTGTTGGAGGAATTTATAGGCCTCTGGGCGGCTAGAGGATATGTACGCGGAGATCATACTAATGAATAATAAATCAATTTTTTTTTCTTAATTAGCCTATAAATTATTATCGCATCCGATGTATAAAATTCTTCAGACTTTATGGGAAATTAATATTACATTGCTCTTGAATCAGCAAGATGTCGGTAGAAAAAATAATTTTGCTGTTAACACTGAAAAAAATTATCGCTTAAATGTCTATTTTGTATCGAAATGGTGCAGTGAACTTAAACTTTTGACTGGTATGTAAGTACTGTATTGCAGTGACTTGTTGTTATTACGGCAAGCCCTGCGATTGATGAGTCCTTGAGGGGTCATTGCCAATACTAGTAATCGATAATTCGCCTAGTCGCGCAAAAAACAACATAAAAACGAATATACTGTTCCCGTCGGAAAACGCGATGCAAACGTCTAGGTATTTAAGGTAGGTAGCACTAGTGGCATTCATGAATAATATTCTAAACGTCTCACAAGGAATTTTGCTTTTAGATAGCTAGCTAGTCATTGAAAGCCGCAAAATCGTACAGCATCTGCAACAAGGTTTTAAGTCAGAACTTTTGAGGATACTTAGTTCGTCAATCGAATTACACCTGATTTTAACGTATACCAATTAAACCATTGTGTAAACCAAGTAAACCATTGTGCAGTACACATTATACTCGGAGGTAGGCGAAGTCGTGGTTTCATAAAAAAATATTATATATTTGCTTAAAGTAATCATCCCTTTAGAACCTACCTCCAGATTATACTAATTGAGGGGCGACTGAAATTGAATTTTCATGAATTTGGTTTGCTAATTAGTTATAATTATTCAATTAAGTCGATGCATAATATCAGTCTTTAATTAATTATATTATCTTAGTATTTATTATTTCGATTTTCACTCGTAGTTACATTTACGAGTATAGGGATGGGTATTGACGGCATCAGTTTAGGTCTGATTGGGAAGCCCAATAACTTTTTAGTGTTCCTTACTAAAAAACCGGCCAAGTGCGAGTCGGACTCGCGCGCAAAGGGTTCCGTACCATTATCAATTTATTATTTAAAAAATACAGTTAAAACAACCTACCTCAAAAACTATAGGAGATAATTTAATCAAACTAAAAATCATTGATAGAGTTTATTAATGTGCATAACATATATTTTTTTTAGAATTTTATATCGCGTAGTTTAAAAAATAGAGGGGGGGGGGACACATTTTTCAGACTTTGAGAGCTGATATCTCGAAAACGATTAGCTTAAATAAAAATGAGATATATAAACCTTCATATCATTTTCAAAGACCTTTCTATTAATACCCCACACGCTTATATACAACTAAAAAATGTTTTCTATCCCTCAGTTACATGTATGGAGGGCCCCCACCCCAATGGCTTTTTTTACAATTTAGTATGATAATCCTGTAGCGGTTAATACAACACATATCCTTACCAAATTTCGTTACTGTAGCATTTATAGTTTACGAGTAAATCGGCTGTGACAGACGGACAGACGGACAGACGGGCAGACGGAGATACGGACATGACGAATCTATAAGGGTTCCGTTTTTGCCATTTTGGCTACGGAACCCTAAAAAGGTACCGCCCTTGCTCTGTCCGTCCGTCTGTCCGTCTCTCTGTCACATCGCTAAATATTTCAAGAACCACTGACCGGTCCAATTGGACACATTTCATTGCAAGTTTGAAAAAGTTTGTACCTATACCAATCCTCAGTAGAAACTAAAAAAATGTAAACTGGCTGATTTTCCATAGCATTTGACGCCTTTGACACCTATTTTGAAACTGGGTGAACCGATTTTGATGGTTCTTTTTTTATTTGAAAGCTTAGGCTCACCGATTGGTCCCATTTTAATTTGATCCAGGGGCCTATTTCTCGAAAGCTTGTAACTTGTAATACAAGCGAAAGTCCTTATCTAATCAATAGTGTTAAACAGAGACTTCTACTTATATTACAAGTTACAAGCATTCGAGAAACGGGTCCCTGTTCTGACAATGGCATCCATAATAAAGCTACGTACTAATACGTACTAATAAATATCAATAATGTTAACTAAAAATGTATGTGAACTCAAGGCTTAAGATTTTCGTAATAAAACCAAGATTGTGTTGTAACAGTGCGTGGTTATGGAATAATGCAAGTTTTTAGGTTTGTTTATTTTTCTTGATTCACTCACGATTGGTATCGTTTACATATTGCTGTAGGTACTAATAAAATTTTATTCTTACTTGCGGTAAATTTACCCGTAAATATGTGCTGGACTCTCAATGCCTATTTCCCTGGCATTTATGTATAGTAATTTACTAGTCTTGAACACGCACTAAAGATAAACAAAACTCATCAAAGCTCTGTGCAAGAGTTCATCAACAAGCAAAATATTAACACACCCACATGTTCTCATTTTGAAACTTGTCCTCTAATAGAACTCAAGAACATTTTTCTTAAATTTTGTGCATGATATACTTGAATAAAATAAAAAGTCTTCTCTAAAGCACCTATACTCTTTATCTATACAAAAAACGAATATTAGGTGTTCTTATACACGAAAATTAAATTAAAAGGTTCCCCGCTTTTTTAAATCGTGTGTATTCGAATAGGTATGTACCTACTGCTAGTGCTTTTTATAGTTCCGTAGTAAACTAGGAGGAACCCATATAGTATCACCATGTCCGCCTGTCCGCCTGTCTGTCGGGCGCATAGCTCACAGGTCGTCAGTAGAGCTAACCTTGGTTAATCAGTGATATTTAGGTTTTTTGATTATACATTTGCTATTTAAGCAATTTAATAATTGTTTAAGTATAACAAGTTTGACTATTTTATGATGTACATACCTAATTAGTTTAATCAGAGATTATTTAGTTTAAGTAGATATATCAGCACCATACATTAAAATGCATCCACCTGAAATGTCGTCACTACTAGACGGCGCCACGGTTGTTCGTGAGCATGGCATACAGATGGCTCTGAAACAGTATATACACTACCTTCGTTGTTCGTCCATTGGCACAGATGGCTCTGAAACAGTATACACTACCTTGCCACGAGCGAAACGCATGATCACTTGCAACACATAGCATATTTTGCCGTACCACGATAAAGGGAGGTTGGTAATGTGGTTCATGCGTTCGGCTGTGAAGCAGTGGTACCAGGTTCAAATCCTAACTATACGCGCTTAAAATGTTCTTTTATTTCTTTTTTTTCAAACTTTGTTTTTTTATTTTTTTGTTGCGCATAATCTTTGATTTTGTAAAAACAGTGTTTTACAAGGTGCAAACGGGCGGGTTTTTATTTTGTTGTCGTTCTATAAAATTTTCCATATATGGACTTTTATACATTTTTTCTAATCAGAATCACGAGCTCTTTCGTTTCGTTTTATAGTTATACAAAGTGATCATAGATCCGATAGATACATACGTATACATACAGGGTGAAAATGAGTATACAGACGAACTTGAAGCGTGAAGAGTGTACCTAGTTATTCCTGACAGAGTTGGGTTATACTCGTTTCTGACTAATTCGCATACGTTGAATACAATTTTCGGGTCCATTATGAGATCCAAGATGGCAGCAACTTATTTTTGCAATTTTCATCATTATACTCGTTTCTGACTAATTCGCATACGTTGAATACAATTTTAGGGTCCATTATGAGATCCAAGATGGCGGCAACTTATTTTTGCAATTTTCATCATTATACTCGTTTCTGACTAATTCGCATATGTGGAATTCGATTTCCTGGTCCATTCTAAAATCCAAGATGGCGGGAACTTTTTTTTTAATTTTCATCTTTATACTCGTTTCTGACTAATTTGCATGCGTGGAATACGATTTTCGGGTCCATTCTAAGATTCAAGATGGCGGGAACTTTTTATTTTGCAATTTTCATCATTATACTCGTTTCCGACTAATTCGCATACGTGGAATACGATTTCCGGGTCCATTCTAAAATCCAAGATGGCGGGAACTTTTTTTTGCAATTTTCATCATTATACTCGTTTCCGACTAATTCGCATACGTGGAATACGATTTCCGGGTCCATTCTAAAATCCAAGATGGCGGGAACTTTTTTTTTGTAATTTTCATCATTATACTCGTTTCAGACTAATTCGCATACGTGGAATACGATTTCCGAGGCCATTCTAAAATCCAAGATGGCGGGATCTTTTTTTTTTGCAATTTTCATCATTATACTCGTTTCCGACTAATTCGCATACGTGGAATACGATTTCCTGGTCCATTCTAAAATCCAAGATGGCGGGAACTTTTTTTTTTATTTTCATCTTTATACTCGTTTCTGACTAATTTGCATGCGTGGAATACGATTTTCGGGTCCATTCTAAGATTCAAGATGGCGGGAACTTTTTATTTTGCAATTTTCATCATTATACTCGTTTCCAACTAATTCGCATACGTGGAATACGATTTCCGGGTCCATTCTAAAATCCAAGATGGCGGGAACTTTTTTTTTGCAATTTTCATCATTATACTCGTTTCCGACTAATTCGCATACGTGGAATACGATTTCCGGGTCCATTCTAAAATCCAAGATGGCGGGAACTTTTTTTTTGTAATTTTCATCATTATACTCGTTTCAGACTAATTCGCATACGTGGAATACGATTTCCGAGTCCATTCTAAAATCCAAGATGGCGGGATCTTTTTTTTTGCAATTTTCATCATTATACTCGTTTCCGACTAATTCGCATACGTGGAATACGATTTCCGAGTCCATTCTAAAATCCAAGATGGCGGGACCTTTTTTTGCGATTTTCATCATTATACTCGTTTCTGACTAATTCGCATACGTGGAATATCTTTTTTGGTTCCATTCTAAGATCCAAGATGGCGGGAACTTTTTTTTTGCAATTTTCATCATTATACTCGTTTCCGACGAATTCGCATACGTGGAATACGATTTCCGAGTCCATTCTAAAATCCAAGATGGCAGGAACTTTTTTTTGCAATTTTCATCATTGTACTCGTTTCTAATTCGCATACGTGTAATACGATTTCCGGGTCCATTCTACGATCCAAGATGGCGGCTGCTTTTTTGTAATTTTCATCATTATACTCGTTTCTGACTAATTCGCATACGTGCAATACGATTTCCGGGTCCATTCTGAGATCCGAGATGGCGGGAACATTTTTCTTGCAATTTTCATCATTATACTCGTTTCTGACTAATTCGCATACGTTGAATACAATTTTCGGGTCCATTATGAGATCCAAGATGGAGGCAACTTATTTTTGCAATTTTCATCATTATACTCGTTTCTGACTAATTCGCATACGTGGAATTCGATTTCCTGGTCCATTCTAAGATTCAAGATGGCGGGAACTTTTTATTTTGCAATTTTCATCATTATACTCGTTTCCGACTAATTCGCATACGTGGAATACGATTTCCGGGTCCATTCTAAAATCCTAAATGGCGGGAACTTTTTTTTTTGCAATTTTCATCATTATACTCGTTTCAGACTAATTCGCATATGTGGAATACGATTTCCGAGTCCATTCTGAAATCCAAGATGGCGGGACCTTTTTTTGCGATTTTCATCATTATACTCGTTTCTGACTAATTCGCATACGTGGAATATCTTTTTTGGTTCCATTCTAAGATCCAAGATGGCGGGAACTTTTTTTTTGCAATTTTCATCATTATACTCGTTTCCGACGAATTCGCATACGTGGAATACGATTCCCGAGTCCATTCTAAAATCCAAGATGGCAGGAACTTTTTTTTGCAATTTTCATCATTATACTCGTTTCAGACTAATTCGCATACGGGGAATATCTTTTTTAGTTCCATTCTAAGACCCAAGATGGCGGGAACTTTTCCCGAAAATCGTATTCCGCGTATGCGAATTAGTCAGTAAAAAGTATAATGATGAAAATTGCAAAAAAAAAGTTCCCGCCATCTTGGATTTTAGAATGGACCCAAAAATGATATTCCACGTACGCGAATTAGTCAGAAACGAGTACAATGATGAAAATTGCAAAAAAAAGTTCCCGCCATCTTGGATCTTAGAATGGACCTGGAAATCGTATTACACGAAAATTGCAAAAAAAAAGTTCCCGCCATCTTGGATTTTAGAATGGACCCAAAAATGATATTCCACGTACGCGAATTAGTCAGAAACGAGTACAATGATGAAAATTGCAAAAAAAAAGTTCCCGCCATCTTGGATCTTAGAATGGACCTGGAAATCGTATTACACGTATGCGAATTAGTCAGAAACGAGTACAATGATGAAAATTGCAAAAAAAAGTTCCCGCCATCTTGGATTTTAGAATGGACCCGGAAATCGTATTCCACGTATGCGAATTAGTCGGAAACGAGTATAATGATCAAAATTGGAAAAAAAAAGTTCCCGCCATCTTGGATTTTAGAATGGACCCGGAAATCGTATTCCACGTATGCGAATTAGTCGGAAACGAGTATAATGATGTAAATTGCAAAAAAAAAAAGTTCCCGCCATCTTGGATTTTAGAATGGACCCGGAAATCGTATTCCACGTATGCGAATTAGTCGGAAACGAGTATAATGATGAAAATTGGAAAAAAAAAGTTCCCGCCATCTTGGATTTTAGAATGGACCCGGAAATCGTATTCCACGTATGCGAATTAGTCGGAAACGAGTATAATGATGAAAATTGGAAAAAAAAGTTCCCGCCATCTTGGATTTTAGAATGGACCCGGAAATCGTATTCCACGTATGCGAATTAGTCGGAAACGAGTATAATGATGAATATTGCAAAAAAAAAAATTTCCCGCCATCTTGGATTTTAGAATGGACCCGGAAATCGTTTTCCACGTATGCGAATTAGTCGGAAACGAGTATAATGATGAAAATTGGAAAAAAAAAAGTTCCCACCATTTTGGATTTTAGAATGGACCCGGAAATCGTATTCCACGTATGCGAATTAGTCGGAAACGAGTATAATGATGTAAATTGCAAAAAAAAAGTTCCCGCCATCTTGGATTTTAGAATGGACCCGGAAATCGTATTCCACGTATGCGAATTAGTCGGAAACGAGTATAATGATGAAAATTGCAAAAAAAAAAGTTCCCGCCATCTTGGATTTTAGAATGGACCCGGAAATCGTATTCCACGTATGCGAATTAGTCGGAAACGAGTATAATGATGAAAATTGGAAAAAAAAAGTTCCCGCCATCTTGGATTTTAGAATGGACCCGGAAATCGTATTCCACGTATGCGAATTAGTCGGAAACGAGTATAATGATGAAAATTGGAAAAAAAAAGTTCCCGCCATCTTGGATTTTAGAATGGACTCGGAAATCGTATTCCACGTATGCGAATTAGTCGGAAACGAGTATAATGATGAAAATTGCAAAAAAAGTTCCCGCCATCTTGGATCTTAGAATGGACACAATGGCAAATTCAAAAAATGTAGACACAATAAGAGAAAATTAGTATTAGCCTTTTTTTTCTTACAGAGTTTGTTGGATGTTGGACAGAGTAGAGAGCTATATTGCCAATGATAGAGTGCCATTAGTAAGAGTTTAATTATTATTTCGCTATGTGAGTTTGGTATTGAAGCGTAGAATAGAAACAGAATGCAATGCTCAGATTACCTTCAATTTTCTATGCCTCTCGTTTCGTTTGTTGCCAGCTCGTCAGATTACGGTAAAGCAAAGAGAATGCTGACGACGGCAACGCCGCGCCGCAATGTATTTGTTATATAATTCGGATATACCCTAATCAGCTATTTATTGTTATCAGTTGTTATGTTACGGGTTCAAATCCTAGCATATGACTTGTAATGTATGTATTTTTTTGTTATTATTAGTGATGTAGGGACTTTTTACTTTTTTTTATTGTATTTATTAGTTTTTTGGTTTTTTAGACCTCCTTAAACATTTAAAATCAATATATGCAAGATTTTGTTTAGCGACATCTATAGATTATTTCTGTCAACACTCGAGCAGTGTACTGTTTGTCGCGTATCGAGAAAAACGCATAAAAATATGTACGTGCAATAATAGATGGCGCTGAAATCAATTTATTCCAAAAATAGTTAATTTTTTATTTACTATTTTACTCTTCTAGAAAGGGTGGTTTTGACTATTTTCGATGTATGATGCTAAATTAATTAAAACTGTGCACTAACAGGTAGTAAATATCTGGATTTCAAATAAAACTAAATCTATTACTAGTCAATCGTGCTCCTAGTGACATCTATTGTAACATATTCCGAACTATTTGAGCCTTCTATGAAACAGACCCTCTATATTTGGGTACTTTGTGGTTTAATAAATATTTTTATTGACACATGAAAACCTAAGTTATTCAGTCATATTCAGGTTATTACTCGAATGTGACATGACATGTACTTGATTATTCTGTGATAAATGTTTTGGTTAAGTTCTAATAAAATTCGAAACTATAAATAAAACACAATTTATTAAATTTTTGCAGTGCGTTTATATTTATTAAACATTTAACCACTCTATTGAACCGCAAACATCTTTGTGCTAAATACATATGTACTTTTTTTAGAACTGATGAGATATAGTCATATAAATTGCTTATGATAATATTTGCCAATTATTTCTATACCAAATCTTAGGGAATTGACATTCAATCCGGGTCCTGCTCCATTTTTTACTTTTTTCCATTTTTTCCATTTTTTGTACACAGATATAGGTGTTAACATTTGTCTGCAACAATGGAGTGGATACAGAAAATTTTGATGTGATTTATTTAACGTTAGAAAATGCTATTCAAAACTATTAAATTGGTTAAGGTATTGTGATATAAAACATTACAAACCATCCGAAAAAGCTAAGAAATTAATCGAAGGTTAAAATTTAGAAATGTGTATCTTATACAATTGGCTAGGTAAAGTTTTCTTAAGGTATAAATATTACTTATATTTTTCCCTGATAGCCGTCGTCTTAAGGTTCCTACCTTAACCTATTCCTCCGTTTCCTATTCATTCCTTCCGTTTCCTATTAATTAATAACAATCTTTTATTAAGTGAGTGAGGTGACATTTGGTACCTACAGGTATCTACATTTAAAATTTTAATCAATATTTATTTTTAATAACTTTTACCAAAACGTGGTAAAGCATCGACAAAATGAAATGAAATAAAATATAACAGTTTGAAATACAATTTCTGTTTAAGGCTCGAAATGATAAAGCTGAAATATCGTTCTTTCGCATGAAGTTGAAGAAGAGACCAATTTAGATACAAAATATAATTTCGGCTTAAGTGCTCACGCGTTAACAGTTCAATTACGTTGAAGCTTTTTAATATACGGTAAAAATATGCTTGCAGCGTCTGCATGAGGAGTTTCATTGTTAACGGGTAAAGCAGCAAACATAAATGAGAAATGATCTATGAAGATTAGCTACATTAATTACGCTACGTACCTACTACCTACAATATTTACCTACTATACGCTAATAAAGTAACAAAAAGGTATTCGATGTCAATACCAAAGAAAAAATACCTAGCTCACCAACACAAAACAACAGGTGGGATCCCACTAGGAACCCGCACAGTTTTGCCATGCCCTGCCCGTCTGTCCGTAGTTAGTCAGAACAATTATTTGTTATGCTCTGTACCTTTGGCAGTAGAAAAAGGTCTATGTGAAAATGAGTTTTGTAACTTTGATTATTGTATATGATGATTTGAAAGTGCTTGCTGTAGGCTTAGCACAGGATTAGGGCGACAACATATCGCCGCGAGATAGACTGTCCATCTCTCTTTTATTCATATAGTTAGTAAAAGATGGAAAATCTATCTCGCATCGTGCTAAGCATATTGGCCTTAGTCTACTTGAATAAACAATCGTTTGACTTTTTTCACTTGTTTCTTGCTTCTTTAAGAGGTAAGTATATATCTTATAATTTTGATTTATATTAAGCACTTCTTAAGACTGATAGATGAAGTAAATGATAGCTTGATAAAATGTAGTATTCAAATGGGTCTTGTCTATGTATTGATATACATCTTGCTATAGGTCCAACATCTCATTAGATTAGGTAGGATGCGAGATAGGGCCCATGTATACAGATACATATAAAGTAGCATAAATCATGAAAGTCTATTTCACATCTTAGCCATTCAAGTTTCAAATCTCGTTGGCGTGTTGTATAAATCACCTTAATCGCTACACTTCCCGATGCCCGCGTAATCCGACACGTTGTAGGAGAGCGAAAAGAACCAAACTTTAATCCTTGTTGAAATATTTAAAAACTCTTAAGTAACTTACCCGTTTAAAAAGAAAAATGAGCCTAGAAGTATCCATTTAAGTAATTTATCACATTATGTTAACCTACTGCCTTTTGAGGAATAAATGTGGTGAATAGAGGTGTTCTAGGGTATTCTTTATTTTCCATAATGAGATCGTAATATTTTGAAGTTCTTTTAGCATGAAATAGACATAGGTACTACAATACTCCGGTTTTTGGCTCTTGTGTACTTCAGGTATGTATCTATCTACATTGTCCGCCATAGGTACCTTCTACCTATGCTTTAAGCGTTGTATTTAAATTACAGGATGGCAATATCACTTTTTACGTTTATTGTTAAGGAACATGTGAGAGTATATGTTTTTATATCTATGAAATATTCCTTACATCCCTAGTAGAGTGAATTCGTAATTGACCATATCGCAGGTGTAGAGAGCATGCGAGAAAAAGTTGACAATCTACGTATAGTACATTGTGTATTAAGGGCGGTAAATAAGAAATTGTGAATTGTGAATTCTTGTACCGCTCGTGGCACATATAAATCGCTTCGCTCGTGGTTCAACTATAGAGTCCTTTCACTTGCTCGTGTTTCAATTCATCAATCAAAATCATGTGTATGTATCAAACAAATAATAATTTTTCAAAACATATGGTGTTTTTTCTACGCACTAGTGTAAGAAGTGGTTCATTTTATGTCAGGTGGAAACTTTGGAGGGCCATCTGTACTGGAAAAAGGTAGGATACACGTGCGAAAAGAAAATTCATAACTCATAACTCAAGTGGATTTAAAACATTTCCTTCGGTAGTGTTTAAATTATCGCCACTCGTTTCGCACTTGTATTGTAATGTACTATTTTATGATCGACTAATAGATATAAATAAGGCCATAAATTAATCGCATATTTTGATATTGTTCGAATGCAAGTGTTGCTATACAGTGATTTTTAAATTTAGCAGCCTTATTCTACTGCCACCGATTTTTAGACAGATAATACTACAGGGTGATCGATGTGAAATGTTCAAAGTGTGTGTGCCAATTTCAAAGGACTGTGTTGTTTTTAGTTGCAACTTTTTATTACTATAAGTAAGAAAAAACAAGAGAAATAATATTACATTTTGTTATAAAATTTACTTATAGTCAATATGACTACCTTTTGTCTTGACTATGGTCTTCAAATGGTAAAAAAATATTATTTGCTCGAAGCACGTTTGTGATCCTCTGGTAGTGGTATGTGCCAGTGAAATACGATCACTTTCTTCATTGCATTTATACTAGCATGTTTAATTGCTCTCACCTTTCTCTTCAAAATAGACCAGATAAAAAGTTTGAAACTCACTGCACTGAAGAAATTATACGTGAAATTCGGTTTTCAGCCATTTTTGGTTCTTACGAGTTTTATAAGCCAAAGTTCAGTCTCGTTCTTATGTTTGCGGTCTACAACCCAAATGTTTGCGTGCCTAAGTCTTAAATACGGGTGCGCCAAAGTATTTATAAAATTGCAACTTAGATTATTGGAACTCCGAAAATTTTTCTTATACAATTTAACTTCATAATGATCGGTATTTAGATAATCTTTGTTCATAATTATCATTACATAGAATTATTTATGTTCATAATATTGTTTTTCATACATATTTTTAGTACTAACTTTTATGTTTATATAATTTTTCACTATACTTATTTTATGCTATATATTCTAATGTTATAGGGATTTATTTTTATCTGTACTGGTTTTATGTATGAATTATTTTTGTTTAATTAAATATAAATCGTACTATTACTGTAAACTAGCTACCTGCACAAATCAGGTTGTGGCAGAGTAGGTACTGTACTAAACGGGTTCCCTCTAAACTTTTTTTGTCCGAAACGCTTAGGACATAACAGACTTGGTATAATCTATTTTGGCATCAACTTAATGAGACAGAAACATCACTTGGCTTAAATAACAATATTTCGAATATTATTTTGTCCGAAACTATCTTGGCATATCATTATTTACGCCGAGTGCTATAAGACAGAAATTAGATTTGCATTCTTTTTTGGGCATGTAGCCACATGTTCGAAACTTGCCTTTTTCGTCAGGCAGAATTTGCTGCGAGGGTGAAAATTTCTGCAGTGAGCGAGCGAAGCGAGCGAACAAAACCGGGGCAGGGGGGCGATTTTTGAGATTCGAACGCTCGAATCTTTCATTCGAAAATGAATAAAAACGATGAAATGCTATTTTTGAGATTCGAGTGATAGAAAGTTCAAAAACGACTGCGGTTGACCATTCGTATTCAATTCTATTGATAGAAATTGGATAAGTACGTAGATACTCCAATAAAGTGTCACTGTCAAGTCTGTCAACTGAGACCCTACCGCGAACCTGCGATAAACTTCGAGCAATACTTGCTAAGTTTTCTATCATTAAATATAAAGTACCTTACTCAATATTAATCAACATGTATAACGCTTTAGCTGAATCAGTAATTGCGTATGGACTAACATGCTACGGCAGAACATTCAAGACCTACTTAGATAAAATATATAATTTACAACTTAGGTTACTAAAACAAATTGTTCCAAAAAAACTCAAAGAAAAATTCAAGGATAACTGTAAACAACTGTTCAAATTCTGCAGAGTTATACCTATTCACAGTAAAATTAAATACTTAATATTAATGGAAAATATACATAATACACAAATAATGAAGCCCATGCATACGAAAATACATCTGAGAAAGATTTCTGATAAAAAAGTAACAACTGTTGGCAGCAACAATAAATATGGAGAAAGAACAGTAGCGTTTATAGCTCCAAGGTTATATAATGAATTGCCCCTAAACCTAAAAGAAACAATAAATGAAAAAAATAAAAAATCGGTACTAAAAAAGTATTTTTTAAAGGAAATTTAAACCTAATGAAACTTGCGCAATTCTTATCAAATATTATATATCAAATAAATAATTAATAAGGAAATAATAATAAAAAAATAAAATAATAACTACATTACAGCTATTTATTCTAATAAAATTAGTTAATTCCGAAAACGAATCACCCCGTACCCGTGTTTCGCCCCACTAGAATCATGCAAACTCGTCCGGCCTATTGTAATTAAAGTCTTCACTGATCATAGGCATATGTTAAGAGAAACCATGCCGCTTAGGACCTTTCTGCCACGCACGCCTCAGAGCGATAAGGAATGCAATGGAATGCGTGGTTTGCTGTGTACACGAAAACACGAATGAGTTGATCTATTACCGGGTTTGCAATTTTTCAAAATATTGATACCTATTTATATGTATAAATTACAAAATTGTGATGTATAATGTATACACGGTGGAATTTAATCGGTGAACAGGAACCCATTTTTCTAATTCAGTAATCGATGGCGGTCACGTTTATGTACTACTTAAGTGGAACCAAGTTTTTTTTTAGCATAATTTTTTTTTATGTTGAAATTAAAATTTATTGAAATTAAAGTTTAATACCTCTTTTCAAACTATTAGCCATAGAAACTTAAAACATAAATGAGCAATAACCACTCACATGCTTTAATTTTTGCGATAGACTCTATTCCTATGTAAAATAAGAGCGATGCATGGCTGATAGTTTGAAAAGAGGTATTAAACTTTTCAGACTAAACCATTAGTAGGGTGACAATAAATTTTAATTAAAGTTTAATTTCAACATAAAAATTTGTTATGCTAAAAAAAAACTTGGTTCCACTTAAGTACTACATAAACGTGACCGCCATCGATTACTGAATTAGAAAAATGGGTTCCTGTTCACCGATTAAATTCCACCGTGTATAAATTAATATCTTCCCGCGATTCAGGTGTCGAGACAAACCCGATAGGGTTTTATGGCGCCTTTGTATTTAACCTTATGTATAATTTTAATATGAAATAAATAAATAAAAAAAATAAAAAATAAACCACGAACAAAGTGTTGGCTCTCTCTCGCACTTGTGAATTCGTACGTAAGTGTGATATAGGCAACACTTCGTTCGTGGTTCGCGGTAGGGCCTCTGTTGATGTTTGTTGTGTGCACCATAGATTATAATAACATTGATCGTAGCTTTACGTTCCGATTCACTAGCGGTACATGCTTTTTTATAATAAAAACCGTTAAATAATGTTTAATATGTTATAATTCATTATTATTTTTAGCTGGAATATAAATTCCGACGTGAGTGTGCCATAATTTAGCTTTATTACATTAAATTTCAAAAACCGGTAAATATCGACTTTCTGCGTGCAACGTGTCGCAAAGATATCGATAATCAATCTCTAGCTTTTCGAGTGCGACTTTCAAAAATAGGGTATATTGGCTTCATTCGATAATAGTCGTGAAAATTTTTGTCATTCGAATTTGAATTCGAACGGGAATTTGAATTCGTGCGATAGAAATTCAAAAATCGGCCCCCAGATCCGACTCGGATAGGTTAGGTTAGAAGGCTAAGGCGGGAGCTTTGCTCCCGCCTTAGTCTTCGAGGTTATTTTTTTTTTTAGCAACCTAGAAAGTACTCAGCTCAGTAACACAGTAAGTAACGTACAGAATATTACTACTACCTCGATTATATTGAGAGGTTGTAATTATTCCTTCTCTGTTATGCTAAAACAAACTATGCCGATACTTTTTATGCACATCCAGATTATGCCTCATCATAAATAGGAGCATCGAAATTATGCTCGAATAATATTCGAACAACTCGAAATCTGCCACAAAGAAAATGCTAAAGTTGAGTATGCCACAACAGTTTCTGCACAAAGCCCATTATGACTACATAGTTTATGTTATTCATAAAAGAATTATACCACATCAGAGTGAACCTAATGGGAAAATGTTTATAAATAAACAATTTATTTTAAATAACTTTATGAGTATAGATTAATCTACTTGACGACTTTAGGAGGATACAATTTCGAAATAAAAATCGTTATGAACATTGTAGGTAGAAGTATAATTTTTAGTAAGAAAAAAATTATGAGATAACATTTTCGGAGTAATGATGATTATGAGTAAAAACGGTATTAGTAAAAATATTCGAAGAAAAAATTGTATAAGTGCCAATATGGACCCCTTAAATACGGTGACCAAAATGTATTTCCGATAATACGCCGCTATTACTTTGACACCAGACTTAATAAAATCTACTTGGTAGCACTTCATATCGTTCACCCTGTAGTATACCTAATACCTATTATTATTTTGCTGGGTTGAAAATTTTAAAACGATGAGAAAAAACAAATAAGCTTTTTTAAGTATCTTGGAAATGTGTAGTACAATTATTATACTGGGTGAAATCTTTTACATGATACAAAATTATATTTTCTGGATCTACTCATGATTGCAATCAACTTTTACTATGGGACTTATATCGAAAATGGCATAAAAAAAACTACTACAGTCGAGTGCATTAATATGTATACACATTTAAAAGGGATAAAGGGATAATTGTATACATATTAATGACAACTCGGTTGTAACTAGCGATAGCTGGTTTCACAATATGTATGGAGATGTCGATTTTGTGGTAACTTTTTCAAAGATAAAGTTAGCTGTAATTATGAGGAAATCGAGAAAATATTAAAAGATATCACCCAGTATATAATTTTGATCAGTACATTACGTTACAATTGCGAAAAAAAATGAAGTTCGAAACGAGTGGAGATAAATTAATGCACGACCGAAGGGAGGGCTTCAAATCGACACGAGTTAGGAATTTCGATTTCGCACCAGTATCGTACTTTTTTTCAGTAGGTACAGCCAAGGGCATAAATATATATACAACTTTAGACCTTAGTAGTAGTTTGTTGTCATTTACATAGGAATTTATTAGTGAATTAAATAAATCAAATCTAGTTAAAAACACGTACCTTCTCATCTGATAAAAAATCGAATCCCACATTGAAATAGACGTATTTATTCTGACGTGATTATATCTTAACATAAGTACAGATGTAGCAAATTATCCTTTCTCTTGGTCATTTCGCGAAAACGTCCTAATTCATATTGCTGTGTCAATGAACTTCAATATCTACTGCACTATTGCATTGCCAGATAATTCAGACAGAAAATTATATTCCCGTGTATCGGGATATCGTAGATAAAAAAAATTATCACTTCTTCTGCCCATATCGTAGGTATGGGATAGGTATTCAGTTAAACAAGTATAAGTTGTCACGCTAGAAATAAAGACGATTATCTAAAGTCTACAGTACGAGTATGATCGTTTGCTTAAATATTATAGGACATACTTAGTACTTGGCATATATCATGATTAGAAGATGAAAAACAAATGGAAATCCTTCTAAATTAGTTCGATAGTAATTTGATTGTAGTTAAAATATGTCTGGTAGTCAGTAAGAGTAGGTACCTACATAGGTCACTAGATAAGTTTCGCAAAATACGAGTATGTGAAACTAGATAGCTTACCACATATATCTATTGCAAAATGTATCTAGTGGCCTATGTAGTTACATACATTTCTTTGTGAGTCATGCTCTAAAAATGATGATATTATTGTGTTCCCGTCATAAAAATTAAAAGACGGTGACAGTTACGGGGGTGGTCATTGAGGATGTGAAATGAATGGTTCGACGCATGCGCTTTGCGCCGGTTTTCAGCGAGATATAAGCAAGCGAAATGATCCTCGCACCGCACAACTTTCGCAAACGATCTCGCAGAGAACAGCGAGGCCCGCATCCCCACGAATCATCACTACGTCACTTCCGATAAATTCAAATACTCGAATTATAAAACAGTTTCGCCGTGAGTTGTGACTAGGTTTTCTCCTGTGCGTAAATATTTTACTATATTTTCAAAACTTTCATCAGTTACATCAAGTTTTGCGGCGCGCAACATATAACCGTTAACTGGAAAAGGTAAGTTTTTTTTTATTTATTTCAGCTGAAAAAAAATTGGTAACATCCTGTGCGAGGTGGTTATAGTTACTTGTTGAAATGTTTGGTAGAAAAAACACTATTATGTACAGGTTGAGGCTAGTGCAAAGGTGCTGATTTACAAAAGATTTATAAAAGATTGATTAACCTGTTTAACTTCAGATTATTCAAGGACTCTCCTAAAATTTGTGTAAATTAAAATGGAGCAATGTTATAAAATAACATTACATTAGTTTGTAGAGAAGATTATACATTAAAAAAATGTCAAATGTGTATGATATGAGTTATTTTTTATAGAATTTGCTATTTTATATCTACAGAGTAATTTGATGACATAGTTTTTTTTAGATTGGACAAAATATCAGGGGAATTACAAAATAACGCAGGATTCGAAACTATTGATCTTGAGTGCATTTTGACTGATTTACTTTCTAAAATGTTAGTATAACTGAACCATCAAATTTAATTATATTTGTTAAATTGTATACATATTAATTAGTCCATCGAATTGTAAAAACTAACCGCTGTTATAAAACGCGCTTAAATAATATATATAGGTAATATAATTATGTATGTTCAAAAATCTTCTTATCAGTATGTTAAGTAAATTGATACTTTTTATGAATGCTTTTACGAGTAAGTAGATACAAAAACCTGCAAAAAAACCCTCTCCTATCCCCGACATTTGACGCTCAAACTCTTAGTGTAATATGTAGATATTAATTATTTCCAGCTTAAGTACAGTCAACTACAAATATTCCATTTTTTACCTTCATGCATTATAATAAGGTAAAAAAGTGAATAAATTTCTTTATAGGTGACTAGGCTAGAACGTATTATTAAATGAGACATCCTTATAATTCGGTGACACCTAGGTATATCTACTATATTTGTTAGGTATTATCCCGAATCCCTAATACACCTATACCTATACCTATACCTGTACATGGTATTTTAATACTGCAAAGCAGAATATGCAAGTATTTTTAAATAAGTAGTCTAGCTTTGTCTAGAACAAAAGTAACAAGAACATATTAATCTAAAGTGCTCATCGTATTATAGCGCAATGCGAATATTTTTTTTGTGAATATTTATTTTTATATGTTAAATACGTATTTAGTACTAGTATTTTCTGTATCTTATACAGTTGTAATTTATAGAATGACGTCGAAAGTATAAGTAATGAACTATAATATAAATTTAATCATTACGCAGGTACAAGAAAGTAAAACATTGGCTGAAGTCATAACTCAGATTACTTGAATACTTTTAAATTAGGCTTGAGACACGTACCGTTTTTCATTACGGTAATAAAATAGGAATTCTTCTTTTATTTCTTAGCTTTTTACAAGTTTCTTATTAATATAAAAGTTCTTGGGCAGCACAAACGACGTACATCTACAGATTGAAGAGTGGTGAACTTTAATTAGAGATCTGTATAAAGAATAAATTATAAATTATTACGATTTCTAAATTATGACTTCACGACAGGCTGACAATTGTACAAAGCAAAGTCACATTCGGATAAATAAGGCTACTTATAAAATAGAGGTAGTACGTATTTTTCGATAGGGCTGACAACTGGGTAAAAAAAATGATTATGTAAATAGTACACTTCGCCTCTATAAGGACATTTCCAAGCGTCTTATAGAGGCGTCGGGTGACCAGAGAGCTGGCCAGTATTTCGCGCAAAAACTTAGCATACCAGTCCAGCGCGACAATGCCTTCTGGGCACTCTACCTCCCCAGCAGGACCTTCGACATTTTTTACTTATAAATTACTTTAAAGTTTTTTTACTGTGATGTAATTATTTCCTGTGTTTTTTTTTAATAAAAACCTTCTCATCTATTAAAAAAATGTGTTTAATACGTTTTTATTATCTATAGTACTTTTTGTCAGATGTAAAACATCCCTATTAGAGTAAATATAAATAAAATAATATACACGTATAAACGTCTTTGGACATCTTACACAAATCGACGTAGTCCTATGGTTAGATCAATTAAGGCTTATGATGTGGGTACCAAGCTATGCTATATATAATAGATAGATACATAAAGACAGAGACGGCCACTACTAAGGACCAAAATATTCGTGATAAGTAAATACATAAATAATGCCCTTGCCTGACCGTCAAACCCGTAACCTCCAACTTCGTAAGCAGAGTCACTACCAACTACGGACGGAGGCTGACAAAAAAGTACTGGTACCTACTTATAATCAAAGCCCAGACGAAGGAAGCAAAAATGAACTTTTCACTAGTGCTTAATGAAACATAGATTATTTTATCGACATCCATATGCACAAATGTTAGAATTTCAATTTTATAGATTATACTTATTATGTTTCCCTAGTAGTTCCCCTTCTTTTCCAGATATAAAATTATAGGTATAAGATTTTAAAATTAAAATAATATGATTAAGTTAGGGCACTCTAGGTCTATTAACACATCATGTATTTTACATTGTTATTTTTATGACTAATAAATAAAAAAAAAACAATTTATTTAGTCAACATATTCTGATATTTCTTGTGAATAATTTCGACCTGAGGATCTAAAAGTAATCTTAACAAGTGAACTTTGAACTTTTGAAAGATATTCAAGTTGGTTTTAGGCTATAATTTCGGTTTTGTAACTGTCCTTTGGTACTAGGTATTATTGACATATTATTGTATATCAATTTTAAATCGCAATGCCTCTCATTACGTACGGTTGCATAAACTACTATTGATCAATACATTTTTAATTGATACAATGTTGGTATGAATGTCGATAGAATAGTCGATATTTAACTAAGCACTAGTGACAAGTGCATTTTTGCTCCCGCCTTTCGGGCTTTGGTTATAATGTTCATCTTCATTATTTAGTAAATTTTATCAACAACAAACGTGGCTTAAAGTTAAATTAATATGATTGCCACTGCCGTGAGTTGAATGGTAGATAGATGCCTTCCAGTATCGCATCAACGCAGTTAACCAGTAAGTACTGATCCGTTAATACCTAACGCTAATGGGAAAAGAAAAGTGCACCTAAATGCCTCTACATGATTTACTGAGCGGCGTTCGCTATGTGCTTTTGTTGTCTTAAGGTAAAGTGGGTCGAAGCCGTTATGTCACGTTAAAAATCAAATTTTATATCGAGCGAATTTTAATCTATAGATTTACCGTAAAGCAGTGTCACATGAGCACATGACATAACACTTGCACTGACTTGCACATTATAGTACTTAACTAGATTTTATTATTAATATTAACATGTGGGTTGCGAATCACCTCCTCTTAAGCTCAATAGCACTTTCGTTCTTTCTATAGGTACCTATGACCTATGAAAAGTGATCCTATTGCTCTGGTAAATACATGTTAATAAATTAAATTTATATTTAAATTTATATTAAGTATGTGAGTATAGTTAGAAATTGGACCTTATTACTAGGGTTAGGAATTTTGGTGGCATTAGGTGGACAGAGAACAGTGGAGTTGTTTTTTATTTTTTTATGATTGATTGAATAATTAATTAATCAGAAATAATAAATAAATATATTCTTTGAAACAGGGTTTTGCCAATTTTAGGAATTAAATAATTTCATCTTTAATATTTGACTACCTAACTATGAATTTAAGTTCAATCATTCTTTGTAACATAGCTTATGATTATTATATAATATCTATGTTCTTCGAGAGAACTAAAATCTTAAAAATTAAATAAATAATTTTTCTCATATACCAAAAAATTTTAATTGAAAATTAGTATATTTCCAGTTCCTCAAAAATAAAATTCATGTTATTTATTTAAATTCCTTGATAAATCCAGCTTGTAATGAACACTATTTCGTTATTATTTCATAAATTATTATTTATTTAAGTTAAAAATGTCTGTAACATCGACTCCACTGCTCTATGTTCAATAAATGCCACCAAAATCCTAACCCTACTTATTACTTACAGGTCTAGTTATGGTACTAGGTTTAGTTCATGGTACAATTACCTACCTATTTTATTAAGTTACTTATCTATATGTAGGAACACAACGATAATCCATTTTTATAGACATACAAGTATATTAATGATTATTTATTTTTAAAACGTCCGATTTAGCCAAAATTAAGGGAGAATATGTTTATTTTCTTTTATTAAATAAAGTTAGAATACCTATGTCTGAACCCCAAGCGAATCTGAGGTACTAAATTAACTATAAAATTTTATATCGCTACAATTTATTTTTCGAATATAAAGTTGCTAGTTATCTGTCAAAATAATGTATTATCGATAATCCTTTCGTCGTAAAATGTTTACTATACTAGATTTTTAAATTTTAGACTCGTCTTGCCTGTCATACTAAGTTAGCTATTGAAATTTTAACCTAATGACTTTGAAAATATAGTCGCTTTTCTTTTGTTCTATAAAATCGAATATGTCCTTTATAAATCACATTGGGCAGGACGAGGATAAGACAAATATGCAAGATTATAAAAATACATTTTTTTTATATATCTCTAGATAATTGTATATTTTTCAAGTTAATTCAGTGAACCGTTATCAGACTATCGTAACTAATGTTTAATATTGAAATAAATTAGACCGTAAATAATCTTTTGCGTTGTTAGTAAGATTAGGTATTATGATGATTGTAGACAACTGTTGTTGTTTTAAACTCTAGTCTTACTTACAAGGGTTTCCCGAATTGTTACATTTAAGTAATTGATACTACATCAAATTTTGTTACGAATAATCATAAAGTAAATCGAATTACTCTAATAGGTACCTACATACTTGAAGTCAGATTAAAATATATATATTTTTTTCCGCGAAATGTATCTGTTTTCTTTACATATATCTTTCTTATTTTACGGAATTCGATTCCGACTTTCACTCTTTTTCAAACACCATACAAGACAAGTCACTGTTCGTCGTTTTAATTATAATCGGCACGGGAAATAAAACCGAAATTGTATTAATATGTACCCACCTAGTATGTACCTGCAGTCAAGTGCAAAAATATGTAGGTATCGAAAGAATCCTCTTATAAAAACGAGTATGGTGCGACGGAAGTGCACTGGAACATATTTTTAAATCCATCTAATTTTGCCTTTGACTGTACAATAAATATGAGTTTCATGAGTTTGAGTAGTTGTCATTCGCTTAACTTTTAAAGCTTTTTTGCCAGTTCGAATCTACTTCGTCCATGAAATCAGTCAGATTTTTCTTATAATATCTACTTTTTTGTTGCTAATGAAACCTCTCAAGAATCGGTACCAGTTGCATTTACTTGAAATTGTGTGTCGTTTTGTATTTGTAGATAATTGAATTATTTGCATTTATCCCAAGATCCAATCCAAGTCAAATTAGCATGATGCCTGGGTCACATTTTATAAAGTTACAATTTACAATTTCGCTGTTTGCCTCTCTTTCTAGCCAATATGTGCGTGCGTTAGAGAGGCAAACAGCGAAATTGTAAATTGTAACTTTATAAAACGCGACCCCGATAGAAGAAAAACTACCGACATATCGATACCTCCTACGTATACTGGTGCAAGTGACATTTTTCCCATTTTCGTTTTTTTGCATATTTGGGTTCAAAATACTTATATCTACAAGCTATAAAATTTTTGTGGCGAAATTACCGCTAGTTTTTGAAATAAAGTGGCGTATACTGATATAACTAACACCTTTTTTTTGGTTCGAACGTCGTATACTGAGCTAAGTGACTTGTACCACTATACGCGGTACACTTATCGCCGTGGGCGGAAGTTATACCAGTATGCGCGAGCAACAATCTAAAATCTACACATAAAAGTTGGCTCTATTGCTTATTATTTAGCAATATTGTTGTTATTTGATTAGTTGTTATGTTAAATCAAACGAATAATGCGTAACCTACTTACCTAACTAAATATAAAAAAAAATAGTAGATTACTGCTTGCCAGCTAAGTAGAGCTAATATAGATAGCTGAATATTAGCAAGGCCGAATACGAATACGAATCTGGCCAGCAATTAGGTAGTGTGTTTTTCAAATATGTAATAACACAGCAAAAGGGACAAACTATGTTTATCGGAACGCTAAGTCAAGGAGTAAGAATATACCGACGGCTGCTCATAAGCATACATATTCTTTGCGAGCCGATATTAAGAATTGTAATCACTAAATGAAATCAGAGCTTACAATATTCCCTTTGGTCCATGTTGAATAACAAGTGGATAATATTCGTAACCATTTAAATTGTTTTCTAATTCATAATATATATAATGTCTTTAATAATATCGTCTTCTCAAACCTACCACCAGTATTGGATGGACGAATAAATCTGATAGCCCAGACAGTAAAAAAGTATATCAGCTACTTATAAAGACATTGAATTTTGACATACTTACCTACACTAAAACGAAAGACTACTTAGTAGTTCCAATATATACTTCTTTTAATTTGAGTCTTAAAATCATTACTAAGTAGTTACGTCTTACTGTACGCACCTAAGAAGTATTGAAGTATGTCATCGATTTGATGTATATATTTATTTTGAAAAAGCAACGCTGAAATATTTATGATGATGTTATTTCTTCAACTGTTATATTGCCTTTTGATGTTGTAAGACATGTCTTGATCACTTGAAATTAAAACCATGTGTTTGTTTCAAGACTTTCTTCCAGTAACCATTAATCCGGTAGGACACTAAGAATAATAAAAAATATACTTATTTAAAAATGATGGTAAATCAGTTTATTTTTTTTATTTTAAGCGTTTATTTTTCTTTGTATTTATATACTTTTAGACTTCCTGCAATGCCCATCACATACAAAAAAAGCTTCAACGTATACTGGTATATGATTAATCAATTTAGGCGTATACTGGTACAAGTGACAAATTAGGCGAAAACTAAGGTAAATGTACCAGTGGATGACACTATAAGGAGCAATTTCATGCATTTTTCCCAAAAGCTACCTAATTTTCAAACATAAGGACTAAATGTGTATACAATTTTATAGACTAGTTCTTCCTTTAAGTTTTTGTAACAATAAATTGTATGTAACTAATACTATTACACTATAATTTCACTTTTCCGCGACGTCTCAAATTGTACCAGTGAATGACTGACAAAATTCGAAATGTCCCAAAGTATGACTATGAAAAAATGGGATCGGTGTCGCAGTAAATGACATGGCATTGCCCAGCTGTAGTGTCACTTGCTGAATCAAATTATGTTTTTTACAGTCAGTACAAGCTTGCCCTTTTTTACACGTCGTCACAGGCATATTTCGGTAATTTTAGGGATGTTTATTACAAATGTCTGTAACCAATGGATGACACATAGTTATGACCCAACGAATGACATGACACTACGCACTGTCATCCACTCCATCTCCATAGAAAAAGCAGTATATGACACCCATGTCAGACACTACTCACATGGCTCATAGAAACTTGTGTTTTTTAGAATAACTAAAATATGCGTTCTATATCGTTCAAATACGATTCAAATCAAGATACACAAAATTACTATTTTGAGCGAGTGAATGACATGGGTGTCATCCACTACGAAATGCTATAATTTTGTTCCAGTATATGACATGGGTCTAAAATACTAAACTAATAAAGATAATACACTTTAAATACACAACATCAATAGATCCTTTTAAAATGTACTAGTTTCACTAAACACTTTCCAAAAACTCGTTAAATCCGGGCTTACATGTTCACTTTTACAATGCAATGCCTTAGCAGATTCACTAAGAACACCAACGCACAACCAACTCGAAGCAACTGTTCGCAAAAACAGTCCATAAATAAAATAAATATTCAAGATATCGATGAAGGGCTTAAACCGGTAATCACAAATTACACTACTAGTCGCCTGGATGCTGCATTTGCATCATATTAACAACAGTTTTCTTAATATTTAAATAAATTTGTAAAAAAGTCATTCATTGGTACAGTGCCATCCACTCCTACGTTTACCTTAATCAATAAAAAACATCAGAGCAACAACTCCGGTTTGTTTAGATATTTACGGAGCATGATACAAAATATACATCAAAGGCACTTAAAATTATATCCGTGTTCATCGAGTCATAGTATACTACGTATACGGTAGTTGTCTCAGTTCATCAAAAACAAGAACTCGTAAATTTCACGTATACTGGTGTAACTACCATTTTTTCAAAAACTACTATTTCTTTAAAAAAAGTAAATATGTAGATTGTATTAAAATGTATTTGTTATAAATTCTTGAAAATATCATGAAATTATTTCATTGTATGAGCTAGTTACAGAACTTTGTACCTTTGAACAGCTCTCCTGGAAAATGATGATTTTGCACTTGCTCCAGTATACGTAGGAGGTATCGATATGATAGCCAACATGAACATAATAAGTACGTAAATGTCAAAGTCATTATATTATTCGCCTCTCCTTCGGATACGCAAGAGTGAAAGAAGCAAATAAACCATCGAACGAATAAGGTGATTCGCAGTAGCATACCAGTATCAAATTGCAAATTTTTGTAACCTTGGTTGCGGGAAGTACGGAAAGCGCAACACGGCGAAATTACAAATTGAAATCTAGATCTGAGTAATTAGGTGCTGCTGGAATCTGGATCTAATAAAGTAAGCAGGCAGTGGATAAATATTTACGACATCAACATCGATAATTATGTTATTCACTTATATTTTTCCTGAAGACATTTTGGATTCGAATTTGTAGATTTCATACATACGTAGTCCTATAATTAGGACATATGAGGCACCAATTCGAAAAACATGTTGTTGTGAAGAAACGATGATCCGTTAAATTTATTAATATATAGGTACATTTGAATTTTACTTACTTTTTCTACATAAAAAAAACGGCACGCTCTGTTTCTACAATAATACATTTTAACCTAAGTTTCCTCATTTTGCTTTGTGAAGTTACGTGTGGGGCGTGCGAAGACGTGATGGGCTAGTTTTGAAATGTGTCTGAAAAAGAGTAGGTAAACTAATAACGGATATTTGGGAACTTTCTTTCTGAAAAATATATTTTATTCTCACCTGTGTTTCTCTTCTGAAGCAAAGTTGCCCAAAGGATTTACTATGTGTTGTTGGTAATTTTCTATGCAAAATACTGAACACCCAGCGAAGGCCGTAACTAACTCCTGAGACAAAACATTTGGGAACTCTTAACGATTTTTTGAATTATGTACTTCTCATTTTATTCCGTGTTTACCGCGTAGTATTTTCTCCCGATGCAGCAGTTCATACATATCTTTAGTTATTGCAATGCCGCGGCCACGACATTGGTCTAAGGCGATCGGTTTAGCGGAAAACAATACGTGCGAGAGGGAGTATCCATATCGGCATCCCGCTCCAACTCTTGGATTCACTCGCCGCTGGTCGCCTTAGACCAATGTCGTGGCCAGGCTATAAGGCCTGATTGGTGAGCGTGAAGTGGCGCGCCCGGCGTGGCGTGCGACGGCGCGTCGAAAGTCCTAGGGAATCGAACGCTGCCGTAAACTCAAGCCAAGTGCATACTTTTGCATTTTGTATAACACTCCTCACAGCTCAGCTTCGGCATCTACTAGACTTATAGACGTTATAATGCCATAGGTTTTTTTCTCATGTGATGGTGCATGATATAGGTAAATTTCGGTTTTGGTTTGAATGAAACCGACTTCTTAAGCAAAAGCATACCCTGCGGTATATCCAATCGGAGACAACTCGATAAAGAAAATCATAGTTTGTGTTTTTTATAATCTCTTCTATGTAAAATGTACATAATAAAGTTTAACAAAGTTTATTTCATGTCATGTACATGTATACTATAATATTCATTGAATATAACATACAATATGAGGCAAAACAGAATAGCGTCAAGGGTAACAGAAATGTCAAGGTGTGTGTGTAATATTAAATTATTTCGCTTTGTAACTTCACATTTATTTTATATATTGATAATCAAGTCCCAAAGCTTGCCTTCTTTACACTCTTTCTTTCGTACTCCGAGAAACACTTCGCGATCCAATTCTTATGTAAAATGTAAGTGATTAAAGTGTAATAATTCATGTGATGTGTATTTGTGAACGCACAAAACATGAATTTTATAACATTACCAGAAAAAGTTCGTATCTGAGGTCCCTATTTCGTATACATAGAGAGAAATGAACATTTAAAATGAAATTAGTTTAAAAATAGCCCGGTGAACGCCAAAGGAACTAGACACGCATTGCGCTAAATGCTGTAGGACTAGGTAGGTAAAATTAATATGATATACACACTTCATTGTCTCAACAATTAAATGTAAGGGTGAAGACACACATTTCAGCATGCGTAAGTATTTTATCTATTGAAATTGGTCGTTTAGTATAGACAGTGAGACATACAAGCGTACAGACTAAATGCGTGCGTACGCATGCCGATGTATGTTGCGTTGACCTTAAGGTACCTAAGATTTATAACACTTAGGGCTGATTTTTCTATCCTCAGTTAAAAGTATCCGTCAGTTAAAAGTATTACCATCCTTATCGCTGGTCATCAGTCAAAAAAGGATAGAGCTAACATTTATTTGACAGTTACTATTAACTGGGGATTGAAAAATCAGTACTTAGTCATCAATTGGTCAATTCTTAAAATTTGTATTAAATTAATATTGTAGTTATTTAAATGTGCTGTATCTACTTCCATATGGTAATTATTTGTGAAAATTAACATTCGGTAAATACAATACAAGTATGGTACGTGTTTCAGATTTGACAATTAAATTTGATTGTTAAATCTGAAACTTAGGTTCATGGGGCCCCAGCGCACGCAAATTGTTTGCTGAGATCGCGAAACGTCTGTTTGACGTAACTAAAGACCGAAGAGCTGGCGACTTCCTCGCACAACGCATCAGTATTGCAATACAGCGAGGAAATGCCACCAGCATCCTTGGTACAATGCCACAAGGGCCAATCTTAGATATATGTAGGTTAGGTTAAGTAGATTAGCTAGATTTAATCTATGTAGGTACATAAATTGTAGTTTTGAAAATTAAATTTAAATATAAGTAATATAACTAATGATTCGGAATTTGGTAAACAAAAGTTATTACTTATGCAACGTTTTGACGTTTTAGTACTAAATTGGGGTCCGAGTAGATATGACAATAATGTGCAAACTTCGCTTGTTACCTTCGTTAGGCTTTTATTACGTTTGTCGCTCAGTTACGAGAAAAGGTATCGACAAATTTAATATTTCACATAATTCAGTTTAAGGTAGGTTTTCATTTGGACAAATTTGACTTGTGATTTTCTAAGGTTGTCTTGTTCTAAGAATTTCGTATGTACCTATTATACAAGGTGATGTTTGTTTTCCGTTTAAGGGCTTGTTCAGTATCGTTTTCCAATCAGGTAAAAAAGGATAAAAATTGTTTCACGTGAAAAACATTTTTAATTTTTCTATGGGGCAGGTCTTTCAAATAAGCCGAAGCTCCATAGATAATCAATATATTTTTTTTAGAAAAAAAAATATCTTCCGCCTTTTTTCGTAAAAGGAACACGATACTGAACATTCCCTTAAACGGAGAACAACCATTAGAATTTCACCTTGTATAGTAAAATGCCATGCGCCTGGCCATAGCTCGATAACTCATCTAGGTAATCCGGCCCTTTGACGAGTTTTCATACGGAGGTAGGAGACCGTAAACTTGACGAGATATTTAATTAACTATAATTTCGAGAGAGATATAACGTTTCAAACTGAACTATGATCTTTATTTAGGTCAGATATATAATTGTGTGCAGTAATAATTATAAAGGTATAACATTTACACCTACACTCGAGAGTATTATACACTGGTAGTACTGGTACTAGTATTGCTTCAGACAAGTCCAAAGAAAAAAAAAACCATTGTATGGTAATTTAATAAAAGCTTTTATTGTTTTCCTTTTAACAGTCGCATTCTTTGTGCGTAAACATTTTTCCACATGTGCAAAACCGCACCGACTACTCGTGCCCGCGCAAGTCACCGAATGACGATGAACAACAGTCAAAGTTTCATTAGTATAAAAGCTTGCGAGTTTACGCTGCCGCTTGAAAGTGAATTTTTCTTCGTAATGCTTTCAATGTTTTATCTAACATGAAATATACCGGTATTAGTAATAAACATTTTATATTTTTACAAGCTTTATATTAACTTCACTTTGTATGTTTGCAAATCTTGCAACGAAGAATTGAACCACTTGCGGTGGACCAATTGATATGCTAATAACTTAAAATTACAGTTAGTATTCGCAGAGTTTTCAACTTAATTTAGTTACTCAATACATAAGTTGTTGCTTCATTTAGTTGAAATTATCCTACTTTATAGTTACACAAATAAGGTATATATCAATTCGACAAGAATGTTAACTTGTTATAATACCGTTTACCGCTTCGATAATACGTGACATAAACACCAACGGTGCATCATGTAGGTTTAGAACTAGCAGTTCTTGCACATCTTTCCTAGTCGCTTATCAGTTCATATTAGAGGTAACTTTTACATTTCTATTATACATAAATATAATGTTGGTATTCATAAGTGCAATGTACCGTGCGTTATTTACATACCGTAGTTACTTAAGTAGGTACCCATATTCACGAGAAGAATCACAATAAACGATTAATATTCATAAGCAACAAAAACATAAATGCAGACTGAATATAAATTGTTCTAAAACTTATTCGTAAGTGTATATATGTAGTTGGATAAGAATACTTAAATAATTGAATAGTCCAGAAACCCAAAACTTAGATTTAATACCGTAAATCATCCAATTTCACGGCATGAATGAATTGTCGCAACAAATATTTCAACAGCGACCCTTATTAAAACGCATGATACTAAAATGACGAGATTTCAGTAGGTCGTGGTTAAGTCTAAAACAATTAGGGAAAAATGTTGGTAAGGTTACTACAGTTAGTCATTAACTAATTATATTCGTTTTGTTTCGTTGTTATTCGCATAACATTTGCGTTCACTAGTCGGTATAGAAATAAACAATAACTTGTTGACAAAGGTATGTAAAATACTGAACATTTCCCAATTTAATATGAGCACAAAGTACCCAAATATAGAGGGTCTGTTTCATAGAAGGCTCAAATAGTTCGGAATATGTTACAATAGATGTCACTAGGAGCACGATTGACTAGTAATAGATTTAGTTTTATTTGAAATCCAGATATTTACTACCTGTTAGTGCACAGTTTTAATTAATTTAGCATCATACATCGAAAATAGTCAAAACCACCCTTTCTAGAAGAGTAAAATAGTAAATAAAAAATTAACTATTTTTGGAATAAATTGATTTCAGCGCCATCTATTATTGCACGTACATATTTTTATGCGTTTTTCTCGATACGCGACAAACAGTACACTGCTCGAGTGTTGACAGAAATAATCTATAGATGTCGCTAAACAAAATCTTGCATATATTGATTTTAAATGTTTAAGGAGGTCTAAAAAACCAAAAAACTAATAAATACAATAAAAAAAAGTAAAAAGTCCCTACATCACTAATAATAACAAAAAAATACATACATTACAAGTCATATGCTAGGATTTGAACCCGTAACATAACAACTGATAACAATAAATAGCTGATTAGGGTATATCCGAATTATATAACAAATACATTGCGGCGCGGCGTTGCCGTCGTCAGCATTCTCTTTGCTTTACCGTAATCTGACGAGCTGGCAACAAACGAAACGAGAGGCATAGAAAATTGAAGGTAATCTGAGCATTGCATTCTGTTTCTATTCTACGCTTCAATACCAAACTCACATAGCGAAATAATAATTAAACTCTTACTAATGGCACTCTATCATTGGCAATATAGCTCTCTACTCTGTCCAACATCCAACAAACTCTGTAAGAAAAAAAAGGCTAATACTAATTTTCTCTTATTGTGTCTACATTTTTTGAATTTGCCATTGTGTCCATTCTAAGATCCAAGATGGCGGGAACTTTTTTTGCAATTTTCATCATTATACTCGTTTCCGACTAATTCGCATACGTGGAATACGATTTCCGAGTCCATTCTAAAATCCAAGATGGCGGGAACTTTTTTTTTCCAATTTTCATCATTATACTCGTTTCCGACTAATTCGCATACGTGGAATACGATTTCCGGGTCCATTCTAAAATCCAAGATGGCGGGAACTTTTTTTTTCCAATTTTCATCATTATACTCGTTTCCGACTAATTCGCATACGTGGAATACGATTTCCGGGTCCATTCTAAAATCCAAGATGGCGGGAACTTTTTTTTTTGCAATTTTCATCATTATACTCGTTTCCGACTAATTCGCATACGTGGAATACGATTTCCGGGTCCATTCTAAAATCCAAGATGGCGGGAACTTTTTTTTTGCAATTTACATCATTATACTCGTTTCCGACTAATTCGCATACGTGGAATACGATTTCCGGGTCCATTCTAAAATCCAAAATGGTGGGAACTTTTTTTTTTCCAATTTTCATCATTATACTCGTTTCCGACTAATTCGCATACGTGGAAAACGATTTCCGGGTCCATTCTAAAATCCAAGATGGCGGGAAATTTTTTTTTTTGCAATATTCATCATTATACTCGTTTCCGACTAATTCGCATACGTGGAATACGATTTCCGGGTCCATTCTAAAATCCAAGATGGCGGGAACTTTTTTTTCCAATTTTCATCATTATACTCGTTTCCGACTAATTCGCATACGTGGAATACGATTTCCGGGTCCATTCTAAAATCCAAGATGGCGGGAACTTTTTTTTTCCAATTTTCATCATTATACTCGTTTCCGACTAATTCGCATACGTGGAATACGATTTCCGGGTCCATTCTAAAATCCAAGATGGCGGGAACTTTTTTTTTTGCAATTTACATCATTATACTCGTTTCCGACTAATTCGCATACGTGGAATACGATTTCCGGGTCCATTCTAAAATCCAAGATGGCGGGAACTTTTTTTTTCCAATTTTGATCATTATACTCGTTTCCGACTAATTCGCATACGTGGAATACGATTTCCGGGTCCATTCTAAAATCCAAGATGGCGGGAACTTTTTTTTGCAATTTTCATCATTGTACTCGTTTCTGACTAATTCGCATACGTGTAATACGATTTCCAGGTCCATTCTAAGATCCAAGATGGCGGGAACTTTTTTTTGCAATTTTCATCATTGTACTCGTTTCTGACTAATTCGCGTACGTGGAATATCATTTTTGGGTCCATTCTAAAATCCAAGATGGCGGGAACTTTTTTTTTGCAATTTTCGTGTAATACGATTTCCAGGTCCATTCTAAGATCCAAGATGGCGGGAACTTTTTTTTGCAATTTTCATCATTGTACTCGTTTCTGACTAATTCGCGTACGTGGAATATCATTTTTGGGTCCATTCTAAAATCCAAGATGGCGGGAACTTTTTTTTTGCAATTTTCATCATTATACTTTTTACTGACTAATTCGCATACGCGGAATACGATTTTCGGGAAAAGTTCCCGCCATCTTGGGTCTTAGAATGGAACTAAAAAAGATATTCCCCGTATGCGAATTAGTCTGAAACGAGTATAATGATGAAAATTGCAAAAAAAAGTTCCTGCCATCTTGGATTTTAGAATGGACTCGGGAATCGTATTCCACGTATGCGAATTCGTCGGAAACGAGTATAATGATGAAAATTGCAAAAAAAAAGTTCCCGCCATCTTGGATTTTAGAATGGACTCGGAAATCGTATTCCACGTATGCGAATTAGTCGGAAACGAGTATAATGATGAAAATTGCAAAAAAAAAGTTCCCGCCATCTTGGATCTTAGAATGGAACCAAAAAAGATATTCCACGTATGCGAATTAGTCAGAAACGAGTATAATGATGAAAATCGCAAAAAAAGGTCCCGCCATCTTGGATTTCAGAATGGACTCGGAAATCGTATTCCACATATGCGAATTAGTCTGAAACGAGTATAATGATGAAAATTGCAAAAAAAAAAGTTCCCGCCATTTAGGATTTTAGAATGGACCCGGAAATCGTATTCCACGTATGCGAATTAGTCGGAAACGAGTATAATGATGAAAATTGCAAAATAAAAAGTTCCCGCCATCTTGAATCTTAGAATGGACCAGGAAATCGAATTCCACGTATGCGAATTAGTCAGAAACGAGTATAATGATGAAAATTGCAAAAATAAGTTGCCTCCATCTTGGATCTCATAATGGACCCGAAAATTGTATTCAACGTATGCGAATTAGTCAGAAACGAGTATAATGATGAAAATTGCAAGAAAAATGTTCCCGCCATCTCGGATCTCAGAATGGACCCGGAAATCGTATTGCACGTATGCGAATTAGTCAGAAACGAGTATAATGATGAAAATTACAAAAAAGCAGCCGCCATCTTGGATCGTAGAATGGACCCGGAAATCGTATTACACGTATGCGAATTAGAAACGAGTACAATGATGAAAATTGCAAAAAAAAGTTCCTGCCATCTTGGATTTTAGAATGGACTCGGAAATCGTATTCCACGTATGCGAATTCGTCGGAAACGAGTATAATGATGAAAATTGCAAAAAAAAAGTTCCCGCCATCTTGGATCTTAGAATGGAACCAAAAAAGATATTCCACGTATGCGAATTAGTCAGAAACGAGTATAATGATGAAAATCGCAAAAAAAGGTCCCGCCATCTTGGATTTTAGAATGGACTCGGAAATCGTATTCCACGTATGCGAATTAGTCGGAAACGAGTATAATGATGAAAATTGCAAAAAAAAAGATCCCGCCATCTTGGATTTTAGAATGGACTCGGAAATCGTATTCCACGTATGCGAATTAGTCTGAAACGAGTATAATGATGAAAATTACAAAAAAAAAGTTCCCGCCATCTTGGATTTTAGAATGGACCCGGAAATCGTATTCCACGTATGCGAATTAGTCGGAAACGAGTATAATGATGAAAATTGCAAAAAAAAAGTTCCCGCCATCTTGGATTTTAGAATGGACCCGGAAATCGTATTCCACGTATGCGAATTAGTTGGAAACGAGTATAATGATGAAAATTGCAAAATAAAAAGTTCCCGCCATCTTGAATCTTAGAATGGACCCGAAAATCGTATTCCACGCATGCAAATTAGTCAGAAACGAGTATAAAGATGAAAATAAAAAAAAAAGTTCCCGCCATCTTGGATTTTAGAATGGACCAGGAAATCGTATTCCACGTATGCGAATTAGTCGGAAACGAGTATAATGATGAAAATTGCAAAAAAAAAAGATCCCGCCATCTTGGATTTTAGAATGGCCTCGGAAATCGTATTCCACGTATGCGAATTAGTCTGAAACGAGTATAATGATGAAAATTACAAAAAAAAAGTTCCCGCCATCTTGGATTTTAGAATGGACCCGGAAATCGTATTCCACGTATGCGAATTAGTCGGAAACGAGTATAATGATGAAAATTGCAAAAAAAAGTTCCCGCCATCTTGGATTTTAGAATGGACCCGGAAATCGTATTCCACGTATGCGAATTAGTCGGAAACGAGTATAATGATGAAAATTGCAAAATAAAAAGTTCCCGCCATCTTGAATCTTAGAATGGACCCGAAAATCGTATTCCACGCATGCAAATTAGTCAGAAACGAGTATAAAGATGAAAATTAAAAAAAAAGTTCCCGCCATCTTGGATTTTAGAATGGACCAGGAAATCGAATTCCACATATGCGAATTAGTCAGAAACGAGTATAATGATGAAAATTGCAAAAATAAGTTGCCGCCATCTTGGATCTCATAATGGACCCTAAAATTGTATTCAACGTATGCGAATTAGTCAGAAACGAGTATAATGATGAAAATTGCAAAAATAAGTTGCTGCCATCTTGGATCTCATAATGGACCCGAAAATTGTATTCAACGTATGCGAATTAGTCAGAAACGAGTATAACCCAACTCTGTCAGGAATAACTAGGTACACTCTTCACGCTTCAAGTTCGTCTGTATACTCATTTTCACCCTGTATGTATACGTATGTATCTATCGGATCTATGATCACTTTGTATAACTATAAAACGAAACGAAAGAGCTCGTGATTCTGATTAGAAAAAATGTATAAAAGTCCATATATGGAAAATTTTATAGAACGACAACAAAATAAAAACCCGCCCGTTTGCACCTTGTAAAACACTGTTTTTACAAAATCAAAGATTATGCGCAACAAAAAAATAAAAAAACAAAGTTTGAAAAAAAAGAAATAAAAGAACATTTTCAGCGCGTATAGTTAGGATTTGAACCTGGTACCACTGCTTCACAGCCGAACGCATGAACCACATTACCAACCTCCCTTTATCGTGGTACGGCAAAATATGCTATGTGTTGCAAGTGATCATGCGTTTCGCTCGTGGCAAGGTAGTGTATACTGTTTCAGAGCCATCTGTGCCAATGGACGAACAACGAAGGTAGTGTATATACTGTTTCAGAGCCATCTGTATGCCATGCTCACGAACAACCGTGGCGCCGTCTAGTAGTGACGACATTTCAGGTGGATGCATTTTAATGTATGGTGCTGATATATCTACTTAAACTAAATAATCTCTGATATGAGGAAGCCTAACCTACTTATATACCGTATTCGTTCACCTTATTTTTTCCTTACAAAATGAGCGCATAAATGACAGAAGCTTTATTTATGAGTCTGAGTTTAAAAGTCCGTAGTTTTACCTAACCTGTGAAAAGGAAACTACGAATTCCGGGCCCCGTTAGTGGCGTCATTTGCTATCAGCTCATTGCCTGTTGAAGGAAGGGTGTAATGTGTATTGATAACATAGTAGTGGCACGATTAAATAAAGATAAATAATTCCACCTCTTAATTGGAATACATTTCTATAATTTTGTTAAATTTATTAGCGCCTATCATTTCAGATAACGACATTTTTTAAAGCAACGCTAAATCACTGTTATTCATTTTATGTATATTCTCTTTAAAAATGTTTAGGCTGTACAAAACTGTACTTTAAAAATGTTTTATAAATGTTAGCAGCAGTTATGTAAATTTACTTAATGGTGGAAAGCGGACCTGTGTTCAGCATGTCCCACGTAAAATGTGGCTTCTGAATCGACTAAATTTGGAAGTCAGGTTTCTCTATAATGCGTTCCGAGCATAAAAATCGATATTCATTCTTTTTAAAGGGAATTTCTATGGTTGTACTACTTATTGTTTTAAATAGAGAAACGCATGTGAAATATGAAAATTACTGGATCTATGCGTGTGTCCCTTTTTCATGGATGACGATATTTTTTTGCTATCGTTGTTGTAGTCTGACTCTAATAAAAAAAGGTTGACCTCATACCTCTGATGTAACCTTAAGGCGGGAACTCCTGCTGCGATTCCAGCTTAGAAATTTGACTCGTTGCAAAAAGCATAGCATCATTCTTTAGCATATTTTAATTCGGTAGTAAGTTTGTAGGATTTTTTCGCTATCTAAAATAACATTTTCAATTAGCCTCTGGTGTGTTTTTACGCAATGCTGCGAGAAGTCAGGCTCTAAACTTCGGAGGACCATGTATTGAAAATGTCCCACGATACAGAGCAAAAAGCAAATTAGTAAGTCGCATCGATTTAAAACACTTCCTCCGGTCGTGTTTTAATATTTATATCGCCACTCGTTTCAAACTTCATTTTTTTCGTAATTGTATCGTTTTATCATTAAAGAGTTTTATTAATCAACAGGTGCGCTTGTTTTGTTAATCACTTCATCACGCTTCATCTTTACTCCGCTGGCTGTATAATAAGAGTCGTTGTAAGTGCCTATATACAACGTGTCTACTTATATGTATACTTACATACGTGTACTTACTAATTATTCGCTTCAATTAAGCAATACAACATGTTAAAGGAAATTGTCGCAATAAAAGCAGTTTCTATTACATAAATAGGTATACGTTATTATGAAGGGCGAGATGTAAAAGCAATGAACATGTGCGTGTATTAGCTCAGTCTGACAATATTAACAAGGGGCCTAATTCGCGCATCAGATTTTAATGATTTAGATTAGATTTATTTATTTCATAATGTATCAGAAAATATAAAACTGTTAGAGATTCGTTATTTGTACGAATACATTTTAATAAAATAATAATACTACCGTTTATGAAATAATTAATCTAACATTTATTCTTAGATGAAAAAAGATTCGTATGAAACTAGTCTTTGAATGAACGGTTACGTACTAAATGTATGGAAGGGTTTGAAGTTAATATTTGGGATATTTCTGATTTTATTTCAAAAAACTTATTAATGTAATTTTACTCGTTGGGTAACGTACTTTCGATATCAGTTAAAATTTTTCTGATATCTCTCATATTTACGGAATTATGGCCTGTAAACACTTATCGATTACACCCTGTATACATAGACAGCCACGACGAAGGAACAAATATTTGTGATATTAAATAAGTACGCAAATGATGTCGAACCCGGAACCTCTAGTCTAACTTCGTTGGCAGGGTCACTAGAGTCACTACCAACTAACCAGGCTAAGGAGGCTGACATGTAAATAACATAATAAAATCAGAAAAGTTTACCAAAACCTCAAATCACGTAAAATATAATGGACACCTTTTGAAAACTGTATGTGTCTTTTTAGTATAATTCGAATTCGAAAACATTTATTTCGACCAACAAGGATCGTATTAAAGTTAGTAACAATTCCTTAATCTGAAGTTAGCAAACATTACAACTAGTAAATATGAAATACTAATAACATAAAATACGGACTACAGCACTTAGTACTTAGTAAGGCTTGACTGTCAGTAGGTACATGGATCATATATTATGACAATGATTCACATACCTACTGACAATCAAACCTCTCCTCCAGTGCCCTCAGGGTACCATAATAGATCTATGTTCTTTTCCTGGGAAGTAATTATACGCGAGATTACAGCCTTCTTCTGAGGTCACGTCGTATTTTTACAATTTCTTTGGCAACGGCTGCTCGTTAGAAGTTCGAACGAGCACATGAGATAATCGTTTTAACTCAAGTGGAGACACTTCCATTCCGTAGGTACTCGAAGGATTTTATTACTTTATATTTCAGAGGAGTTGAAAGTTCTTTAAGTAAATATTAGAGATATTCAATATACTTAATATTTGTACTATTTTGTTTGACTAGTGTACGTATGCATTGTATGACTTTGCATGTGCACGTAGCAGGTACGTAGGTCAGCATTAATTATTTATTGTAGCCCCTGGCGGCAATAAAAAAACATACTTACAGACAGATACGCTGCAGACGTTTAGTTAGACACACAGCCCTTAAACATGTAATTTTAAGTTACCACCATGTGATATTAAAAAATATAATAGTAATGAAAATAATGTATTAAGGTGCAGTAAAGTGCTGCTATTGTTATACGTATACGAGAGGTAGGTACGCCGTAGCTAGTATTTATGCATTTGGCTGTATTGCCTAACTACCATAAAAAGTAGGTATCTAGGTAGGCACTGAGTATTGCTTATCCGTGATCAGGTGAAAATACGATGAGAAAGCATTATTCATTATACATACCTATACGTGTAAATGCTTCAATAATAGAAAATTTACGTTAATAATTATAATCCTCATAAAGTTGAGCCTGGTAGTTTGAGTAGTTAGTTGAAGCTTTTGACAGCATCTGGGTTAGTTTTTAATCCCGGTGTTACTGGTCAGTGAATTGTATGCTGGCCGCCGTTTGATTTATCGTTGTTTGCTTAGCTACAATAAATCAGTTCTGTTGATTTATTCTGGTGTCCCGCTTGTGCTGGCTGGTAGTGATGGTTCGTAGCTGGAAGTATTCAATTTCAATTAAGTATCTATTTACTTGTATTTTAAATCTGTTAATTCTAAATTACGATTAGGTAATATTTACTTCGGTTACCGCGAGGATTACACATGAAATAAAAGTATGAAAACGAATAAACTTGTGTATATTAACTAATTTTAACTTCATTCCGACGTTTCGAACACTTTACAGGGTATGCGGATGACAGACCACGAACCCTGTAATCTAGTAACTGGAGTTCGAGGACAAAGAATCTACGAAAATATTGCCACAACAATGAAATGTTCTTACAATAGTAATCCTTATTTTCTAAAAACAGACGTTGAGATATGTTATTTATTGGTAATTTTAATTCTCTAATTTATAGAAACAATATTATTTACTTATTTTCACGTAAATATAAGATATATTAATAAAAACTTAATTATCCGCAAATATTAGTAACATAGTTGGTATTGCGCTGGTATCACCTCAGGTGTTAATAACATTTGGTCCAGCAATTTCACACATAAATTAATAGGTAGGTATGGTTAAATTACTAAGCAGTATAAGTACTATAGCGTCAGTGGACACATTACTGCGATCGCCAATCCGCTTGCCCAGCGTGGCGATTATGGGCATTTACCTCCTAATGCGTCTGTATGAATAGTTAATAGAAGAGGCCTACGTCCAGCAGTGGACTATCATAGGCTGATGATGATGATGATAATGATGATGATGATAAGTACTATACTATACTATTACTAAGCAGTTTTAGCCCGTAATAAGGCAGGGGTGCCTTATTACGGGTTAAAATTATGGGAAAGAAATTTGGAAATGTAAAATGAAAGCATTTTTTGTGTTTTATTTTTTATTTGTCTTCTTCATCACTTATCCTCCTGAGTCCTGGGTAAAAATCGAGTACACTCCCATAAAAGCCGAGAGGCCTTTATGACGTCCAAATAATGTTTAAAAGAAATGCTTTAAATATACATCTTAGAGTATTATAAAATTTATAAATTATAACCAACTTTGTTCCAACAAAAATGTGACAAACTCATTTTAAACCTTAAAATAAGCGATAGTAAGTTCAGGACTCATGGTGTGACCCAGGTGTTATAAAGGTTAAAACTGCTTAGTATAGTATAGTACTTATACTGCTTAGTAATTTAACCATACCTACTGTCTTAACAAATATGGCACGCTGTCGTATGTGTTCCCTGGTAATTCAACTTCTTTTTAAAATAGGCTTGAAACGTTGGCTCTTATCATTTTAAGTTCTTTACAAGAAAATTTTGTCATATCAATGTTAGTTAAGAGAAAATATTTTTTTTTTAGGTATTTACGTGTTTTTAAGAAAATCCTAGTTGTGACAGCCATATTAAACAAAAAGGCGTACAAACATTACACAGGTATATAATGTTTTTATTAGGAATTATTTTTAATAAATAAATTAAATAACAAAAAGGTTGTGGAAACCTGAAAACTTTATTTGACAATGACATAAGAGACTTTGACGGATTTGACAATAACGCATCTGTCGTAATTTCGTTGGCCTCGAACTCCAATTACTAGATTAAAGTGTTCGAAACGTCGGAATGAAGTTAAAATTAGTTAATGTACGCGAGTTTATCCGTTTTCATAGTTTTATTTTACGATTAGATACTTAAAATTAACACAGTATAATTTCACCTAGATGTCTAACGCAGAGCATTTAGTCATTTCACGTATGTATTTACCTGTGTAAACTTATGTGTATTTATTTATTTCAAATTTTCGGAAACCGCTGTGAAAATCTTGATGATAATTCGATGTGAGGGGTTTTCGGAAGCCAACAATCCATTTATATTGAAAAATGCGAGCTTTCGTGTTAGAAATTAAATTACGAAAAACATAGACGCATAAACATGGGTATCAGTTGTATTCCACGTAAGGATATATTTTAAACTTGAAAACCACGACCACGTACATACTTAAGTATCAGTAAACTTTATATGTACCTACGATGTCGATCATGCACATGTCCAATATGTCCATACACAGGGCTTGTAGGCCGCATTTAAATGTAATGTTCCGAGGTTTAAAAATGGGAATACATTCTCAATAAGGTTCTTTGCGAAGATTTCTGTGACGCGAAATTTTCCAGCGGCACATTCCTGCTCAAGGGGGCTACCATGATCTCTTAAATATCTATTTAGGTTCGGCTTGTCCGTTTTTGACTGTTATTCTATGAAACTGACACATCACCATTTTAAAATAAAAATAATAAAATTTGTTTATTTCGGAAAATAAGTTTGGTAATACAAGTTTTTTTGACCTTCTAGGCAAAGCCTGTACCGTGGAGAAAATCAATTTTTAACATAATTATGTTAAGTAATAGACAGGGTCCTCGCGAGGAAACCGAAAGATTTTAACTATGCATTCTAGACATCAAAATAAACCAAAAATATTATGAGACCAAATTCCAAAAAAAAAATTTTTAAATGATTTTATTTAGTGAGAGGTTTTTTCGTCAAGTCTATTCTTAATTTTTGATTGTCGGGCAAATGGTGAGGTAATATTAGAACACAAAAACAAATTTTATGACGAGTTACGTCGAAAAACTTTTTTTGAAAAAAGGTTTATTATCTCTGGAATCCAGGAAATATTATAAAACATTAAATACGCTAAATACGCTCATAATTCAGCATTAAGATCTTTCGGTTACCTTGCGAGCACCCTGTAGGTATACGTACGGCAAACAGCGACAACAGTTGTAGAGAAGTGAATCGGGTACAATTAAAAAATTCTAAAACTATAACGACTTTATTAAACAATATAACAAATAATGAAACAAAACACTGAACTTATTAAAATCAACAAATTTAGACCTGATTAGGGCCTCAACAGAATTGCATTGATTGTGGCCCCCTGTTCTGTAGTGATATATGATATCTTATATTTAAGTTCCGCCCTCAGTAAGTACTACAATAATTGGAAGGAGGTTACTTCGAGCCGCGGTTAGCGCATGTAGTTCATAGGACGAACGCTCTCGTCGCTCACGCTTGAAAACTTTTCACTCAGTGCTACAGTTTTCAGACCTTAGTTACAGATAATTAGATTTTACCACGTTGTCCATTCTCGCTGTGGTATTCTTAATTCCATGATATGAATTAATATTAAGTAACATGACACAATAATGTAGGTACCTACTCTTAGGCCTACTCACTCAATCTAGGTTTAGCCAATTTTGGTGTTATAAATATTCTCACATCAAATAATTTAAAGGTGGCTTTGATATTTGATCAGCTACTACAAACGTTTTTAGTATTAGTAATGCAATCGAAGGGGGGCAATATAAATAAAGCAATTATTCAAAAAAAGTAAAAAGATACGATATCGTAGCGTTCATATATCAAGTATACAGGGTGATATGTATATCACAAAAGTATATCAGGCTATACATTTATACGTAGTTACTCGTACTTATGTTATGAAAAATGTTCATTGCCGTTTTATATTTGTCTCGTGATTGTGACTGTTCAAGTAGTGATATGATATGTATGCGGCTATTCCACACGCTTATTGTGTTTGCAGTTGGCGAATAAACAGTCCTCGTGGCTTGCCTTTATATACCTATACGTTTTAGATGCAGGAATAATTCTACTAATTTTTTTTTCTAAATGTAGTATCTTTAGGAACATCTGAAAGTAGATATGTCAATAATATGATATGTAGCTTCGAAATGGAATACGTTTCATAATATTATAATACAGATATCTCGTTATCAATCAATTATCATTTTGAACTTGCATACCTACTCCAAACTTAAAGTATGAGTAGGTATAGTTCATGAAATATAAATTGGTAACTTTCTACCTACATAATAGTAAAAATAAACGTTCAATTTAGATTTCTCAAACTATAATCAGTAATTAGATCATTAAAAGGAAGTTTACCTAAAATTATTCATAATATCATTAAATACCGTGACCATGTGTGTAGGAATGATATATATTATATTATGGTCGTAAAGATACCTTGAAATGTTTTATTTGTAACAAAAACGGGCTGTGCGCTGTCAGATAGGGAAGTGGGCGGATCTGCGTCGGGCAGTTATGCCGCTGTGTTACTGTGGACGAGCCATTTCGTCATTATGATTTTTTCGCCGACTGCTTTTGTCCTTTATTCAGTAAGCAATATTAAATATTATTCAGGAAATGTATCTGGTTTACATCTGATACTACTCATCATCATCATATCAGCCGAAAGACGTCCACTGCTGAACATAGGCCTCCCCCAAAGATTGCCACAATGACGGGTCCTGCGCCATCCGCATCCAGCGGACCTTCACCAGGTCGTCAGTCCACCTTGTGAGGGGCCTACCCACGCTACGCCTTCCGGTACATGGCCGCCACTCAAGAACCTTCCCGCCCCAACGGCCATCGGTTCTACGCGCAATGTGCCCAGCCCACTGCCACTACTATAAAATCTGATACTACTATAAAATGCTTATTAATATTATATTCTTGATGAATATAAATAATCAACAATCTCATTAATGTAGTTTGATGTAGACAAACTTACGCGAATTAACTTATAGCAACAAGCTACATTTAAGTTGACCATTTTTGGTTTGAGCTTGCCGCCGCCGTAAGCCAATTAAGCTTACAACTTGTTGATTGTGGTTGAGCCGGCGGCACCACTCTGCTGCTTCGTCGGAAAATTGGTTGCTGCTTTAACGGTAAAAACTTTTCCGTAACTAAGAATCGGATAAAACAAGATAAATGGTTACCTCTGGAAGTACTATGTACCATCTATAGACTTCGTTATCAAACACGTATTGCTATAACATAAGAATATACTACTGATCTTACACCTGCTGTCAATATAAAAACAGTTCAATATCACTATAAAGCCAAGTACCTATAGTAAAAATTATTACATATTTTCATTTTGACAGTGTTCCAGATATATTTTATTCAATTAAAAGTGTATTCTCAGTTTAACTTTAGCTTTCGTAAGGTAGTTGCGACGGAGTAGATAACACAAATAATTAAATCTCTCAAAATCAAACAATTGTCATGAACTGGGTGAAAATTTCCCGCTTTGTAGGCTTGTTAGCATATCTCGCCCTTTGTCGCAGTTATATTATATTCAAGACCCCTTTAAACACGGCGAGGAGTCACTCGATTTAAAAGACGCCATCGCACATTTCTTGGCATAAAAATCAGTTACCTAGATTTATACAAGCTTAAATACTCTTATGACACATTCAACTTGTTTTAAAAGTAAATAGTTCCATGTAGAAATGATCGCGTGTCCTTTATCTTTTCGATAGTTGATTCTGATCAAGTCTCGTCCTTCAAATCAGCCTGAATTATAATAGAGACTTATTTCTGTTTAATAAAAAATTGGCAATAATGGTAAAACTAACCTACTATCTAACCAAGTCATGAATACTCTTTAATAAATACCTAGTAATTAAAAAGGTTATTATTATTAATTATTCCGCGCCAGAGAGTATTCTATATGGAACAGAACAACACAAAGTGCATGTTAGGTTTTCGTACTAAAAGATGCCAAGGCCGTATGTATGTCTATCTGCCTGTCCATCAGTTTCAACAGACAGACAGGTTAAAGCTCGGAATACTATAGGAATAATAATATGAAATATTCACAGATTGAGATTTTCTATTGACGTGTGACGCTGGAGAGATTTCGGTCAACGAGCGGTATACAAGAATTGTAATAATTAGATGAACGGTTCGATACGCAATCTTTACCAAGCTACGTGAAAGTGATCTAAATAAATGGTCTATCAACTAAAATAAACTATGGAAACTATTCATAAAATAAATAAATAAAAATAAAAAAGTCTTTATTTTTCCACAATTTACCTATTTCTATACATTCATGCAAGCTTAATTTTTTTTATACTATTTTTTTCCCATATTATTGAATGTTCTACTATAAAATGATTATTAAATGTCTAATACTTGCAATTTCACATTTATTAAATTAATTTATGCTTAGTCTTATATGAATTATATATTATTATTGGTAACTGAAATATTATATGTACCTATTACAGAACATTAAACTATGTACCATTTATTAGGCATGAACAAAATATTTAATTTAATCTTATAATTACAAATTAGGTATCTAGGTAACTTTAAGTATGGTCGTTGTGAACCCCTCGGCGGGTAAAGGCCTCCTCCAGGCATTTCCACTTATCTCTCTGGGTTGCTATTGTTGTCCAGCTTTTTCCAGCTATCTCTTCTATTTCATCTTTCCATCTTCCCTTTGGTATTCCTGACCTGCGGGTCCCGTCTGGTCCCTTCCATAGAGTCGCCTTTCTAGTCCATCTGCTGTCCTGATATCTCGCAACATGTCCTGCCCACTTCCATTTTAAGCTTTGTGCGAAAGATAGAGCATCAAGTACTTTAGTTTTTTGTCTTATTTTACTGTGTCTAATCTTATCTGTTAATTTTATATTTAACTATTCATATTACATATAATTATTTCGTTTCGTCAATAAAATGCAACAAAGGGTACCTACAATGACTAGAACCCTCCATCTTCTGCTCCGTACAAACATTTGGCACTTAGATATTTATTTCGTACAAAGATGCAAGCTAATTTTTAGTGAAACACTCACAAATAGTTTTAGAATCGTATATTAAGAGCATACTATTTTAAAACGAATCTTTAAAGGATTAAGCTTCTGAAATCGGGACTGCGTGGATACTAAACCAAAAGTGCACGAACCAAACTACATATTATCGTATAAACTGGACATTTTCAATCTCAGCTCTGTTCTTGAAACTCTTTCTCTCGACAAATAAAGTTTTGCCCTTACCGGGATTCAAACCCGGGACTGGAAGTAATTTGCAGCCAATATCAAATTTCAATATTCAATACCTACCAACTAAGGAAAGGAGGCTGTTAAATAGTTAATGGCGAAAAATCGTCACCCCGTCACCAAAAAATAGTCACCGACACTTTTCATGGAAAAAGCCTATTTTCCACACCTGTATCATTAGTAGCTATTGTATTTCCGTTGTACGTACCTACAGTCAAAGACAAAATAAGGTATACACAAAAATATTCAAAAATATGTCCCAGTGCACTCTAATTCTGTGTAGAAAGAACGCCGTAACATATTTACGAGCGGATTCTTTCGATACTTATTTCTGCACTTGACTGTACATTTCATCAACATGTAATTAAAGTAATGAAAATTGTTGCTGAAGTTATACGCTTAGATTATTTAGCGTATATGTAGTTTAAGCTAGGAAACAATTCTGCGTAAATTAATTTACTATGTCCTGAATTAAACAAGACTGACTAGTGACTACCGTGAGTTTTTATTTATTTATTATATATTAATAATATTTTTCTCGAATTTTGGATCGCTGATTGTATGAGCTACGAAGTGAAAGATATCATTATAATTGGCGTTTCCGTGTACGATTGTCATTTGTGATCTTGTCCAGTATGTTTAGCATATGATTAGCGCGACAGTATCTCGCCGCGAGATTGTCTATCCGTCCTTCTTTTGTTAATATGGCTAGTGAAGGACGGGAGATCTATCTCGCGGTGACATACTGTCGCACCAATCATGTGCTAAGCCTACGATAAAGATAAGTAATAAATGTATGAGAATGACAGATTCGTACGGAAAGTAGCGTGACCGTTACCATACATTATTAATGGTCACGTGGTGCTTATCGTATACGATTGAAAAATGCTATCTTGGCTAGGCCTGTAGGTCTTACCTTATCTACTTGAACAAGTGACCATCCTTTGATAAACTCCGTTGTACTTAAAAACTTCAGAATGTGTGCTTACGCAGGATGTGCTACGCTGTAGCTCGCCTTGGAGCGTAGCATGCAGGTCACATGTAGCAGAAAATCTCACGTAGTAGCATTCGCGCATTTGTAAAGTTATTCACTTTATTGGACTTGGACATTCTCTTTTTTACGCAAGCAAGGTCAAGGTAACGTACTCAAAAGTTTCCGAGTATCACGAGAATTTAATAGTAAGTTCCCATTGAGAATGCTCCCATGAGAACTTATAAAAATGTGTTATAATAAATAAGTACATTACGACGCAAGTGCGAAAAATACGAAATTCGAAACGAGTGGCGATGTTTTAAAACACGACCGATATCCCTATCGGTATCGGGAGCGTTTTAAATCGACACGAGTTACGAATTTCGTTATTGCACGTGTCTCGTACGACGTTTTTTAGTACAGATGGCCCTCCGAAGTTTTGGACCTGACGTAAAATGACCCACTTCTCGCACTAGAGCCTAAAAAGTACACCATCTGTACTAAAAATAATAATTTTAAATCGCAATAAAGTAAATAAGGCAATAAAATATAACTCATAAGGTATGTAGGTATCTAGTACAATATTAGCTTGATTAGGTTATTCGTTAAATTTAGATTCCCGAGAACATTATCTATGGAAGTATCGCAACTTATGAAACTTCTCGTCGGTACAATGCTACTTGATTGTCAATATTAGCACGAGGGTAATCGAAATTGTTCCCTTTTAAAACAAATATCAATAATTACGTGCAAAACCACATTTTAGATAGATTTGTACTATACTGTACGTGTACATGAAAGGTAATATTATACAGGGTGTTTTTTTTTCGACCGTTCAAATTCTACGTAGTGAATGTGTAGGTCATACTCACCAACTTTTACTATGGGGAGAAAGTCGAAATCGCGAAAAAAAAATCAGCTGTTTCATACAAATTGGCGGCATTACGCCGGCCGAAATGTAATACAGCTGATTTTTTTTTCGCGATTTCGACTTTGTCCCCATAGTAAAAGTTGGTCAGTATGACCTACACATTCACTACGTAGAATTTGAACGGTCGAAAAAAAAACACCCTGTATAAGGTTGTTACTATTTTATGTGTATCAACGGAAGTGGTAAGTGAAAATAAAATGAAAATGTTTGTCTGAGAACAGTTGTTTTGGTTCACATATAAAACTATTTTATTGTATAAGTAGGCGCATTGTTTGCTGAACAATATATTTTTATCGTACTCTAGAAAACTACAAAGCATGCAGTTACAGGAAAGTTTCAGTTAATACAGAGCGAGGACAATAATAATGTGAATAATAATATACAGCAAAATAAATAGAACGATTGGAATCTCTGTCTCTCTAATTTAGTGGTTATTTTACATCTGAAATACAAAACAAATATATAAAATATTCTTATTAAGGTTTTATTATTGTCAACTTGTTTTTCAAATTATACCTAAGAGTAAGTTGATTTTATTATGTAAAATATAAAAGCTCAATCAACTCTTGTCGTTCTGGTTATATAGCTCATAATAATTAAATGACACATCTAATACGGGGAAGGTACTCCAGTTTATCACATGTTTGATGATTACAATTTGTTGTTATTCCAGACTAAATCTCCAGACTAAGCAATAAGGCTTTACTGAAGAGTCGAACCTTTGCTATAGAAAAAAGTATTATCTGACAAAGTCGCCTGTAGAGAAGGGGATAGAGTTTCTTTTATTTGCAACAAGTAATGTGAATACAAGAATACTTTTATCTCTGTTAGTCGTTTAAATTTTGTATTTTTTTGAGTAAAATTCAGTGTTTTTGTTTATTTTGCTGTTCTAAGGACTAGGTATTAAAATATAATTAATAGGTAAGTCGGTATGTCGAGCAGGCGTATTTGTACGCAGACGATGTAGACTGACACGGCAGCCCAATGAGGTTTTACGCCCTCCATTAATTCTCCTGACGACAGCCTATTTAAAGTCGCGAACTTTAATGACATAAACATCATTCTTCCGAACGTCTCTGTGATGGTCTTAGGCTAAAGGGATCAGCAGCTTTTGATCGTTTGATAAATGTCCGGGGATTTATAAATCATTTATGGGTGTAATTTATCTCTCCGAACAGGGTATTTTTGATTTCAAAACCACTTGTATTCTGCAGCTGCATAAAAAACACGAAATAAAATCCATTTCAAGTATTTTACATAGTATTGTTGAGGCTAACGAATCTGGCAAAGCCCGCAATTGCGATGGAGAGGATATTTGTGAAGATCCGTCAGAGACGATTATACTTTGAAGAATGCGTCTTACAAAGAGTCACGGATTGCGACAAATTGCTCGTACTGAGCCGACAAAAGACACAGGGGATAAATGTTTTCCGCATTTCTAGTATTTGAAAAGTCAAGTTTTAAAAATAAATATCAAACGCGTGGGTACATTTAAAGACAGTTTATTTATAACTAGGTTCTTATGTACAATCTAATGTTCAGGAATCCTGTTGCGAATATTTTGTGGGTTCGCGTGTGTCATCTTGTTTTACTGACAATTACATTATACTCGATAATTGCACTCATGCAGTGCCCATCGGCATACCAGTTGTTGTGCACGCATCGACACCCTTTGATAATGAATAGCGCTCGAACATGTCAAAGGGTAAATTCTCTTTTTCAAGTTTTTCATTTATTATATAGAAACAGAAATCTGTCAAAGGTTTGAGTAACTCTATGACATTGTTTATTATATATTTTTCTTACTTTGTTAAGAAGAGGTAGATATATGTATAGATGAATCGAGATGAACCTTGGTCAAAAAACTGCTACCTGGTCTTATAATAACATTGCTTTTAAAGTACGGGAGAACCGGTAATTTAAATAAGTACGATGGTATGACACATAATATGTGAATATTGCATTGCATCTACACATAAACTCTGTATATGTTTGATATTCATGTGTACCTACGTAGAGTAAAGTAACTAAATGTTTCGTAACTAACTAACGTTGCTAGACCAGGCCGAGGTTCGAATGATGCAACAAGTTGTAGCTAGTTTTATCCATGCTCGATTATTCAGCGTGCGCGCTTTTAACTAGAAATCTTTGTAAAATTGCAAAATTATACAAATGTTTGCTCTGTGGGGACATTACACGCGCGTACATTTATACGTATACACTGTTAACAACGTGTTGCCCGCTCTCAATACTCTGCACTTTTACCAGTCTTTTCGTACGCGACAAACAATAAAATTAACATACAGATGTCATTTTGCTGACAGAAGTATAATCAAATGTTCGACATTTGAAGCGATATCTACTAAATGTAGTTTTATAGTTATGATACTCCGACTTTTCCAGTAATCCGGCATGAACCATACAACATCGCAGTTTGGAAACGAAATTTTGTTTAATATTGAGCGACTTCTTTAACAGGGGTCCACGTTAAACAGCGGGTACAGACTATAAAGATTGACTTAAATGAGCGAACGAGGACCGCTGCTGGTACATCATTTTAAATTGCCTAAAAATATATTAATTGAACTGAAGATAAACTTCCATTTCAATAGTTTTGCCGGCAAATTCTATCTCCGGAACCGCTATCAGTCATTAATCTTTGGAACTGCCTTCTCATTCAAGCTGAGTGAATCCTACTAGATTTTACTGATCAATTATTCATCACGAGTCGGAGAATGTGAGTAACAAAAATATTCAAAAAACTATATCGATCGAACACTGAATGCTTCGTGCTCTTTCCAGCTACTACAGGAATATAAATAAATAAAATAAATAAAATGATGATACATATTTGTAGAGTCGCCGATCAGTGTAACTTCTGTTCATGAAAGGGATAATTTATTGCTAACTTTCCCCCTTATTCATAAACGTTTGTTAACTTAACAAGTCGCTAATCATTGTTTGTCCCTTTCGGTCTTAACAATGTGTCCATAAGAGCAAAAGGGACAAACATCATTAGCGGCTTGTTAAGTTAGCAAACGTTTATGAATAAGGGGGTTTAACTTTAAGCCTAATGCCTAACATCGTGCATAATACCTACGTACATGACTGTTATAACAAAGGGCTCGAAACTACATGTGAGCGAGCATCTGGTTGGGTGGGCGATGTCCGAGTAAAGTGCAACAAAATGAATAAACGCTGCACGCAATTGGCAGTGTCGGCGCAGTCGATCACGAGCTGATGCTGCAGAAGGCACTTCATTAACCGGCCGGACTCGTTAGCAGTTATTTCACAAATTGCTTTGAGTTGATTAATTGCGAATTAATTGCGGCACCGTTTAATACTCGATCTCGATCGAGCGTTACAAGCAGAAATCGAAGGAACAAATATTCTAGTTAATGCCTAAAGTTTGCTTGTGTTAAGAGATTTCGATTTTATCTAACTAGCTACAGTTTATAGAATTTAAAATCTGTATTGACAAATTCTCAGGCTAAGGTGAAAAAACGTATACAAACTTACCTCAGTTTACTGTGATCCCAAAAATACTTAAAAATGTATCAATGTGTTTGTTTAATTTATTACATACATTTTCGAGATTACATTTTGGAAACGATTAGCATTGTTTAGGTGAATATTTTAAAGATTTGTTCTCTCGAATGCGCTTCTTATGGCAGTATACTACTTATATTATAAACAAAGACATCAATAACGCGTTAATGAAACCCCTTTAATTTAAATTTAATAACGCTGTCTGAGGCATACCCATAAATAGACAAGTTATGAAATAAAACTTCAAAGGATTTCGCTCAGGTATATTGTTTTCGCTCACAGGTTGTTTCGAGTTCCCTTCTCGTCAGGTCAGGAGCTGCCGACAAATATTGTGGTTCAGATGAGGCGCGGCAGACGGCGCGGCACGATGTGAGCTACGGGCGATTAATTAAAATTGTTTTAGAACCTTTGTCAGCAACGTGATTACGTTATTTACGTCGTTTATTTAATACGGCGTTGCTGTGATATATTGGCTCACAAAATTTTTGCCTGCGTAAATAGTTCCTAGATATTCTGAATATCACGTAATTATTCAAGCAGAGCTGACCGAAGTGTCAGCTAGATCAAAAAGAATTTCGCGTTTAATTCCGATCGGCACCTGTAGCCATACCATGAGTTGTTGCGTTATTAAAGCTTACTTTCTATCTGGCTTGCTTTCACCATGCGCGGCTGCTCATGATAAGTTTTGCGCGTGAGCTCTTTATTCTTAGATTTGTCTGAACTACATAATTATCATAACTTAGGGCTGGTTTATATTTAATTAAAAATTGTTTTGATTTGCCCACTGAAGGATATCTCATACAGCGCTGGTTGGGTGACATAGTGTCTGATCTGCCTCTGGGTCAGTATAGTGTGTATGGTTTAGTGTGACTCAATATAATGTTTGTAATGGTACAGACCCTGTAATATAGATGACGTGGTGGCATAATATAACTGATATTAGACAAGGAACAGGATAAATAAATTTGATATAACAGACATTTAAATTACTAGAAGGTGATAGATTCGTATTGTTGAAATTATCGATGTAAAAGTGTATTGATTGTATTGTATCAGGTTTCGCTCTACATCAAAGAAAAGAACAAGTGGATATTTTACTTCGTGATGTTATAGGCTTTCTCGCTACCTGGAAAACAACACAATGTTTAGATACCTATATAAGTAGGTAATTTAGTTTAGGTACTTTTGAAAGCAATAAGAAATACCTATAATGTTTTAATGGAACGCTTGTTTTTTAAAAAACTACCAACGTGTCACCTTGACACATGCCGGCATAGTGTAGTATTATGGTGATATTAAGACTGACGATTTCAAAGGCTAGGGGAGTATTTTTGAGACAGCAGCTTTTCGGGCTATTTTTTCCGATGATGGGTCTCGTCATTAGTAAGTGTTATAATCCAGGGGCGGAATTTTCATAGCGAAAATCTAACTGTCAAAGGGATTGACTAAATTATTTCATCGACTTATCGATGTTACGGAATAGCCCATTACTACTACTGTACCCATTGTACAAATGTACAATAATAATTATTTTTGTTTATTATTCTTATCCTTTATTTATTTCTCTTTTTTATAAAAATGTCTATAACAATCTTTTTTTTAAGTAATAAACTCTTTAATGCATTTTATTTTAATAAGGTGTATAAGATGTATACACTGTTTTGAAAAAATAAGTCCACCTGAGTTTCTTACTGGTTCTTCTCAGGAACGGTGTAGGGTTTGAACCAGTAGTAGATTTTTTTTCTCTCTCTTGATAATGTCAGACGATTTGAAAATGCTTATTAATAAGCTTACTTGAATAATGAATAGTTTGGCTTTGACTACTAACTTAAAAGATCATTCTATAGCATATGTCCTCTTATAGGCCTGATATGATTTATTTTAATATCGAAATATAAATTATCGCATGTGCCCACAAACTCTATCACTTAGGAAAACTTAAGTGACATCTTTAGACAATATCTTGTCGTAATTTAAATAATTCTAACAATGAAGCACTAGAATTCCAATTGCAAGCACGTACTATTTTGGAATACAGCGTTGTTCATGATAAGCGTCGATATGTGTCTCGTTGTATTGGTTCGCTGTAATGCCGATGTAAACAAATTGAATAATAAAAAAAATGTGTCGCTGTCATGATTTAATTTAATATCGAAATTCAAGTTACTTACCTTATAGCTCAAATGTCACAGAATAATCTTTTAGTTGGTAATGGATTATTCCTTAACATCAATAAGTTGATAAAATAGTTTGGTCAATCCCTCTGACAGTTAGATTTTCGCTATGAAAATTCCGCTCCTTGGTTATAATACAATATTCAGTAGCCGCCACTTCTGATTTTTTATCATGTATAATATCTTTAATACTCGTAATTTGTTTACATAAAACTTATAACACTCCATTTAAAAAATACGTGTCAAATTTTTTCAACATATTTTTTTAACTTGTAAAACAATAGGTATATTGTTAGTTAGTTACCCACAAATTGTCTAATACAGGATAACACTCGTTATAAAAAAAATACGTGTGCTACATTTTTAATAATTTTTCTAACATGCGAACTAGAGAGACCTCTAATTTTTCACTTAAAATAGGTTTTTATAGAGGTTTAATTGTAGCTTCTAATAAGGCACAACATTTTCTTATATTTTTTTTTCTATTAAAATAAGAACTGGCGGTTACTGAAATTTTGTATAACACTTAGGCATCTATTACCTACTGACGTAGCCCATCATCAGGGAATAAAATCTCTAAAATCTGTTAAGGTACAAGATACTTCCCTTATCCCTGCCATGGCCTTTATGTATTTCAAGTTAGTGCATTATTTTATTTAAACAAGTAAAACTGGGATAGTGAACATGTAATAAATTTAGCACTTAATCTGTCCTTATTCCACGCCCTAGTTGGCGACCATGATTAAAACCCATTACCCTAAATGTTGCAAAAACTACATTTCACGACTGTGAATTGTCACAGCTTTACACGTTTACGTCACAGTTCGTCTTGTTTGTGTGGAAAAGTGCGTGTAAAATAAATGAATGAAGTAATGTAATATGCATCATACCTCGCAAAGTTCAGAGTAGGCACCAATTTCCCTCGTCGCTCGTCACAAAATATTTTGATTACTTACACCGAACAACGTTCACAGGTAGTGTTGTGATACTTGTGATAAACTCTCGTTACCAGGCTTAGCGATTCGAACACTAAAATACACACTAGGCTTAATGAATAAGCTACATGATTCAATTGTTGAATGTATTCTTCGTAACTTTGGTGTTTTGAGGGTTCGAGAAGACTAATGAGCCTTTACCGACAACTCGTCATCCACTATTACTTCGTTACTTTAAAGGCACAATCAATAATCAGCGGGTATCGTATCGTTAGTTTTTTCCTACTAAGATCTATTTGTTGACAAACTAAAGATTTCTCTTGCTATAACTTGTTTTCTTAATCAGAGTTACGCACGTTAGCATAATGAAAAATATCGTTTCCACGGTTTATTACCATTTTTGTTACTAAATAATATACAAAGACTATTAAATAAATAGGCATTAGCTAATCAATATATACATATATTGCCCTAGCTACCAGTATACGCATTATAGTTAGTAGATGTAATTGATGAGATCTGTTGATACCGAACATGATTCAAAATATTTTGTGACGTAAGTAATCGGATTATTGAACATTTCTGTAACACAATGACCATTAGAAGGAAGGAAGGACGGAGTTATACCGCGGCCTAAGTAAAATGTCGTTGGATTGGTTTGTAGATACAAATATGTACAACATTAAAAAAAATCACATAGTAATAAGAGCTTTTTAATCGTGACTCGCTATTTTAAGCTGAAGATACAGTTACGTATTTCTTGGGTTGGTTGAAAATTTCACGGATACTACAATACAATCTGATGTTAAAAACGATTCCACTAGTACTGCAAAAATAAAAATAAAAAAATTAAAATCTGCACGTTGTAGAATTTTCTAAGAAAAATCCACCTGTCCCGTATTCATTTACTGCGAGTGTAGTTAGGCATGTATGTATAGTTACGAATTATTTAGACGATTAATCTCACTTGATCACCTTTTGTAACGGAAATTTGTTTTTTTTTGTTGATACTTGTATATTATGTTTTTGGACACATATCCAGCTGTTAGAGCATCTAGTACTATAATATACTTGTACTGTATGCCTACAGTAACTTGATTAGTAATTATGTAGCGAAATAAATAGTTATATGAAAGTCAGCCTCATTAATTTGGTATAGCACTCGTATTGTGATAATGAAAAATGGGCGCTCATATAACTCCGTGTAGGTAAGCTTGTTTGAACACACAAAATGTCAGGTCTCTCCACGACCTAATCTGTTACTGTAATCGTGAGTGTCCGCCGCGTTAGCGGCTGTAACTTGAAATGCCTCCGCGAAACCTCTTCTGATGACGGTCCTATTAAATAACAATATTAACATTTCTTTCTTGCGAAGCCATTGTGATATGAACTCTTCTTTTTATTGTTACCATTTTCGAACAAGCTACAATGCCCAAGTATTTAATTTGGATTTTTTCCAAAAATCTCATTTAGATTCATACGAGTATCATCACAATCATATTCAAGTAAATATTTTATTTATATATAAAGCATTGTTTAACTAATCTACTACGTAGGTAAAGCGCATTAGGTACTTGTTCGAGGTAACTTAAGGTTAATTATATCTTTCAAGTAATTTGATTAAGTAGAGTGCTCCCAAGACTTACAAGTTACAAGAATGATAAAATACAATACAATATGATACGAAGGCATAGTTAGAATCGGTATTATATTATGGAGATACATTTATGTAAATGCATATTCAGTTTGAATAGGTACTTTCATACAATCATGGAGTAAATTTATTTTATGTATCCATCATTATTAAGTAGTTTTGAGTGGCTGAAAGCCAGATCTTTTAATACTTTTAAGTTTAAGTCAAATTGTGTTTAACACTTTCATTGCGGACCAGTGCTACGCGCTACGCTCGTAGCCGATCCCGTGATTTTTCCGCTTTTTAGCGAAAATGGACCTCCCATAGAGAGCTCCCCCCGGGAGTTCCCCGCGCTCAAAGTGTTAATAGATAAGATAGCAAAACATAACCATTATTTCCAAAAACTAAATACCTATATGTCTTGTTTCTATATCGTAAAACCAGGTAATTGCTTTGCGAAGCGTTTAAATAGCTATTTATCACGTCAAGCTCTGATATGAATGTGATGACTCTGCGATGCGCTATAAATTTCTGTACAATGTGGCACGTATCTTTACGCTCTCATGCCCGTAAACAGAATGCACAACGCGATAAAATGAATGCAGCAAATGGAAATATGAATTAAAATTTCACACAAAGGGTAACCTGCGGGTGTAGTGTGTCCACACGGTTACAAACTAGAAATATTTTATTTTTATTTTATTTATTATTCAAATAAGTTACACAGCATTACAGTTATAACACCAAAGCAAATATGCAGTACCTACATGTTATATTCAAATGAATAGTAACTTAATATGCATTTCTTCCGTCCTCATATCCATATGAATCTTAAAAGGGTTATGACGTTTTATTCTATTGAGTAATATTATTTTGAATCTTTTCTAAGGTAATTTTTATTAAGTCGTCTAAAGGTGTCAGAACTCAGAATGGCCAGCAACGGAGCACGTAAGTATGTCAATTTAGTGACAAAAAGACAAAATAAAAAAATCGCAAAATGATTAAAGGAAATTGATATAATTTAGAAATAGTGTTAGAAATGTAATCGTGAAAGGATTTTACAAAAATAGGAGAACCCAGGAGGCAATGCGAGATTTTAATTAATTAATAGGCAGTCTTTTGAATAAATAATTCACATTTACTATAATTTAGTTCTAAACCAACATTTTCAAAATTAGTGTTAATTAGAGACAAATCCGATAGGACGGTATTCGCGTCACCTCCTAGGATCCATTTATTTAATGTTTATATATTTGTTATGACTTCGATTTGTGTCTTACGAATACATATGATTTTCTACTCCCGCACTTTTACTTGTTATTTAGAGGGTCGTGAACACACCTTTAAGCCCCTACCTTATAGATGTCAAGATAAGTCTATATTGTCAATTCCCTATAAACACATTCGTGCATACACACAGTGCGTTTTTTGGATTTTATGACACGTTGTGTATACAAAACTTAATGAAATACATGGCTGCCTATTTAATTTTAAATGTCATTTCTGATTAATAGTAGACCATAGAGGAGTTTTCTTTTTTAATTTTGACGTCTCCTGCCCGACGTTGATTATTAATAAAATTGTGTTTGACTAAGAATATTTCACAAATTTACAATTTTATTTGAAAATAAGTGCGTGGTCGTAGAAAAAGTATTGTATGCAACATTGTATAACTGTTTCAAAAAATGCTCGTGGCGTCTTTTATAACAATTTTCGACTTCGCCTCAAATTGTTATCCACGCCACTCACCTTTTTTGACCTCTCTTATACACGGGTTGCATAAAATACTATTAAAATAGTTGTCTTTGTCTAACTGAAACCGCAAATGATAAAGTAGAAATTAATTAATAAAGAGCCAAGATGACGTCTTCATTCTAGGGCTGTTGTCTGAAGCGATGACCTTTGTGATATCCGTTTTAACATCTCCGGTTTCTTTAGATTAGATTTTTTCACCTTTTTTGGTTTTTCAAACGCTTGAATTTTGTTCTAGACTTAGATGGGTTGGTTGTTAGATCCTCAACCAAAATAATTACTAGATTAGATCTACCTATCTACATTTTTCTATTGATATCCTTACTGTAAGTACAAAACAATAAAATTCCTTCTATTATGTTACATTTTACTTGATGATTAATTATTTCAAATTCTGTAACAGGCTTTTCTGAAAACATAGTAGATGCTGATATCTATTGTAATATCAATACTGATTAGGTACCATTAATTGAGTTAGTGTCTAATTCGATATCATACCTACATGTAATATGTATGTAGAGGAAATATAAAATCTAAATCGCATACCTAGTATATTATAATAAATAAATGATATGCTATATATTATTACTAATAAATAAATATCATGGAACAACATTGTACACAAATCAACCTAGTCATAAGGTATTTGATTTGACCAAGATATAAAATATTCGCCAAATCGTTTAAAACTCACCGTCTAACGATTTGCCTATTGACGTTTATTTGAATTTTATGTTATGGCAAATTTCATGTATATGAATTTAGAAACAAGTAAATAGCTAGGGCAATGTTATTTTCCACGATTGCACAATCACTACACGTAAATTATAATTGTAATTGTAACTGTTTAGGCAAACAACTCACGCCCTAATGTGGTTTACCAATCAGTTCATTAATGTAAATTAATCAGAATTGTCGCCTATAGTACAAATTAATCACAACGGTAGGTAAATCAGTTAGATATTCAGAATATCGAGGATGCAGATTGGATTAGGGCGGTGAATTGAGACCGGCTCTGTTCTTGTGCGCTCGGTCAGCACGTGCCAGAGTGTGTAGTCAAGTTGCCAATCGCTAACGCTCAGTAGCGTGTCGTAGTTTTCTCCCTCTGTCACTCTATTTTATTAGTGCGACAAAGACAGTTGCGTTTCGTTCGCCACTGAGCGTTAGCGATTGGCTACGCACTCAGCTCCATCACTAAGCTAGTATCGTATTTAATGCCGGATAGATTTAAGGGTTCCTAATTCCGCTAAGTCCGTCTGTCTGTCCGCAGCATAGATAATTGGCCGTTGGTACTAGAAATTTACAATTTGGTACAAATATACCTACACATGAAGCACGACGACAATCTGGTAGATTAAAATATTACATAAAAAAATACATGGGTAAAGTAAGGATGACTTTTTTTGCTGTAATCCTATTAGTGTAGGGCATAGTTGAATACGTCTTTTAAAAATAATAAGCGTCCCGGTAAAAAGTATTTTTCTAAAGTCAATATTTTAGGAGATAAGCGCTCTAGAAGAAAAAAAATTGTGTCCCACAAATTTTTGATCTTTAAAACTATTTAGAACATAATCGGCCCAATCGTTTTAGAATAACTACGGAACCCTACATTGAGCATTTCCCGACATGCTCTTGGCTGGTTTTTTATTTGTTATGAACCTTATTATATGTACCAAGAAGTCATATTTATGAGAACCAAGCAATGGAATTTGGTTGTAAGTATACGCAACTTGTTACGGTTCAGCGAGCATTTCGTATATTTTTGGCACTACTTGCTATAATATTATATGTGGGAACATATGTATAGGCTGTTCAATATGCTATTTACACATCTGTCTCGAGTTTATATTAATATTTACTGAATGTATTTACATGAGTGGATCAAATATTCCAGACCTTATTTATTGCACTTCAGAATTATTAGTTATTACATTTATTACCGACAGGACTTGATTTTTCATTCCTTCTTTATCATTTTATTAGGTCATGAGTATAGATGCAAAAGCTGCGTCTTCCCAACACTTCGTTCATACTACTAGCGACAATTCGTTTAAGTATATCCGCGTGGACAAGTTCCACTTCCGATATTGGATGTAGGATGCCCCTAGAAGATAAACTGTTGTTAAAAAGCTATGACATTAAATCGACTTTGTTGCGTTATTCCTTCATTTTGAGTAATAAGTAAAAATATGAAAATTAAACTTCAGCGAACATTTCTTTCTGATTCATAATGATATCTAATAATATGAAACAGCTCTAAATAACATTGAGGAAAACTGAAAAACTAACAGTAATATAGTATTATGTAAGTACCTACATGTTAACTTATAATTTTTTGTATAATTTTGCGTTTGAATATTTAACAAACGCATAATAGTACGAACATAACATATTTGTTTCGATTTTAGATACCAGCACGGAGCAACCCACTTAAAAAAAGAACTAATTTTGAGATATCCTGTTATTTGAATTAATAAACCTAGCTATAAGGCCACAGATACCTAGTTCGATGATTACAAATAAATCAGCAACAGAGATGCCGAGAAAGTTTCCTTCTTTCCGAAAGGCTGTTAAGCAACTTAGACCATACTTTTAACAGTGTTTCAAAAACATTTACATACAATTTAACTTTTACATGAAGTAGGTCGATGATATTGATGATAACTCGGCGCACGGTTTTGTAGATACTTACTCACAGGGAGTTTTAAGTATCTACGTCGAAGCAGTAGTTTATTTATTGAGGCAAATTTATGCTACTTGTATATCTATAGGTATAACCACGTATAGTAAGACAGGTGCAATTACCATGTCAATCAGTCTCTTGTGGCTTATTATTATTATGAACCATGCCAATCACTGGTTGAAGTGAGTTCTTGGGTGGACGGACTTGATCCTTCAATAGGCTAAGCGGGATCAATTAAGTGCTTATTCGCCCTCAGCGGCCATGATTGAAAACGTTGACCCAAATAATTTCAATAACTTATTGGATAACATTATATGGCGTGATGTTAATTAAATATTTAATGAAGTATTCGCACTGCGGTTTTATTCAGAAAGTGTTTACATTTTTCAAATAATGTAACCATTTATAACCGATTTATTAATAGTGTAACAAGCAGATACAGCTGCAATTGAAACTAACAATGTACTAATGGAAAGATGGAAAAATCTACCACCTCTGGCCCGGAGAGACTTGATTTCGTTTAATAACATTTACGGCAAGATTATGCTTCTTAAAATATCTCAGACGACAGCGGAATTTCAAATTATAATGGATGTTCATAGCTAACGATGTGCTACCTACCTCATATAGAATTACTTTTTTACAAACAGATGAACAGACTTATCTATTCGCCTGAGAATGAAAGCCACAAAATTAATCCACTAGGTTCTTAACCAAGGATCAAATTCTGATAATTTTTCTCTTTTCTTGTACTTATCTATGTATACACTTACTCGTATGTTTTATTTATTGAATTAGTAGGCATTTATAAGATAGGTATTTATAGGGTAATATACATAGTTTATTGATTAAATCTGTAGTTCTTACAATAGCGTTTTATTCTTTGTTTCAGATATTTCAATTCTTCGTTCCATCTTCCGACACTCTACCTACAAAATGGTAAGCATAAACCCAGTAGGATCATACTTTAATAATGAAAAATATTTTGTGAATATCGATTAATCTCACTGCATTCCGCTCACACATAGTATAGTATTTATGTATATGCTCCAAGAGTAATTAAATGGGATTAATATCAAGTCAATGTGATACATTTGAAAAGTGAATGCGCGTCAGGCGATGAGGCGCGGGCCGGCGATGCCGACGCCGGGAGTATCCGGAGGGATCGCGAAGCCAATATTTGTCCGCTTCCGGCACGCGCCGGAGAGAGCACCTGTTGCATTGCAATTATGATAGGTTTATATTTATATGCTTTTGCTAATTTCTTCCTGTACAATTGTAGATATTGCTCATGTCAATGCACACGCGAATATGTTTTTATAAAATGCGATTAATGATTAATATTGTGTTTAAGTACTTATCGTATAGAGATTTCGTATGCATGAACATGTGATATCGTATGAGACGAAATAAGTTTTAACTTAATTATTTATTTTGCGACTGTTACGTTATCCTCCAGCATTAAGCATATATGACAGAAGCCTTTAAAGTGAATAAAGCTATTGTAAGCTATCGGGAAGATCATCCATCACAGCACGTCGGGCAGTTTCATACCTATCGTGATGTTTCGACGTCCCAGCAAAGGTAGCAGTAGATGGATCCATCAAGTGATTGATGTTGTAGCTCTTTAAAAGTAGATAGGTAACCAATAAAATGTGCGCAGTCTCTGAAGCGACCGATTGACGTAAAAGGGAAGATAATGCTTCTCGGGCTATGCATAATTTTTATGTACATATTATTAGATATTGGGATACTTAGGTACTCCTCGCTCTCAAACCCTTAATAAAAGATGTAACATATTTAAGTAATATTTTACGTGTGTTGTGAATTGAAGTTAGGGACGTAGGTATAGTATAGTTACCTACTATGCACTTTCATTTAGCGTTTTGGACAGTTAAGATTGAGCAATTATCATAATATAATACTTTACAAGCTTGTATCGAACACTATTTGAAAATATAGTTTATTAGTAGTTAGTTATCACTATCAGCGTCTTAAAGGCAGAAGAAAATATTTCCTTAATAGTATTTTATGTGACCCTTGTTTAAGACAGGTCAAAAAAGGTGGCGTGGGTAACAACACTAACAATTTGAGGCGAAACCTAAAATTGTTATTAAAGACGCCTCGAGCATTTTTTGACTTGGTTAAAGAATGTTGCATACAATACTTTTTCCACGACCACACACTTATTTTCAAATCAAATTGTATATTTGAGGAATATACTTACACAATTTTATTAATGATCAAGGTCGGGCGCGAGACATCAAATTTAAAAAAAAGCTCCTCAATGGTTTACTATTCATCCGTAATGAAATTTAAAATTATGTTGGCAGTCATGTATTTCATAACGTCTTATATACATGAGGTGTCTTAAAATCCAAAAACGCTCTGCGTGTATGCCCGAATGGGTTTATAGGGAATAGACAACATAGACTTATCTTGACATCTAAAGTCTGGCTTAAAGGTGTGTTCACGACCCTGTAAATCACAAATAAACGTACGGGAGTAGAAAAAATATTTTTATTTATTTCAAGGAAGTAGTTCTGCCACCCGGAGCATTGTTGCATGTCTGTATTGTCTGTCTAGCTATGCGAAATTGCTTGAATTTTGCTAGGTACTACTTATTTTAAAAACGCGGCTCGCCAACGATCACGTTTATAACTATACGAGTAAGTATTTATAGAGCGTTACACGGATAATATTTTCATCGACTAAGAAGAGTTGTTTATGAGATATTCTCCTATTGTATTTTCTACGACATAAAAATACCGGCAGTCAGGCACCGTATCCGGCCTCCTTGCGTAAATGCATCATACTATAGTTACTTTAAATGAGATTGAACGCTAGCTGAAGACATCCGACTCAAATGCGAGAGCGTGCCAAATTACCAATAAGCTTGAATAAGCTAAATATTTGATTTAATGTTAAGCTCTATAGTCGACATTATTGGCTAAAATTAATACTTAAACACATACGCAACTATTAAGATAGGAATCTTGTTGTTTGGTTTGTTTATCGTTCGCTTAGAGCAACAACATACATATGTATGAGAGCGCGCCGCGCCTTTACTTATATTCATGTTCGATTGGGATTTCGGGTTGGGATTATGAGGATACTTTCCAGTTTTTCCCTCCTTATACTTTGTGTGAGAATACAATGTGAAGCGTCATTTTCTTTTGTTTCGTCGTGGCATTTAGAGATGACTCATATAAGAAAGTTCTGTGCCGAGTCTAGGCCGGCCGGCCGTTCGACATCGGCTTGCTTTGGTCTGACGCCATACCCGTAGAAAATAAATCGTCGGACAGCACGACCTCTGCCTGGCATGGGATCGTCGTCTCGGTCTAGTGCGAGCAATTCTAACTGCTTCACTACATTTGTAGTATAAATAAGTCACTTTTTCTATCCCTATCCCTACGTATGTTTAAATATTTAAAACTACGCAACGGATTTTATTGTTATTTTTAAAAAATATAGATTGATTTGAGGGGAAGGTGTTAATATCAGTATTGTATCCGTGCGAAGCAGGGCGGATTGCGAAAATTGTGCCATAATGTCAGGGAAAGTGTACAACAATATTCCTCCAGATATACGACAAGTAGGTACTTAATATTGTAGCAATTCTTTATTCAAATAATTTTAATGACTTAAATTGTTTTAATTATATTATGGGTATTGCAATGTTTTAATTTATTATAATGATGTACCTACATATTTTAATTTGCATGCCACTATTATAGTGAATTATGTCAAACTTTAAATTGTCTTATGTATGTACCTGACCTGATCGACTTTACCTGACCATAATTCTTAGCAAATAAATATATTGTATGGCCTATGTTCAGCAGTGGACGTCTTTCGGCTGATATGATGATGATGAAATATATTGACTTTTTTTGGCTAAACCAATATTGGCTAAGCAAGCAATAATTATGTGATCGATGCTTTTTGATGTAATAAATCCGCCAACACAACCAAAAATGTAGACCAATTTCTTAACTAGTACACGTACCTACATATAAAATATGGCATGCGTTCTGAAGTAGGTATTTAAATACTTCGAAACCTAGTATAACGGCGTATTAAGAATGCTTTTGAGGCGTTTAAAATGATTGCAACGAAGTTTCTAAAAAATACCTACTTATTTTCCTGAAACTTTGTTTTCTTTATGTGTTCGTGATGCCGGCGCGGGCGGTGAATTCCATTTCAATTGAATTTTCATTCTACTCCATCGCCTCACGCTCAACGTACGTACTCGTATTGCTACGGTTTAAACTTTTTAATATTGTATCGAACTCTTTAAGAAGACTGTTAGATATTTATCGTCTATTTTATATTAAGTAGAAGAAAATTCTTAGTATTTTGTTGCTAGTAGTAGCTAATTAGTGGTCATCGGAGTGGTGTAACCTGAATAAGAAAAACTGTAAGATGGAGTATCTTACAGTTTTTCTTACTATTTCTAAAGGCGCTAGTAATTCTGATAAAGTAAAAATATTCACTCATTACATTTCATTTTACATGTTTCAAGTATTTCAGTGTAAATGCCATTATTCGCCGTCTAATAATGTAGTACACGAGAATGTATAAGCCGCTTAGCGTAAATACTTAGATCGACTCGCCACCATTTATGTTCAATTTTTAGTTTTGCTAACTACGTTAGTACCTGAGCAATTCTCAAGTCATTCTCAGTCTAAGTCATTTTAACGATCTGTCTTAATTGTGTGGGTATATGTATTTTTTTTTAGAATTCTCTCCTGGTATATTTTAGCGGACAATAGTAGAATTATAATCATTAACTATCTACTAAGTTAATATCGGCGACGCTCCAAATGTAGCTTACGTTATTGCAAAAGCTAGTTCTCAGAGTCACTTGTCTACGAAGTATTAATCGAGTCTGCGCCACATTCCTTTCAACCGAGGGGTCATGTCTAAATATTGTACGTAGTTAAATTTTAAAAACAAAATTAGACGACTTTCATAATTTTTTTGTTACGTAGTTTTTTTTTTTTGCGATCCACCCTTTTAGTTATTGGTTGTCCAGAAAACAGGCGCGCGAGTGCGACGCGACACTAGCTAGCCGCGACAAGAGGTGGGCGACACATAAACAACGAAAGTTTGTTGAGTAACATGAAGAGGGTCCTGAGTAAACAGCTCTCTCGTTAGAATCGTTCACTCACGAAAGAAACCATACGAACCCTAATAGCCCTCGGCATCGGCAAATAGACATTTTACGACGAACGCGCTTCCGCCGATTTGTTTTGAACCCACGTCCTAACCAAAATGCTGATTGATTTTTATTATTATATTCAGAAAAATGACAAAGGTCAGTCCAAATTATTCTTAATTAACACTTTTGTTAGTTTAAAATATATTTGTTGCTCAGTCATTCTTGTTTTGTATGCATTTAAGTGTAACGTAAAACCATACAACTATAGTCCACTACTACAACTATGGTCCACAAGTTCAACTCGTAACTAAGAATCAATTGATATCTTTTATTTTGGTTTTATCTTAGTTTTTTTATCATTAATGAGGATACTTTGTGTAACAACTAAGTCAATAATGTAATAATTACACTAAATCGAAGATATTTTACTTAGTTTTGGACCATGGTTGGGAGCTTTTGGACTATAGTAGTGTAATTTTACGGTACCTATCTATATGCATAGACTGCGCACCAATCTAGTTACTAGGTACATATGTAGTATCTTAGTACCCACAACAAAGCTAAGAGCTATCGTGAGACTAGGTCTATTTATCAATGTTCCGTTACGTTCGCATTTATTACCTATGTGTAAATATTCTTTAAAAAGAGCAGACATTAGGAGTAGTAAAATAAGCCAGAAAATACCAGTATAATGAATAATAACTAGAAACAAAGAAAAAAAATCTGTGTAAGTACACAGTTTTTTTTTGTGTCGGTATAAAATCGAGCACTACCTTAGCCATTCTACGTATAAAGTACCCTTTCCTTTTTTTGTACAATTATAATAATGTTAATATATTTGTCACAAATATACAAAGATGGAACTCGAACCCAACACTATCAGCAGCTTCGTAGGGTAGGGTTACTTCAAAGTGGGCTACGGAGGCCGTCAATAACGTATACTAGGTATTTAATATAGTTTCTGATTGAGCGACCGACCCAAATATATTTCGAATTTACCAATATAGAAAAGCCAATTTGAATTATACCTACGCCTCTAAATTTTGAGCATTAAACTGGATTACCTACATTATAACTCTCTAAGTGATTTGAAGTCATGCCTACCTTACCTACATAATATGTATGCGTACAAGTTAAAGTTTTGTCAACCGATATTATAATTCGTTTACATGGGTATTTACTTAATGGATCGCATGCTTTACGGGATATTTTTTGTAATGAATTAATTATAAATTATTTTTAACAAACTCCAACATCAAGTTATTTTTATAATGAAGAATTAAGGGCGTGGTCAATGATTTACCAGTAGTAAGTAAAGTAATCCCGTAGGCGACGAATATCCGACGCGCGGCGCGAATCCTGTCGTCTTGTCGGCTTCGCGGGGAAAGCCCCAGTAGCCCGTCATCTAAACGAAGATACCTACCGGTCACCCGCCTTCGTGAATAAGGCAAGAAAATATTAAACCTTTGCTTCTGTTACTTTCCACGTAAATGTCAATTGACCCCGTGCCAATAAAATGAAAATGGACAGAAACATTAATACATCTAGCGATCTCGACAGATGGTAGCGATATTGGGGATCAATTACTCTAATGCCGGTTTGATTTCAGTGAACATTCATAATATCGGGGGTGTTAATTTGACCCGTCTCACAATGTTGCACAATAGCCGATATTTATTTTGTCCGAAATAAGGATAGGTATACTTTGTATACAGTGCAAAACGTAGACAGAAACTTACAAGGAATTATGGACAATCTTATTTAGTTAAGCATTGTACAGACAGAAAATCGTTGACTTAACATGTTGCTTCTTAACAGTGACAATCCTACAATGTTTACAGTTACCAACAACACGTCAAAAGCTTCTTAACTATTTACCTACATATTATTATGAGACAGGGATCGGATACCGGTTTTTTCTGCATACAAAAGAACTGTGCTAATTTCGTTCTTTTTCGGTATAATGAATTCTTTGGTAATGGAGTAGGTACCTAATTTAAAAATACCATGTTGTCCATCATCAGCCTATGATAGTCCACTGCTGGACGTAGGCCTCTCCTATTAACTATGCGTATAGACGCATTAGGTTAGGAGGTAAATGTCCATAATCGCCACGCTTGGCAAGCGGATTGGCAATCGCAGTAAAATGTCCACTATACTGACGCTGCTACCCATCATCAATCTTTTATCAAATAATGGTCAGTGACACTTCAATCCCTTAGTCGACTCTTACGACACTCGCAGGAGGAGTCGGGGTGGTGATAAATGTATTCCTTCTGCCGTCACCACACGGCCACGAATGTTGTTCATTCCATACAATTTTGAGTAATACATAAAGAGTACAAATAAACCATTTTAAAATAATGGGCAATATCGAGGTTTTGCAAAAGAATCGGTTCCGATTCCTGTTATTTGGTATTATTGTTGATGAAGTTGAAGACATCACTGAACACAGGACTTCTCGTATTCTAATTTTGTTAACTAGGAAGATAACTGTCTTAAATAAATCTAACAAAAAGATATATTATTTGAACCTCACTGATATTGGTCCAAAATATCCAAATAGATTATAGTGGACTGAATTCATTGGGTTAATCCTGCCCACTTATCTTAAAATATAATAATTTTATAGTAGGTATTTAAATATATAGAAAGATGTGACTACTTTAGGTATATGTAAAATGTAATAACATCACACAAATTTATTCTACCACGTTTCCTCGTTTTTATATAAATCACACTCGCAAGAATTACGATCCTTACGACTTCACCCTGGTAATAGTATCTACGAATAAGATATATACTATGTTGAAGAAATGGGTTCGCTTTTATTATTAGACAGACACGCCGATCCATACAAACGGAAGATAAAAGCAAACGCCGTGGTTAACGAAAATTCACCGAGAATGTCGAGCGGGAGCATGATCAGAATATAACAGATCTTTTGAATATTTATACGATCACCTTATAAAAATGCACACGGTGCTTTGAGGCCGATCCATAATAATCAAAGTCATAGACGGCAATCGATAGCCTTCCAGGTGGTTGAATAACGGTTGCAAGCAAACACCTCTTGACACTGCTGCATACGGCCACAGTGTAACTAATTGTTCCATGATACATTTTACCATATCTGTCAATTTAAATTTAATGATTATAAGATTTAATATTATTCAGCAGGTTGCATGTAGGTTGTTTATTAAAGGTGGTAGGTACGTGTTAATTCAACCAGAGGATGTACGCAACGACCTGATCAAAATTGAGACATGATTATTGTTGAACGTTGTTTTGTTTCCCTGATTTGTGCTTTACGCAAATTCTTGATTTGGATTTGATTTGCTCGGGGAACCGAATAATAATGGTATTTTTGATCGGTCAAAGCAAATCAAAAACAAAATTATTGTGCTGTTATTATTTTCCACGGACATACTGTATCAAATACTTAAAATAGGTATAATTTAATGGCTTTCAAGCAAATAGCCCCACGGAATTCAATATGCCCGGTACTTAAACATGAACTCAATTTCAATCAGCGGTTTGGAGTTGGTAAATTTTGAACATCACACGCCAAACTCGTTAGCAAGAGCGCGGAGATTAACTTTGACATGTGCGCAATAAGGAGAGTAAGCAGCCGTCAGTAACTCGCGGCAGTGAAGCATCACTTCTACCGTCGGGTATATTTAAGCCAGTTACGTTGTAAAATGGATAGTTTTAGGAACTGGGTAAATACTGGTAAATTCCGAAAAATATTAGATCATGCTAGGTTGAGGATGAGCTGATGGCAAGCACGAGCACGAGGTTAGTTCCAGGCAAGTCTAGGTGCCGGATGACGGGAGTCTATATGTACATAGGTGTAGGTACTAGGTAGGTGCTGGCACAGACTAGAAACGATTTAATGTGAGTCATCTCTAAGACACTATTGCCAATACGGCACAGTTACATAGGTACTATAATGTTTATACGTTAGTAATAGAAGGTATTCTTTTGGCATGTTGTGTAAGCCTCCCATGCCCACCTACAAATTGGTGATAGCGCTAAGTATCGTTCATGTCTTGTTGCAGATGTGGTGGGCAATCTGGTGTGCTGCAGCCGTGGCCGGCGCCGCGGCAGCGCCCTCTTCCGACGCGCTGTCGCCCCTCGCGCTCGACCTGCCACAGATCGACTCCCTCACACCTGATGATGTGAGTCTAACGAACTTATTTCAGATTTTAGACATTGATCTAATCGTAGTACAGGGGCGATGACTGATCTTGGTAATGATTAATATGACAGGTAATATGTACACATATTTTTGATTGGTTATTCTGTTCAGATGCAAGAGTATGTACTTTTCTATGCTCATTTATTTTTGAAGCCTTGGATTTGCTCATACATTTATGAACTCGACAGTACTTACTTAATGTAAGTATTCATAAATACAGCTAGCCAAGTGAAACGGTGATTTTCATGGAATATTGTATAAATTGAGAATTTATATTTAAGCTTAAAATGAGATAGCTCCAGTTTTGACGAACCAAAGGCTACATAGATGAAATCGGCTAAATACCTAATACCTACGTAGGTATTTACCGATTATCCATATTGGGATCTACGGAGTCTGGCGTGTAGTGAACTGTAAGATTAGAGGTTTCTCGCTCCGTTCTATAATCTGTTTTATGAAATCCTAAACAATCCTAATACATGAAATAAGTAGGTATTTAAATGCTCCTGTAAAGTTCATAAAAGTTATTATATTATAAGCCTCTATTTTTTAGCCCATTAGGTTACCATTTGAAACTATTCAATAGGTTCGCTAGGTGTTTATAAATAAAATGAGCCTTAGTACCTACTTACTTAGATTAATTCAAATCTTAACAGATTGACTTGTTTCAGTCCTATTTATAAGCACCTAGTATTGTATATACAGGGTGGAAAGGGACGACGTTCCTTCCCGCTACCGACCGAGTCTACCAACCATTACGATGAACTTTCAGTATGGGACCAACATCGAAATATGTTTTTAAAAATATAACCCCTCATACAAAGTGAGTAATTAGTTAGAGTTCAATAGTATGAAAAAGTCAATTTTCCATGTACGCTTTCGATGTTGGTCCCATACTGAAAGTTCATCGTAATCGTTGGTAGACTCTGTCGGTAGCGGGAAGGAACGTCGTCCCTTTCCACCCTGTATGTATTTGTAACGCAAAGTTGTCCGTGTCCGTGTCCGAGTCGGTGTGCTGAAAGTCGCGTGTTGTTGTCAGGAGAGCCTGAGCTACGCGGGCCCGGCTGGCCGCTACTCGGCGCCTGCGCCGCTCGTCTACCTGCTGCCCGACATGCCCCGTGATGCGCAGGTATTTCATCAGCTATTCTTTACTTTTTGAACACAAATATACCGTGTGTAAATCTAATAAGGGCGATAAATTAAACCAGGCACGTATTCATTAGTATAAACATGGATTGATTACGCGTTTTTTTAAGTTACACTGAATTAAGACCCAACAATTTTTTTTAAGATTTTCGTAGCAGCATTGTAGATACGAACATTTGTTAATATTGATAGGGCAGTTATTAACGAGCGTTTAACTTGAGTGTGTTGCTTTACATTGGGCGTCGAATTATTTCGTACAGATAATTTTGTTGCTCTAATGTTAAGTAAAAGTAATTAAAAACATACTAATTATGTCCTTAACTAACCCTCGTTAAGAGCTACGCCCTTATTAGACTTACACCCTGTAGAAAGTCCCCCTGGCCGGTTACCATGCCTTCGAGCTCCATCATAGGTGAAGCCAGATTTAATTTAAACTATTTCTACGTTTCGCTGTTTCGGAGATTAAACGTACAAGAGGAAGGAACGGAACAGAAAGTGAACACCTTCTTGCTCTGGCGACCTTGGTCACTAGTAAGAACACGACGTTATTAGGGATATGTTCCAGGATAAGCGCGTTATTAGTTCTAATTTTACAATTTATATGTAGTTACATATTATTTCTTTATTTGTAGAACTGTAGGTACCATAGGTATGTTATAATACGAGTAATTATTACGCAGTACATAAATCGGATGCCGTGTAGTGACGGCAGTAAGAATACATTTGTCACCACCCTAACTCCTCCTGCGGCTGTCGTAAGGGATTGAAGTGTCACTGACCATTCTACAAGATTGATGATAGGCAGCAGCGTCATTATAGTGGACACATTAATGCGATCGCCAATCCGCTTGCCCAGCGTGGCGATTATGGGTATTTTCCTCCTAATGCGTCTATACACGTAGTTAATAGGAGAAGCCTACGTCCAGCAGTGGACGGACATAGGGTGATGATGATGATGATGATGATATAAATCGGAACAGTTTTAATATTTTATACTCGATTTTCACTGTCTATGAGTTGCTTAGTAAATTTGTATCTTAAACCATAATAAATATGGTACATCAGCGTAGGTATTACTTATTATATATTATACTCGTATCTATAAATATCTATTATAGTTTTAAATACCAGTAAGCTTAACACGGTCGGACCCTATTAGACAAGCATGTGGTTCTACCCAGAAGGCAGCCCACATAGCCCTTGATCGCGAAAAATGGAAGGACATAGTTGTTGGTCACGATCCTCAGTCATGAGGGAACGACGAAGAAGAAGAAACTTAACACATGATTGGTGCTATTTACAGAATTTCACCTCGAAATAGACTTCCTGACTTTTATTAACTATTTTTATACACTCTCGGTCAAACAATACGGGTAAGTAATTTTTATAGAAAATATTGTAAACACGTTGATTTCAAAAAGATTTTTAAAATATTTTCAGGATAAATGGAATCCAATTTAATATCCAATTGTATTGAAATTTCCCTGATTTTACCATCGCATCCAAAATCATCCAATTTTTTTCGACAGATTACTCCGTGGATATACAAATATCAAGTCATAATTATAAAGCCCCTTTTCATATATTTTTGGTCCATCCAAAATGTTGTCTTCACAATTCGATCTAACGACGATTTGGTTTATATTCAATGAGTTCAGGAAAAAAAATTAAACTGTCTTTGGAATCAGCTCGTTTGTAGTATTTTTTGAAAAATTACACTATTCCCGCATTCATTGACCGCGAGGGTAAAAGAGGGATGGATACTCTACTCTATAAGTTGTCGCAAGATACTGTAGCTTTAATCATGTACTAAACCTTCAGCCTGACCAGTAATTTTTGTTATTACTTACACGAATAATTTGTATAAAAATGCCAAATATTAACCTGATTTTATCCAGTAATTAAGGTTTTCGCTAGTGTATGTACATTCAAACGTGATTATTAAAACGTAGGTAGAAGGTAGTTAATTTAAATAAAAGGAATATACAACACATACAATTTAAATAATCATTCGAATCATGCAATATGTGAGTCGATACTACTGATACACAGGAAATAGGTAGTTCAATATAATACCTTTCCGGTTACAAAACATCAACGAACAAATACCATGCATCCTGCAGGCTTAGCACATGATTGGTGCGACAGTATGTCGCCGCGAGATAGATCTCCCGTCCTTCACTAGTATGGTTATAGTAACAAAAGAGGGACGGATAGACTATCTCGCGGCGAGATACTGTCGCGCCAATCATGTGCTAAGCATACTGAATGGCGTAACCTACCTATTGTGAAGTAATGTTTATTTTGCGAAAACTCAGAATACAGTACTTACCCGTCATTTATGTTGAAAGTAATCACCAAATATACCTTATTAATTTGTTTTCATTATTTTGTTACGAAATCATGTATTTCAATCAAGATTGTTGTTAAGTAAGACAAATTACATCTTTCTAGTCTTAAGGGCTTTTGAACAACAGATAAAGAGAACGAGACAACTAATAGCATGAAAGATTATTTTGAAATACGAGATACTAAAAATCGGTAGTTATTCGTTTTGCAATAAATTAGATTTTCTATGTTATTCTAAACATTTTGTATAAAAAGTGATTATAATTATGACTGTAGTTAAGCAAAATAAATTCTTTCACACCACACAAGAAGTAAAACACTTATTTTAATGTAGCCCGCAGTACTTTCTAAAAACAATTTATATTTAATAAAATGAGACAGAATAAAGGGGAGGTAATTTGACATTAGCAAGACGTGGCGTTCCGCCTGTGAGTAGGTATTTCGTACAAAACTCCACGGGGGCTATCTTTTTTACAGTTTCAAAAAGAAGCTAATTTGAATAAACACGATGCAAATTGGATATTTATATATATACATATATTTCAAGATTATATAAAGAGCCAATAAGAAGAGATATCGTTGTAGCATTAATTAAACGAATTCATATACCTAAAGTTAATAAAATACGGACAGTTTCATAAGTCCAATGAAATCATACTTATTCTGACAACAGTATCAAATTCGACATAATTGTAACACCGATTGAAATTGTTATTTAATATTACCAACTTGTAAACGGGATTACCATGACCGGAACAACGCAATAGAGGTATGTCTAAGTATTTAGCTAACTATAATAATTTCCTAAAAAGTTTTGATAATGTTTCTTGCTTTAATATCTATAGTTTGATACATTATTTGCCTATTTAAAAATAAAGTATAATGATAAATATTTTGGTTCCCCGGTATCGTGGCTCTCTGCGATTTAAATATATTTAACATATTGTTTTCCTTAATTCGTTGTATGTACAGTCGACGTCAAAGATATCGTTACGGTTTAGATGCCAAAATACATTTACACGACTTTATTACCTTGACATTAAGGTTGTGTAAATATATTTTTGGGACCTAAACCGTAATCATAACTTTGACGTCGACTGTACGTAAGTAATAGAATAAGTTTATTATCCTCAGGTTTGAGATAAATATCTACTTGTATTAGTAGGTAGTGATAGCGCATAATAAAAATGTTCAATAATTGACACCACAAGTGACAATGTCATTGCGAATTTCGGTCACAAACGTGTTTTGTTTATTAAATAAACATATTGATCGTTTTATTTTCCTTTCATTGCATGTTTAAGAAAAGCACTATACCGTCTTCCTCATATTTATTCGGGATGCAAGCCCTATTTCCGGCCTCTACAGTAATGTACTTTTATTATATCATAACACCAAACGTCCTTAAATCATGTTATGTTTTTCATTACATAATCCACGCTAGCTTATTATAGGTACATTATACAATACACTAACCATTAACCAACTAACCACCATTACGTGACCTTAACGAATCTAGCATGATTGGAGTACCGTATTACTAAAAAGCAATTAAACCGTGTAGGTAAATCATATACCTAGGTCCCCTTTGATCAAAACCAGCGTTGATCGTAGTAACCGTAACAGCCTGACGGCTTAAATATTGGAGACTCGAATGTTTGGATATAGCTGTTAACTGGATTCATTTTTCATTTGACCTCCGTACAAATAACATATTTTCTATACTATACATATTTCAAATGTAATGTTATTTTATTTTATAATTAATTTATTGACAAAACAATTTGAGTTGTTCTATAAAATATGTTAGAATTCAATATTTAAGTTTATGAATATTAAGTTAGATTTAATTATGTAAATAAATTGTACAGTTTTGAATATACACATGATTTAAAAAAATTTAGAAAATAAATAAGTAGTAGGTACCTAAAGCTATCCTTTCTGATGTTGTACAATAAATGTTGGTTTCCTCCCAAGTAGGTATACATATTTATTTAGACTACCGCAGTCAAGTGTCTCTAGATTTTCCAATAATAATATTTAAAAGGAAGACAATGAGTGACTTATCATTCTTTCGACTACAAATCATACCACAAAAGAGACAGGAATTGATGAATGCTGAGTTAGACATTTTACTGTGTTTATTATACGCCGGTATTTACTTTGGCACACCCTTTTCGGTTGGACTAAAAGTTCAGAGGCTGTAATTAAGTGAACAAATTACTGTGTCAACTTGAAACTTTGTATTCTGTGAGAGTCCACTGAGAGGTACTTAGGAGCTTCAATTGTTCTTCGAGTACCTAAATATGCAGTACTTAGGAACCTATCTAAATACTTCAATCTATTTTGATAAAATTATTACTATCGGTTCACAATTTTCTCCATAGTTAGCATTTATAATGTTGTATTAATAATAATATTTTTGTTGTTTTTGTGTCTGTATGCTGTGTAAGCGTACAACACAATCGAACACGAGACTAATCTTACTCAGTTGCCGTACAGTTCACATATTCTTCAAAGGTTGTGTTCGGGAAAACTCTGGTAAATAGTATTTTTCTTTGTTTCTTGTTTCAAAACCCAGCCGAAACGTCTCTAGGTTTTTTAGAGCTACATGTATAATATAGCCACTAAATTGGTATTGTATTAATTTAGATTGCACCAACACAATAGCCTTATTTTGTATTTAATTAAGTAACTCGTTAAATAAATAAGAAAAAATAAAGAATCTGTATTGTACTATTCTTTAACTCATCCCCCAATTTATTAGCGGGAGTGAAGTCAAATTTAAGAACATGATACACATCTTACATATGCCACTATGCATTACATAGGTATATATAATACATATGTAAACATCACACATATGTATTTAAATATGTGTAGAGTTGAGGAGGAGAGAGTAAGTAAATTGATTTGCTCATCTCACGTTATATCAATGTGAAATTACCGTGTACGTGTAATAAAGGTGTCAAGTGTGCGCGTGCGCCGCGACTTCTCCGTGAACCCGGCCGCGGACCTCCTGGCGGAGGCCTACTCCGACAAGTCCCGCCGCGAACACCTCACGCGTGCCAACAGGGAACTGCTCAAGTGTGTAGGCAAGCGAGGTATTACGCATCCATGTTTTACATACTTCTTCATGCACCCCTAACACAGTGTATATTTCTGGCGATATACCCCCTTATTCATAAACGTTTGTTAACTTAACAAGCCGCTAATAATTGTTTGTCCCTTTTGGTCTTATGGACACATTGTTAAGACCGAAAGGAAGAAACAATTATTAGCGGCTTGTTAAGTTAACAAACGTTTATGAATAAACGTTAGACTTCCCGTCACTGTTTAAGTAATACAATTAAGGCTGAGCCACACCGGTTGCGTGTGTAAAAGTGCACGTGCACGTATGTGTGTGTGTGTAGCTTATGTGAATGTCATATTAAATGGCACATCGCTTGCGTTGCATGCACGTGGTTGTGACGTGTATACGGTGTGCCATCTACTATGACATTTCCTACGCTACAACGCCCACGCCACGCACGTGCTGTATACACCTCCGGTGTGCTTGGCCTTTAGACTATGATAAAATAGTGTATCTTGCCCGTCCGATACTGTGCTAAAGGTGCTGAACCGTGGCATTTTTTACATAATTATTTTAACTAATTTTAGCACGTTTTGTAATAGCTATGTAGTAAATATTTTCTCATATTGCAGACCCGTGGACTGGTCCTGAAGACTGCTTTAAGAAAATATTCGGAAAGTAAACTGAATGCAAACATGCTCAGCTCCCGTCCAACTCGACGTCTCTAGTCAAATAAACAGCGTTGCGAGATGCACAGCGATGTAGTTTATTTCCTTGTCATGTATTTTGTGCACCTTATGTAATGTGTTAGTTTGAAAATTATTACGTACATTATTTATGATCACCCTATATTATGTATTCAATGTAAATATAAGACCGATAAGTAATTAAACTTTGTGTTACTATTGATTCAATGTTATTATTTACTTTTTATTTTAACCCTTTTATGTAGTATGTACTGCAGTATGTAGGTACATTATCATTTATCAAAAATACGAGTATGTAATTACAAGTACGATGGCCCAATTATTGATGTTGATTTATTCTTGAATTATTAGTTATCACAATACTTGCTAGTTTATATTAAAGCCAGGCATCTCCTTACAAGATGATCTTATTGACGTAGAGATGTCGTTGAGATACAATAGCTAAATACTTGTCCAAATAATTTGGGTTAGATGAAAGTCACGCTCAGTGGCTACGAATTACAACACGAAACTATAGTAAGTGGGTCGTCAATTGTTTTGATTAAATAATATTTGGATGAGTTTTACATAAATGCACTATTTGTAGGAATGTAGTAGTAGAATATTTGACGAAAACAGTGACAACACGAAGTAATATAGAGGGTGCAACAACATAATGTACATTTTTTATGTAATTTTGTTATAGGGTTGTTCCTTCATATAATATATTACTATGAAGCAATATCCTAAAAAGCAATGAGCTAACGATGTGCGCTTAGAGAGTGGGCGTGACAGTCAAAATGCGTGTGGCATAGCTGCTTAAAGCGTCTCGTTGGTGTCAGTGACAGTTCTGTCGCCGGAGTGTATACAGTGAAAATAAGTAGGTCAAAATGCCTCATAGCGAGGTAATTTGCTACCACAACAGGAATAAATATGTGAGTAAGCAAAACTGACGAGACATGCCACACGTAAAGGTTTCTTTTTTCATTTTATACAAGTACCTACAGTGACTTAGCATGAAATTCGACGAAATGAAGCTTATAATAAGTTTAAAATTATCTTTACATTTTTAGGTCCAGTTTGCACACAAATTTTGAAAGAGAGAAAAAGCTTTCAGTTTCCTATATGGTCCTTGTTTTTTGATTGCTACCTAGTAATCGACCGACGTACAGCCTCCCGGCTCCCACTGCCTCTCTCCGTGAGAAATATTTGCTCTGTAGTGGAGTGTACCTAGATATTGGATTCAGTTTATATGCGTCTAAATAAGCGAAGGTATCTCTCAGAGTAAATTATAATTTCAGATTGGATTTTTAGGGTTTGGCGCTTCTGACCGAAAAAATACAGACGCATAAGATCACTTCTTCATTCTCTGCATGTCCGCCCGTTTATCTATCACGACATTATTTTTCAGATAGTAAAGTTCAAAGTAGTCAACACTAAACTCTGAGGTCTATGTCTCTGGAACTGTACTTAGAGCATGAGCCGATTATTTTCTAGGTAGTATTTTTACAATATCAAGGGATTTGTAAATACCTAGGTACTTATATTTAATATTGAAATCGGAGTATGTGGGTTCGATCCCTACCTCGGACGTGATCTTGGTATATCACATCTAATATTTACAATTAAATATTAATGATTAAAATACGCTGCAAGTACTTAGTTATTTAAAAGCACACGTATCGATATAACTTGTCGACCCTCATCTCAGCACTACCGCGGCTTTTTTACGTCGGTTCCTATAGAAATCAAAATCATACACGACGGCCGCAACTTACCTCATACAATAAATATTATAACAAAATAATCAACACAAAGCGGGTCAGGGTTTAAAATTAAGCATTTAGGTAGGTATACAATGTGTGACATAATTGTTCTAACTTCTATGCTAAATAGTTATACTACAATCTTTAACAAAAAATATTATTTTAAAACTTGGGATAGACTGATTCTAGCAACCCACCAGGTAGGCTTATGATTGCCCAGTTGTTTATCGTTTGTCGTTGTCGCTGTCAAGTGTCAGGTTCCAACAAGTATGCAAGTACGAAAGTGACGAGTAGCGCGATAAACAGTAAACGCGTGACCATAATAAGCCACCAGGAAAAACCAAACGCAATCTTTCCATCAATATTGATCTAATATTTTTTTATTCTCAGTAAATCTTAATAGATTATTTATCGTATATATTTTGCACAAAACGTTAGAATCCGCCGTGTAAAGAGAAAAAAAGTAACATTAATCCGTTAAACTCTATACAATAATGGTTTGACTAATGGTCGCCGAAGGAGTGGAGCGGGCGCAGCAAGCGGCGCGCGCCCACGCTGTCCATCGACCTGCCCATGGCCGTGCTGCGCCACAAGCTGGGGCTGGAGCAGGCGCGCAAGGCGCAGGCGCTGCGAGCCGCCGAGAACAGGAACTTTCTCAACGAGATCGGCAAACGAGGTGAGCAACAAAACCACCCCCAATTTCACGGTACATCGGCTCAATGACAATGGAAATGAAAAGTTTTACGTTGGCTCGTTCCAATTTAGTCAACTCGCATACTTGTATGTATACAGTTCGAAAGTATCGTAGTACTCATGAATGTTAAACAGATTTGATGAAGCGAAACATAGAACGTATTTCGTTCAATTTATTTATTAATCTTAAACAATATACGATTATTGTTACATGATATAAATGCAATTAACTTTTCATATTTTACATTACAGGTTTTCAATGGGACTCCGCTCTGGATTCGCAGAAGTACTACTAGGTTATGTAAATGGAATCGAATTGATGCGGATACACTAAACACAAATTTATTATAATTATTGTATTCCACTTTCTAAGTCTCGTAGTTTCTGTCATGTCAATTCTGTATTATTTAGTGGATTGAAAGAAGTGAAGTATAACCAGTGTAACCAAATATAGGTATTTTATGAAAGCTCAGTCATATATTACATTTAAACATTTGTATTATAGATAAATTATTCAATTTATAAATAACTTATGTACTTCATTAGTAATGCATTGAACTGTTATTGTATATTTCAAAAAACAACTTTATACCAGTGAAAATAATTGTATACTTACTTACTTGTAATTGTTGCTATATATTTTTATGTTAAAAGTAATATCTAATCGTCCAGTCGTAACTACTGCTCTAGATCTATTAATTAGATTAAGTTTAACAAAAATGTTCAATTGTTAGTTGTGGTTGTAAATAATTTTAACTAAATAAATTATATAGTGACATTACATGTCTTCAAAGTGTTATGCAAATCAAACATATAATATATGTAAAAATAGAAACAATAAATAAAATTACACCCATGTTTTGTTTCATTTAGTCTCAAGAGAAGTTATCAGTGTGTCACATACATGAAAATGAGTAATATTGTAAATTTCATAAATTACTACCTCTAACCAACTTAATTAGGTACTCAATTTCAATGTCTATTTTCACTCCATTAAAACTTTAATAAAGTCATGGAGACTAATTAGAATTTCTATTATTTTTCCTCTTCGGTTTTCAATTACTTTAATTAGCTGCACATATTTCTTCTTCCGTAGTCTTTTTCTCCTTAGACTACAGATTTTAAAGAAATAAGTTAGTGCTTGGCTGCCTTTATTATTATAATGTAAATACATATCTTCTAAAGAAACAGAGCATTAAAGGACTCAATTTTCGTCTGCCTACGGCCTCGCAGTAAATACGCATTTATGTAACTCGTAACGAGAGTCATTGTTGAGATGGTAGGGATAGCCAATCAACTGCCTACAGAAAAAGTTCCGTATGATTTAATTGAATGATAATTTTACAAACCATGTACGGTTATTAAGAAACCTGTGAATATATGGAAGAATACACCAACCATTTTAACTGGCTCTCTGAGTTAGATTGAATACCTAATATTTTAAATATAAATATTATCATCGTTAGTTTTGTCATGTCGATGCAAAAATACGCACCAAACATTTCTACTTAAGAAATAATTTAGTCAACCAATTGGAAACCTAGGACACTCGGAAATGATGCCAAGAAAACTTTATTCAGATTGTTATAAATCCCTTACCTACTGCATTTTAACAGAGTTATTGAACGCCTAGATTCCATATGCATGAGGGTACCCAGGATTTAGGTACTAGTCATACAGCTGAATACCTTCCGACACCTTAATTTTCTACGATGATGAAATAAAAATCAAGTTTCATTTACGGAACAAGCATAATCAGCCATTTTCCATTACGCTTTAAAAACAAACATTGAAAAGTAATGAATATGTTCGCGCATCAACACCCAACTCTCTCAGTTGCCTGACAAGCAACATGGCAATGTAATTGTAGCTTATTGAAATTTGCACAATGAAATTTCAATTAAACGGTAGAGAAACGTAGCTATTCACAATACTGAACTGCTTGGAACGGCGGCCTTTGTACGAACTGATTACTTCTTGCAAATCAGGACCTACTCACGTGTTGTCGATATTTACAGCATCGAACTGAATACAAAATAACATTTTGAATAGCCTCATTTTTATACAAAGAAAAAAAAGAGAGTTGTATTTTTCCTGTTGAGTTATATTATGGTTTAATATAAAATATATAGCTAAAGCCACTTTACAAGTTTTTGTTAATTAGCCATATCAATTTCACATACACACATATATATGTATATGTATAGATTATTATATACATACATATATGTATAGATTATTATATGTACCTAGGTGACATTATATACGGAAATTCGTCATGCTAGAATAAATGCCATTATTTGAATATAATCACATACCTATACATCTCGATAAAAATAGTAACTCGCTATAATTAACTGGTAATATTAAGTAATAATTCGCGTTAAAATATGAAACGGATTGACGCACAAAACAAATAAAATCACTAACTACCTCCACCTAAACTGTACCTACCAGACAACCATTGACGTATGGTGAAAGAATATTAGGTATATCGTGATCGTGATACGGTGCAGCAACAAGTGTTAATATGTGAGCGTTATCCTAAACTCGTCCCACTTTCTCGCTTGCCATAATGACGGGTTTGGCTTATAAACTAATAATAGATGTATACGAATTATAATATTGAATACCTACTTGTAATCTATTTTTTCAGTTTTAATACTTATAATCTAATCTAATATTATCATTCCTCAATAAAAATACCTACTACTCAAAATTTTAAAGTTGTAATCCTGTATTCAACTTACTCTTTAGTGTTTAACAGTATACTCGTATTTCCTTAGAACTTATTTATAAGGAATATAACGACAACAAAATTACGTAGAATTTATTAGGTAGTAAATTTATTTACATTAACTACGGTTAGATAATAAAGTTCAGAAATAATGTGCACCTTACAAGATATACATATAGCTACCTATTACCTTAAAGGTTAGTGACTAAAGTATGTAGGTTAGGACGAGTACTAGATGGCATTTTAAGGAAGTCATTGAAAATATTTATTGAATTGTTGTGTAAGTTCTATTCTACATATTAAGAAGTATAATAGTTATTTATTATACAAGGGGGCAAAGTTGTTGTTTAACTGTCGTGCCAATATTGAGACCTGAGCTAGCGAAAGATTCCAAAATTGAGCCACGAGCGTAGCGAGTGGTTCAAAAACTGGAATCTTGAGCATTGCGATGGTCTCAAGGCACGAGAGTTGAACAAACTTTGCCGCCAAGTGTAATACAACTTTTTTCCCCTCACTATCGCGAGGAAATATGATTAAAAATCTCATCCAAATGTAAATTAACTTAAAGAAACCATTTAAAACTCAATGTCGAAACGTATCGTACAATAGAGTTACTTCTGGAATTTAAATATAGCCAATGGCTTACAAAGTCACCCATGAGAACGACCAATTTAACATGTGAGCTCCGATTGCGCATGTTTACTACGGTCATACAGATCCACTTATACTAGGCAGTAGGGGGCTATAGGAATTAGAGCAATGTCAAATCACTTTATTCACAAGAGTGTAAAAACCGTTTTTACCCGCTCGTATTAAACGATAAACGAGCGCTTTACGAGCTAGTGAGGGGAAAAATGTTTTGCTGTGCTGTGTGTCCATAAATTAGATATCCTTTTAAGGCTTTTATGACATCTAATCTAAAGCAAAATCTAGAACGTACTTCAAACTTTGCGCACAGTGTGTACCAATCTTGAAGCACTGCTGAAATAATAGAATATGTATTTTACACGATTATTTTTCGGCTTAAAAAGTGATGAAACTGGCGTAACCGTGACGGATGCTTAGCCAAGTTGCCAAACGCTAATGCTTAGTAGCGTATTGTAGTTTTCCCTCTTTCATATTAGTGCGACAAAGACAGTTAGCTGCCTTTCGTTTACGATTGACGATTAAGTGTTGGTGCAGGTTTTGCTCCAGATTCGAGCAAAGTGATATTCGCGGAACGTGTCCTACCACAGTTGGCGAAGCGACATTTGTAGTGCCCATACTTCATTTTTAGGACCTATTTTAATAGTTTGAGATATGTACCTATACCAGGGGCGTAGCTACTGCCGTATATGCCGTATCAATTATACGGGGCCCCCGGGCCACGGGGGCCCCCAAAGTGTGTAAGGAAAAATAATAAAAACTTTCTAATTTATATTACCTCCATATAAGGGCCTCCAAAAAATTTTTATACGGGGCCCCGACAAGGCACGCTACGCCACTGACCTATACCCAAGCCTGGGGTCCGGTGGGAATCTATTTCGAGTCAAGAAATGATAGATATCGATATAGGCTGCCGTACCAAGGTTCAAGATAATAAGTATATCAGCATATCCTTTTAAAATGTACTATTGTCATGCGTATTAAATAAGGCTTTCACTTTAAATAATATACCAAATAAGATGAAGCTTTCTAAAGCTGTTTACGAGCCCCGATGCATATGTTCTCGTCCAGTTAGACAGTTTTTCGAGATTATCCCATTCATCCGGGGGAAAAGGTTTAGAGACAAAACCTTCACTATTCAATAGTAGTACTGAAATAGATTCTTTGAGTATAAAATATTTGGACTTAATAAATCAGAATAAAAAAAAAACTATTTTACGAGTGGTATTTTTTTAATTTTTTTTTTCACAATTTTTAATTTTGTAAATAATCAATGAATGTAAAGAACGCCATTAATATTAAAGACGACATGGTACACCTGATGCACTGCGAATTTTGCGTCGAGCTTATAAGCGCGGAATTACGGTGGTGAACGAAAATATAATTTAGACACTGGTTTGTTAAAATCGATTTATTAAACAACAAAAGCGTACTTCAGATTATTGTGTCTCTTGAAATGTAGTACATTAACCATGATTAACGTTCATTCAATTTATCATTAGCATAATGTGATCATTTTTAAAATATTCAAAAATTTGAAAAAATTGTTTCGAACTAGACGAACTCCACTGCATCGGGGCTCGTAGTTCTAGTACTTATTTAGATCAGAATAACGAACAAAATACGAATATGAAAGAAGAAGTTTCGATTTCAAAATGTTGACTTCACAAAGAACTACGAGTATTATAGCCTCCGTAGCCTTGTTGGTAGTGATCCTGGGTACGAAACTGGAGGTTCCGAATTCGAATTCCGGCGAGGACATTATTTGTGTAATTATTTACCACAAATATTTGTTCCTTGGTCGTATGCTGTGCATGCATATTTAAGTATCTGTCTATTATACATATCGCTGCTTGGTACCCACATCGCAAGCCTTAATTGAGCGTACAGTCAAGGGCAAAAATATCTATACACTTTTTTACTTATGTCTGGAGCATTAGGTCTTAAATTGTATACTCGTATATATTTTTGCCCCTGACTGTACCGTGTGAGGTCGATTTGTGTAAGATGTTTCAAAATATATATTTATTTAAGTTGACTGCTCGTAGCGTTGTTAAGTTGGCTAGGCATGTTCTTTCTATGTACCTAGGTACCCTTCACCTGCCGAGCATATTAAAACGATAATTGTTTTTACTTGTAACAGAGGACGATCGGCAGCGGTGAGCGACGCTCGCGGCCGAAGCGCAAGATGCCGTCGCTGTCCATCAACAACCCCATGGAGGTGCTGCGGCAGCGGCTCATGCTGGAGGTGGCCCGCAAGCAGATGCGCGAGGCTAGCCAGCGGCAGGCCGTGGCCAACCGGCTCTTCCTGCAGAACGTCGGCAAACGCGGTAAGCACAGAATTAGATTTGGATAGTAGAAACAAGTTCATTCATTCGTATGGCGGCCGAGCGTGTCAGATTTTGTACTGAAGTTGTTACTTGCCTATGATTTTAACCCTTAAATGCATATTGATGTATATATGCATCATGTATTTTTGACTTTATTGACAGCATGTCAGAATTCAAATTTGAATTAATCTTTGTCAAGGTCATGCATTTAAGGGTTAAATATGTCTGAGGCCCTTGAGTATTCATATTTTTTTGTGTTATTGCAATTAATATTACTTAAGGAGGCATTATTAATGTTTTTGTTCACTTCAACTTACAAAATTTGACGCCCGAAAGCGGCAAGCTGCGATTAAAGACGGACAACTCAGTAGATTTTACTGAGTTCATTTGACACGCTAAGTAGATACGTTTGCTTGATCTATGGTGTATATGACATCTGTGGCGGTAAGTCAGAAGACTGAGGGCCTAACACTTTTTTCAACACACTTGCTTGTAACGTAGGTTTTATTGAATCGCTTTTAGTCTCATAATCCAAGATATTAAACACGCATGCATTTCCATTACGTTATGGCCCTTGTGCGGTAATAACATAACCCAACACAGTATGTTTGAAAACAATTGAAAAGTTTATGTCTTGAAGATGAAGCACTTCAATTTGGCCAGGATCTGTATTTTTAAACAGATCAATATGACAGTAATACTCGGAATCCAGAAGATTATTACAAAATAACAAACCAATCTCGAATCACTGCTGAAAATAATATACTTAATGTTTTTTATACAATCATTTTTAAACTTAAAAAGTAAATAAACTGGCGTAACCGTGACCTAACCCTTTCGTACTCGTATAATGAAGGATTCAGTCTGTTGATGGCTAAGGGAATAGAAAGGTACCCCGTCGTCAACACATTGCATCCTCTTTGAGCTTTCAATATAATCATATACCTAACTGTCCATAAAATCAGACATTTGGCCATCGACTGAGAAACCTTTTGTTGGAAAATCCCTTGTTAACGAATATAATTATGGCTTTAAAATTTTGATTGTATTGACATTTTACCATATTTTATTTTTTTAATGACGATCCTTATTGGGAGATAAATTTGTAACTTGAGTTTTTATTTATTTGTGTACCTGTTGACTATGACGATTCTTTTTGGGAGACATAAATTGTAATTTAGATTGTAAATTGTCGTTTTTGTTATTAATAATACTATAAGTACTTTTTGTTTATTAGCGATTCTTATTGGGAGATACAACATAATTATTTTATTTGATAGTTGTTGCATATGAAAAATGAAGATTGATTGTTTATTTTAATTTTTATTTTTGAATATTATTGACAAACATAAAAGAAATTCTGTTAGTAATTATGTAACTTTTATGTAAATTTAACCTGTAATTCTCTTTTATGAAATAAATAAATCTGAATCTGAAAATTTGCTCGCTTTACTTACTGGTATTTAATAATAATTCGCTTAAAACCCCAACATTAAGAGTAGTGTCTAGTGCTATGTATGTTTAAAAATATAACGTAAATAAAAATAGGTATCTACCTAAGTATTTAAGTTGCACCAAATTAATAAAAATAAAATAAAATTGATAGCGACCATAATTTTATTACATTATAAATGATTTTATTTTATTTTATTGGCTGTTTGTCGATTGGTATGCGAGCGCAATATTAATTTGGTTTATTTGTTATTTGGAGTGCAGTGAATTTCAAATGTTTGTTGCGTTTACTATTTTGTTGTATTTACTTAATATTTAAAATGTAAATTTCAAGTAAGGCACAAGTATAAAATAATTACCAGTACCTACCTACGTAAAAAAGTTTGAACATTGTGATACTACCTACCTAAGTAGGTAGACTTGGCAGTAGGTAATTAACTAGCGACCAAGGTTAGTAAAATACTTACTAAAATTTAGTTTTTCCTCGCAAGTGTGTTGAAAAACGTTTTATGATACTCGTGTGCATTGGTCATTACACTCGCTGCAATATGCGCACTCGCTTGCAGTCGCTCAATACCGCCTTGAGTGTACCAACTTAGCACACTCATATCATAATGTACTATTTTCTGCATTTTATTCTACCACTTTATCCGCGTGATTAATATGAATACCCGTACAAAATAGCAAATTTCTAGTACTAACTGGGGGAGCTATACTGTGGACAGAGAAACATGGACATGGAGGAGACAGACATGGCAAATAAGGATTTCTAGTTTACGACGGAACCCTAAAAAACCGGCCAAGAGCGTGTTGGCCATGCTCAGTGTAGGGTTCTGTAATTATTCAAAAACGGCTCGGCCGATTATGGTCGAAATAGTTTTAATTTAATAGTATTTTATGAGCTCACTATTCTTAATTTTTTCATGACCCATGGATCTATAATTTTGGCCTAGAGCGTTTATCTCCGAAAATATTGCCTTTAGAAACTTTCTTGTCAAACCCTTATTCTTTTTGAAAAGCCTATTCAACGATACCCTACACAGTATGGATTATAGCAAAATAAAAAAGTCATCCCCCTTTGCAATAGGGATGATGACTGTAGTTAAAATAAATTATTTAACATTATGCACGACATAATACACGAAGAAATTATTACTAAGATGTAGATTGCAGTATTTTTTTACAGAGCTTCTATTTAATAAATTGAAAAGAACTTAAAAGAGTAGGTCATTTGGCAGTACTCAAACGTGACGTCACTTTTGAGTATTTCATATAAAATTCCATAGTGGTGATCGTTTTGACAGTTCGAAAAAAGATGCTGATTTGACTTGCCAGTCATCACTCATCATGCCTATTATTGAGGGAGTTTGATTAATAGGTATACCTGTATCTAGTCCGGGAGCTAAACTTTAACTTGTTCGAGAAAATTACATTAAATCCTACAGTATATTTATTTCAGGAATCTGATAAAACATCGTTTTGTGAATATATGAATCTAATTATCCCTGATAAATGTGTGGAGGTTTTTTCATAAAATCAATATTAAGATTTAATTGTTTAATGAAAAGAAACAATAAATCCTACACTAGGGATTTATTATCCGAGGGGCCTAACTGAATATTTAAGACAATATTTTAAAAAGTCACCACTGAATAATCGTAGATATAGTTAGAAAAAATAAAATTATTTTTAAAATTCATAACAATCAAACAGAAATTAAACAAATGGTGATTTTTTACTATAATGACCCGACAATTCTTATACTCATCCAAAGAAAAAATTACGTCAGTGACTCAATGCTAACTATTTTTTTTACAGTTTTAACTGATTTACGTGCAGGCGCATTAATTCTACATTTTATTTTTTTAATGTACCTCTTGTCAATAATTGGTTGTGGCACAATACCAAAAAAATCCCCTATGTATACTCTAAGCATTTCCTACAATTTTCGAAATGGTTATTGTTAAAATAAATCGGAGCGGCGCTGACGTCATAAATGCGCGGCCGGCCGCAGGGCAGCGGATAAACGTAGGTGGGGTACTATGTAGACAGGACGGTGCGTCAAATTACAGAAGGAATTTCGTAGGAAGGAAGTAGAAACGTCTTAAATAAAAATTAGTAGTAAAATAAATAGGCATTAAGCAGTTTTTGAACTGACGATTAAAAATGTAGGCACCTATACAACTTGTAACCTATTAGGGGCCTGTATTTAATTCCCGACGCAAAATGAGGTGTTACAATTGTTCAAAAATGTATACAGGGTGTGGCCTGTAATAAGAGCAATAAATGAAAACATAGACCCTTTAACTAATCAGTAATTAACTCCAAATGGTTTTAATTAATTAAAAACAAAAATAAATTTTCTATATTTTTCTAACAAAGTTAATCGACCCAGCAATGTACTGCAGACATTATGTGTCCAGTCGAACATTTGACATTGACATTTAGGTACTACCGGTTTCGCGTATTATTGAATCTAAATGAATCAATATTGCTTATTAAACATACCTATCTACTTATTGATTACTTTGTCACTTTTTTCAACATTACGTAACAGATCACAATCTCAATTATCAGGTGTGAACTGACGAAATAACTAAATTAGTAAAACGCCATAAAGTGCCTTCAAAACAATTTATTAAGTAAACGGTTACAACAAAAACAGTGCACTAATCACATATCTCACCGGGTGAACTCTTAACCACTCAACTTGTACTTAAATTAATTGAATTTGTAGACATAGGCACGACTACGATGATGTCGACGATACGATCTGCTTCTTTATTTGACTCCACTCTGACACGACATAACACGTACTGAGAACAGGATCTTGTCGAAACTAAGTAAGAATTTCACTGTTAATCTGGTTGGAAGTGAAAACCTACAGGTCACAGTCAGAACTGCATTTGGTATACGTTGCTTTGAGATGACAACAATAGTGCTTGGTTCTATTATCAACTCAGATAATATTCGTTGACAAGTCGTTTACACAATGATTGGCTTACTTTTCTTATTAATTATGTGCTTCGTGTGCATCGCAATTCGCAATTTTATAATTTATTTTATTATTTTTGGTAATGTTTTGATATAACAACTTGACGTAAATTGTCATTATGTTGTAATGGTAGAGAAAGTGACTTCACATAAAAAAGTTCGCATTTACAACTGCATGGTCTATGGCTTCGAATGCAAAGATACCACTACTAAATTGTGCACTAAAGAGTAAAATAAAAACGGTCTTCGTGAGATGAATCCTGTCAGAATTGTGTCCCTTTCTATTGAAATGACCATGGCCAAAGAAAACACGGGACAAATGGCTTATAAAACGATTGTGTAAGTATCCGGGGGCTTAGCATATCTTGTGTGTGACTGAAACACTCGGCTTTCTCGTGGCTACCCGTCCCTGTTGGACTATATTGATTAAAAAGAGACGAAAAAAGAAAAGGACAGGCCGAGTGATGTTGTCATTGTCAAACAGAAGGTACAGTCGCGAACCGGGATTGTTGAGTCACTTGTTACAGTTCGTAAATTAGTCGGTACACAGTACTGATCGGGATCGATTCGTTATTAACGACTTTTGCCGAAATCTGTTCACCAATGACGTAGACGTTACTATGGTTAAATAATAACAAAACTCAGTTAGCAATTTTAATTGCAAATTTCTAGTACTAACGGCCACTGAGTTATGCTGCGGATAGACGGACAGACGGACATGGCGAAACTATTAGGGTTCCTTGTTTACTACGGAACCCTAAAAAGGCGACAAACTAACTAAGACAAATAATTGAACTTAACATGTCCATGGTTAGTATGATTAGCAATTTAATAAAGACAAATAGATATAGGGAAATAGGCAACTGTAATATGTTTGTGTAGTACTTAGGTACAGTCACGTTTATATGTAAATATGCGTACCCACATTTCGGAACTTATTAAGGGGATCAAGGTTTTTTTAAACGTGTGAGTACAGATGTCAATATATTTATGTTGGTGACCGTACTGTCCGTACGAATACCTAAAAAACGAAAACTGTTGAATACCTATTTATCTCCATTTAGCTCATGTTTACAAAACTGTGAATAACATTCATCACAGATTTAATCTATTTTTGCATTGCGTGTCGTCGAAATGAGACGAAAAGAACGCTTAACAGATTTTCACTTTAATAGCAGATGGTACCTACATGTTGATTGAATGCATACTACAACATTAAATGTTTATACGTAGCGTATGTATGTGTGGGTCGGTTTTGTTTTATTCCTCTTACTTTACGACTATATTTAACAAGTTGTGAGCTCGCAAGATCCAATGGGGGAAGGTCTGTAGTGTACCTACATATTACTGATTCTTATCCAGTGGGGACAAAATTAGGAAATCGTTTGTGAATAATGTTAAATTGTGATGACATAAATAAACTCTATTAACGTTCTCCGTATTATTTCGTTTTAGCACTGAAACAAAAAAATCACGGGTCCGGGTGAAATGTGTTTGGTAAATAACAAATGTTTCATTCTTCAGCGGTATAAATGAATAATACAACTATACTAAATAGGATTAAAAAAGACATACCTATTTATAATTTTTGTAATAAATACTAGCGTTATTTATTAAAACGTAGGTACAAATAAAAATATTTAGAAACCAATATTTGATCTGTTCCTGGATAAATGTTAATTTTATAAGTAACACGAACGTTTTATGTCTTTAGTGCTATTTAAACAAAATAAGCTTCATTTGAGTTGTAAAGTATCATTATCGTAAAACAAATAAAGTGGTTCTGACAGTCGTAACAAATGACCACAGAATTACCGAATTTTTGGTATTGTAATATTATTATCAAGTACAGAAATAAGTATCGAAATAATCACTGATAAATATGGCACAATAATATTAGTATGCCGTAATAATAAGGTCTAGGTACTGGGACATATTTTTTGTGCGTCTGTGAGGATATTAGGTAAGGTACATCGCTGTCAATCATTGACGTCATCGGTAACTGTCTTCTTACCCCCTTATTGATAAATGTTTCCTAACTTAGAAAGTCGATAAGTATTGTTTGTCTTTTTCGGTGTTATCTCATTAGACAAATTGATAAGACAAACATTACTTATCAAGTTATCAGCTTGCTAAATCAGGAGACTAAACGTTTATAAATAAAGGGGATAGATTTTAAAATTCTGTATGAATCTGTAGGTATACTTACCCACCCTATCTTCTCATGCCGTAAAAGAAATATCGATTAATTTACGAATTGAAGCTGAAAAAATGGTCTCCATTTTTCCTATGGGATCGCGTGGCTCATTTTCTTAAATTTTGTTTGAAAGATACATGCATGTGGCTTGTACTGTTGAATGTTAGTGTTTGCAAATGCGAGAGAGGGATAGATAATCATAGCCACACTCGGGTGGCCTCGCGGGCCATACACAAAAACAACTGATTTGATAAAACGATTGATTTTCCATCATTTGTTCAATAATTTCAATATGTTAAGGGCCGAATAAAATATATACGTCGGATAAATGTTATCAGTACTTTTCTTTTATATGCCTGGAGAAAAAGACCATTGCGAGTTTCATCTAACATATATATTAATCCAAGGATTGTGAATAAAAAATATGCCGAATACTGAACAAGCTTCCATTCTCACAGAGATTTCTTCTATTGTAAAGTAGCGGCATCGAAAGAAGTCGTTTTTGACGTTTGTTTGCACATGAAGTTCTGTAAATGTTCACAGTTAGTATAATGGAGCAAATGTCAAACTTCATTGTTGCCTGTACGGAATAGTGATGTTACTACTGTTGCTGCAATTTACCGATACGTCAATCGAAATAAATAAATAAACCTTTTTTTATGGAGGTACCAATAATAGCTATAATAGTAGGTACGCACAAGCACATATTTTCTAAAAGTTTGTCATGATTTCGACAGGTCCTCGCGAGCCCGTGTGCTCGCGAATACGTGGCTTTTCAGACTGTGTTGAACTTGACAACCAGATAAATGTCAAAATTGTTTTAAAATCACATATATTTTTCTTATTTTTCGTAGAATAATAGTTTATTTTACTTTTTTAATTAAACTTTTTAAATGGCAAGTACCAGATCTAACGCCCTTTCGCACTTGACTGAAAATTTTACGACGGTAAAATCGAGCGTTTCACAACACTATTGTGAGCTGTCAAAAACGACTTCTTTCGATGCCGCTACTTTAGTTACTAAATAGGTTTTTTGGCATTTATATGAAATATTATTTTATACGTACCCCCAAACGTCAGACATAATCAAAAAAGAACATAATCACACGTCAACGATATATGTAGATAAATATGGTTTTATGTAATAAGCCAGAAGCATTTTAGTTACAGGTAGTTTACTTATCAATCTTTTAAAATTCCAGCAATATGGTCAACACTACGTTTCTATCGCCGTCATCAGCATCACCAAATTTCAATATTTATGTGACACAAATAATTAGCAACATCCTTGTACATTCAGATGCCATTTTGTGTTATTGAGTAGCTTGGTGGTATCTATTCGCGGAGTTTTACACAATATACTTACAACAAACATGTTTGAATCCACAAGGCGTTCCCCAAGAGTCGGCAAATGATGATGACAGCGGCCGAAACTCTGTGAAATCCACCTTGTAAACTTACGGGTATTTAGTAAGCAAGTTAAGCGAGTAGGCATCAAATTGATCGATCAGGAACCAGTTTTCAATTAAATATATTACCACAGAATAAAGTGGTAGACTACACGAGGTTATTTTCGGGTCATGTAACAGGAGTGCACAGGGTACTCACTATGAGTATAACAAGGATCAATTGACTCATAATTAGGAGAATTTCTTTCGCGATTGCTTGGTGTTCTCTTGCGAAGCGTGGCCGTTAGGTACTAAGAAGGTTCTTCCTACCCTGTTTTCACCCAAAAATTGCCTTGTATTATTGACTGATAGCAGCTATTTGTACTTAGCTAGTTCGTTTTCGAAACCAATTTAAGCAAAATTAAAAGTCGTTAATTTTGAACAGGATTTTGGGCGAACTCCGGTCCGGCTCCCTACGACAACTAGAGCGGCCGGCGCCCGCGCTTCCAGCTCCAACGGGGGCCTCCGTCTACGATACAAGCTCTTTGATAAGTACCCACGTTACCTACTCTTCACCGGCAGATGGATTTTATTTGTCGTTTTACGTTACCTATTATGCCATAGACTGTGAAGTGGCTATTTCATCTAGTAATAAGTATCGAGCATATATGTAAGTATTTTATTAATCGTTGAGGAGTAGCGTTAGCGTTCGGTTCCGCTTATGCTCGTTTGTCAAGGGTTCTCATCACATTGACTCCTGATGAGCGAATATTGATAGATTTGTTACTGGTAGTCACCACTTGCAAAAGTCAGTAATCATTAAATTGTAGGTTAGTCTATACCTACCTACGGCCTATATAAAAATCAAGAAAATGGATAAACTTACTCTATATGCGAATGTGGGTGTCTGAACAAATACCGGTAGTCACGAAAATGTAGATTGGGTCGATGTAGACCTTTTAAATCGCCCACGATGGCGCAGTGTAGAGGACTCTTGACGATGTAGCGACGCAGCCGCGGCGGCGACGGCCCGCCCCGTGCCAGCCAGCTCGGCACCGGCCCCGGGCCCACTCACTCTTCTCCTCCACGAATAACGCTTTAACCGAACCCCTACTCTACTTATTCGTTACGCTTACATGTATTATCATACACTACATAGTTGTCGAGATTCACATGAATCAAATTAAACTTGTATCCATACACTTACTTCATTAGACGAAATTGTAGGTATATTAGATACGAAACATGTTAGTTTAATTCCACACATGTTTTTAATATTTATTGATATTTAATTACTGTACAGTACAGATGCTATTTTGTTAATTATTATTTATTAATGTACCTAATTAGGTTCACGAAAAAATTATATTGTTAGCATACGGAAAGTAGTCAAATGTAACACTTCTAATAGTGTCTAATATTACGATCAGTAAAATGTTAAATTATTAATTGGTGTTTATTTCTTCTTTTTAGCGATAGTTCACCCTCGGCAGTGAACGCTAAAATAATATTGATTCGCCTAATGTACATGGCTCTACGCCATATATGAAACCTTTTGTGAATGATGTACTTATGTAGTAGAAGCCTTTGAGGCCGTTGCGGCAGGTAATCGATATTGCGGCACTGGAGGCGACCATAATTAAATCCACATGCTCACGCGGAGCGGCGCAGCAGCTGCAGTCGGCGACGCCGGTCGGCGGCGGCGGCGGCGGCGGCGCGGTGGCGGCGGCGGTCGCACGCCTGCCCGATATCTCGTTAAATTGAAATGCTATAAATAAAGAACCCAATCAACTTTCCTACTGCCGCGACCTCCCTTTTGATGACATTAATTAGAGTTTTACGAAATCAAGAGTTTCTTGTACTGCGGACTTTCGGTACAAAGATGGCTGATAACCGGATCGTCGAGTAATTTGATGGAAAGTTCTAAGTAAAATTTTTAGCTGTTGATAATAATTTTAGCACTCAAGTGCCGCAATAATGTGTCCTTTAGTAACATATTATTATAAATATTCAAAGCAAGTAGAATATAGCACGGTTGAATTTCAGCTTTTATCTAGCTTAAATAGGTACCTACTCTATTAAGTAGCTGTTGGCCCTGTGACTATGCCAATCGTCATTAGGTTTTCTCTTCTACATATTTAAAATTATAATGTAACCGTAGCCCAAAGAATAAAGCATAAATGTGTCCATAGAGCAAGTTATAATTTGTTTATTATTGATATTACACTGTTTCTTTAGTCTTGTTTTTAATTCTACCTGCATACCAATCGGGACACAACGGTGACTGCTGGAACTTGAGAAGATATCGAAAATAATTTAGAAGGTTAGTAGGAAGTAATATTGATGTATTATCTATGTGGAATGCGTAAGTTGCGTAAAGAAAGCAAGGAGGAATAGAGGCGGCGGCGGCGGTGCGCGCGTCGGGCTGCGTTCGCTGACGGCGGCGACGGCGTGCCGAGGGCGTCTGCGACGTATAATTACGAGTGATTTAATTTAAAGAGGCGCCTCGAGAGCCACGTGATTTCATTATCCCCTACACGTTTCCGTCGCGAGAGCGGGACTCTTGCCCCAGGCGCACCTACCCTCGATCACGGCGTAATTAATTCCTACTTAAAATTATGCAAACCTGGTCCACTCTATGGCAAAATCTTATATTCAGAGAAAATTAACTAACGCCGTGATGTTTCATGTAGTGATAGTTAAGGTTAACAAAGATTTTATTTCGTCCAGATTTTGATATTTCACTCATTGTATTCATATTATGAGTGATTTTATACTTTATCTTAGAAGTGTCCTGCCTGTCCTGCCTGCTGTCGATTACTAACATAAAAAAATCAATTTAACACAACAGAATCCGTATTTGTTACCTCTATATTTACTTTCACGATTATTCGTGAACGATTTGAACTGTCTTACCGAACCGATTCGAACAGAAAATGCCATCACTATACATAATACTTAAACTAGCATGACAAATAACATATTTTCAACACCATGTTTTATAATAAAAAAACAATATCGATGGCAGCACATCAAAATGTTTTCTGTTTACACATGTTCTACACACGATACATTTTAACGATATTGTCGACTTATTTCCGCCTATCTAAGTACCTATAAATATAAAAGGAATAACACATTATCAATATTATCATACACTTAGCTCCCCGGTTTTGCCGTAACGGTAAAACGTGACTTGGGAAAGGGAATGAACGACAACGCTAAAGTGTAAATAGAAGCACTTTGACAATTGTTCCACAAATACATAAAGTTCTATGAAAATTACATTAAAAACATATTAGTTAATACATGGTTAAGACCTCCTTGATGTCAATTCGAAATAAGCTCTGAAGGTGGTGTACTAATTCGTTGCTATATTTTCTTTATGACATACCAGAACTTATCATCTTTCTAAAAATCATTAAGTATTATTGATTCCCTATTCTGGTATTAATCTCCAATATCACCATTAGACTCTTTCCAAATGGACTCTTTCCTTCACTTTATAACACATGAACCGAGCATGTTTCCACCAAGTTTCTTGCCTTCTGCCGGTGGAGGCAATGGGGCAAAAATTGAAAGAAAGACGCCGCACTAACAAGGTGGAACAGGATCAGAGGCTTTTCGCAAACAGGGGATTACTTAGTCTTAGCAGGGTCGGGAAAATGGCTTTTCGTATTTATTGCAACTGAAAATCAGGTATATAAATAACTTTACTATAAACCTCAAACTGACGTGGAGACTAAAGTAAGACATACATGGTTGCCGTAGGTAACGGCTTGATATTTTTTTATTGAACCAACTTTACCTCGCTGCTAGGACACAGTGCAGTGCCTACCCTTAGGGATGCCAAGCCACAACTTGAGTAACAAACACTAAAATGCATATTTGGGATTAATGATAGAAAATAAACAATGGAGAATAGCGAAAGGTAAGTGTGACATAAAGTGCAAAAAAATAATAATTTACATTAATTACTAATAGTCATTAGAAAAAGAAAATAGTGGAGACGCCAGTACTCGACACAGCCCCAATAATATATGCGATCATAATATCATAGCAATAAAGTTGACATGCAGGATGTCGATAATTGGGACGTCAATCGTCTATTATTGCAGTGGTTACGATATAATTATATTACCTACAGAGTACGTCTAGTACTTCATGTACTTATCAATATTGTAGCGGCTATTGTAGTGAAGTGTCCATACCAACTCGTACTAATTTGGCGGCTTAATATCATAGGTAATTTATATGTAGAGGAACGCGAGTCAGATTATATTTTATATATATATAGTTTAGTTTAGTTTTCGCCCTGAAAAGCCCTCAAAGGCATATATATATCCGTGCCTTTCAGGGCGAAAACTTGTTCGGAGTGATGTACCTACATATATCACAAAACATCGTGTACGTCAGTGTCACTATGTGGGTGGATAGAGGAACTGTAGTGATTCAAAGCTAGGCATAGAAAAATAAGTGGTTTTAAAAATATATTTCTTACACATTGCGGATTTGTCAAATTACAGCTTACCTATCCAATAACGCGGACGAAAATAAGTCTTTTAACAAACCCAAAAACGGAAAATAGTGTTCAAAACGTTCCCAATCCAATATTTTTTCTGATTGAAGGGTGACTCATACTAGACCGCACAGAGGCCGGGCCAAGCCAGACAACAGTTCGGCTAGTCTTGATCTGACTTCATGCTTACCAAAGAAAAGAGTTACCGTCTTTCACTAATTATATAATAAATTAATATACACCGTGATTTCTAATAACCCGAAAGATTTTAACAGTGTGTTCCTGACCACATTTAGAAACTATAATGTCGTATAAACTTTTCTGGATATCGCCTAGTTTCAGAGTTATTACCAATTTAAAAAAAACATATTTTTTAATTGTAACTCGGTACAAAAGGTCTTTTTAACGGCGTTGGTGTCATTATGGAGAATAGTCTCACTAACCTCATTAATAGATGTCGAAAAGTGAGAAATAAAATCTTTTAAAAATGAGGTTTTTGTAAAAAAAAACCTTAACACTCATTGTAAGTGCTAGTTTCATGAATAAGTTTTACTTTTTATGTTAAAATACATTCAAAAATTAAATAACAATTGAAAAAAAAAATTTTTTTTTTCGCCATAAATGACAAAAGTCATATAATATTTTTTGTTTGTTTTTACATCAAAAATGCGTGGTTAAAATCTTTCGGGTTATTAGAGATCACGGTGTATATAATTTATACAGGGTGTTTGGTTAGCGGTGTCGGAGCTTTTAAGGGCTTAAACTACAATCAATTTTATCGATAAATTACCATACAATTTTTTTTTTGTGCCAACGATAATTAAATGGCGGCCATTTTAAAATTTCAAACAGACGAATACGGGCGCACGTGATATTTCTGGAATTATACGTTTGTTATCGGTCCTATCCCTGCGAAAAAAATCTCGTTAGAGAGCTCATTAGATAAGCAAACTAATTAAGCTAACCATTTGACTCAACTATTTGAACAACCAGGCTAAAAAAATTTTTTTAATTAAAAATAGTAAAAAATTCACCTTAATTTTTCAATTAATTTAATTTTGCATGAAAACTAGGTCGTTAAGATAGGTTTTTGGTGTTGTTATTTATTAGTACTGTATGTTAGCTAAAAAATAACACCATAATTACAGTTATACCTTAAGTACTTTAGGAATTACAAGTGCTCAAACATACACCAAAACAGCTGCATTTAGCGTTCCCGATGCAAAATCCATAAACAAATAAATGTCAGCACTGACTAGTGAAGTGGCCTTCTTCCATCCATCCAGTGTATGTTTGAGCACTTCTAATTCCTAAAGTACTTAAGGTATAACTGTAATTATGGTGTTATTTTTTAGCTAACATACTGTACTAATAAATAACAACACCAAAAACCTATCTTAACGACCTAGTTTTCATGCTAAATTAAATTAATTGAAAAATTAAGGTGAATTTTTTACTATTTTTAATTCAAAAATTTTTTTTTAGCCTTGTTGTTCAAATAGTTGAGTCAAATGATTAGCTTAATTAGTTTGTTTATCTAATGAGCTCTCTAACGAGATTTTTTTGCAAGGATAGGACCGATAACAAACGTATAATTCCAGAAATATCACGTGCGCCCGTATCGTCTGTTTGAAATTTTAAAATGGCCGCCATTTAATTATCGTTGGCACAAAAAAAAATTGATTGGTAATTTATCGATGAAATTTATTGTAGTTTAAGCCCTTAAAAGCTCCGACACCCCTAACCAAACACCCTGTATATACCGTGTCCAATAAATCCGAATACAGAACAAATATCGAATAAAACAAATGGACAAAAAATTACTATAGTTATTATTATGTTTTATGAATGGTGCACTTTAATTAATTAATAATAATATGTATATAATATATTGGGACATCTTACACAAATCGACCTAGTCCCACGGTAAGCTCAATTAAGGCTTGTGTTGTGGGTACCAGGCGCCGATATATATAATAGATAGATACATATACGAGCAGATACTTAAATACATAGACAGCCATGACCAAGGAACAAATACCTATTTGTGATAAATAAATACACAAATAATGCCCTCGCCGGGATTCGAACCGGGAACCTCCAGCTTCGTAGGCAGGGTCACTACCAACTAGGCTACGGAGGCTGACAAACACTTATATACACTTGGCACTTATATACTATATTCACAACAAATATTTTAGAATAAATATAACTTTTTTACCAGGCTCAAATGCTTTTCAAACGGATCTTACGCGGCTCGCACCATTTTCTTCACATTTGTCCCCAAATACCCCTGGTAACCTTTTTGAAATGATCTAGGTTCATGATTTTATAAAAATGTAGTATTTAAAGCGTGTATTACCATTCAAAATAATCTAATATGCCTAAGCCTGGAGGACTGGGTGGCAATTCATGTTTCGGCTAAAAAACTGTTCAATTAGTCTGAAACCACGCTGGAAAGCCATTTGCCGTATGTGCTGGAGCTGCGTTTTGTTGGAACTTGGAACATCTTTTGCGACAAAACCGTGATATCTCGGTATGATAGATCTTCTGAGTTATCACGGTTTTGTCGCAAACTAGCGAATGATACTCATCCCAAGCACCCTTTAAACTTAGGGGCCTTTTTTCACCACAAATTCGATTTATAAAAAAAAACAATTTATCTAAAAGTAATGAAGGCAATTTAACTAGCTTACTGTACTGCATCCCACATCGTGGCCGATGGTGAGCTCTGGAACCAAGGACCATTTTTCTGATAGCCCGGAATGTGTTCTATACTCGGTACCCACAATCGCCAATTTTGAACACGGTGAGTCTGTTCTATCCCAGACGGATTCTCGTTATAAAAATTAACTCGTCACCTGCGTCAGTTGTGTTTTATTGAGATGAATATACTCTTTACTTTACCACACTTCATATTATACGTAGTATTTGATAAACTGTGATTCCTGTATTTTTAGAACTAAGGTGAAATATGTATTTTCGAACTTATTGGACACGGTGTTCTTATTCTATCTTAAGGCGAGATACTGTCGCACATTTCATAATTAAGTATTTGATACTGGATTAAAAAAGTATAAAATGAGCAACTATATACATATAATTTTTTTTTAGTGTTGACTGTGACAAAGTTTTTCGATAGGCACAGAAAAAAAAATACTTTGAGAAAACGAGCAATAATATGACATGATAGTTATAACCTAAGTTAATCCGTCAATATTAGTGTATTTTGTATTGTATTGTGTTCCGACAATTTTTCCGCGACTCGACATCAAACGTGTCTATTTTTCGTAGTCTGGCCAAATACTTGTTGGGAACTTCACACACCCTATAATTTCTTTGCAGATGTATTTAGGTTTCCTCGCGACATTTTCCTTCACCGTAATAAAGTACTTGTGAATGTCAAATAATATTTCGTACATTAGTATTAAGGCACCTTTAGTTTTACGCCTGCGCCTATTAGGTGTGTTTCGAGTTAAAATATGCGTTCGAATTCATCCATTCAGAAAACTTTCAAAATTTAAGAAATACAATAGTGTTTGTAATTTATAAATGTTTAATAATAGATACATGACAATGTCCCAAGCAATTATGTTGACCAATAATATCGAGCGCTTGAACCTCTAAAAGCACCCCACTGCTTTGCGTAAGTACCTACCTAAATATAAATTTGTTCTTTATTGCATATCTCTCGAGTCTCTTGACTCTATTTAAACATGTGCCGACAATGTCGAAGTAGGTACCTACTATAATTATGGAAAAATATCTCAAAAGTATTTATTTCTTTCATAAAGTCAGTTCTGTTCTAATAATGATACCTATATCGTTACGATCATACGAGAATTTACGCTACTCTGATTTCTACTGACACATATATTTGCCGATTACATAATTGCGAGCTTTAGCAGACTTTACTGACAGCCCTTTATCGCTTTGGATTTGAAATATTGACTTTTAATCTTATACACAATTAGCTTGTGCAAACATACATGTCCACACTTTGGCAATTAAATGTTTATATATTTCGATGTTTACGTGATATTTAGCTTTTATAAAGGTGCCTGTGCAAAAAGTGTTGTATTACGAAAAAATTTTTCTTGTATCGTGATACCAAGATTTTACTATAAACACGATAAATTAGTTTGAACGACTGAACTTGGTAGGTACTCTATTAACTTGATAAATCGCATGTAACAACTCTGTAAGTTACCTATATATACCTAATACGAAGACAGAAATAATATGACAATTTCAGTGGACTGTAATCATCAAATTGAACAATATTTGTTCAGCATTTTGAAATAAGTACATAATTCTGTTATTAGCTTGTTCCTGTCTTCTCAAACACTAAATCGCGTACATGACGCGGTGCCCATGAGGAAGGAGAAAAAATTAAACAGCATATGAATTCCTGATTCTATTTTAAGACTAAAATGTTACATATACTTTTTTGGATTTCGCCTAGTTTCATAGTTAGTTTAGTTATTACCAATTGAAAAAAATATATTGTCTTAGTAGAAAAGGCTTTTTAACGGCGTTGATATCATTATAGAGAATAGTCTCACTATCCTCATTGATAGATGACAAAAAGTGAGAAATAACATCTTTCAAAATAAGGTTTATAGAAAAAAAAACCTTAAAACTAATTGTAAGTGCTAGTTTTATGAATAACATTTACTTTTTATATAAAAATAAATTTTTTATACAAACTTTTTTTTTGTGCCTAAATTTCCTCGCATGTTTTTTTTTCTTTCTTTTGGCTTCAGAAGTGCGTGATTATGATTATTTCGTTTCCTAATGGGCACCTTCTTAACCCTTATAATGACAAATTAAAAAAAAAATGCTTTTTCTCGCCTCCTCGCCATTGTGTAGAGCTTAAAAAAATGCAAAAAGAGGGTCGAAAAATATGTGACTTGTGTAGTACATTGTCATTTTAATGTATGTTACCTATCATCAGTCTCAGACATCGTTTGTCACCCATCAAACACCACAGATCAGGCAAGGCGCTACAAGTTTCACAATTAAGTTTTAAGTTTTAAACTAAACCTTTTAAACGCCTTTCTTATCGCATCAAAACAAAATGTGACTAACACGTCATATCTTTACTAATGGGCAACGACAATGAACGAGCAAGACAGTTACTTTGATAGAATGTCGATGACCATTTCAGTGCATGCAGTGGTCAGTGGCTGCTGGTGTGGAAGTTCCTTGGAGTATTATATTCTTTATGTGGAAGGCATGACAGCCCGGGACCAGTTGAGTGGTTCTTGACGTGCGAAGTTTTAGTTAATAGTACTATAAATTATTTTCTAAATATTTGTTGGTTAAAAAATACTACCTCCAGAAAAATCATGGTCTTCGAAACAAAACTTTTTTATTATTATCTCAGTAGGCACGTGGAAATACGTATATATATATAATTAAACTTACCCATTTCTTACAGTACCTAAGTCATATTTATCTTCTGAGTTAAATTCGCATTTTAGTGGAGTTTTCATATAAATATTTATTGAAATGAAATGAAATGAAATGAAATGAAATGAAATGAAATGAAATGGTTTATTCATCATGTAGGCATATTAAATTTGCACTTATGATAGTCAAAATCTATGGGAGATGTAAAAGGTCTCCAGATCAATTGAATATAAATAAAATTAAATAAAACAATGTCATTTTGTACGGAGATGTAGAGGGTCTCCACAGTCATAGTTGTATAAGATTAAAAATAGGAGATGTAAAGGGTCTCCAAATGTCAGATATGAAAACTCTGGCAGTAAAGGTGCTCACACGAATAAAATAATTCAACCCCAAGCATTTTTATCCTCCATATAATCTTTGATACTATAAAAAGCTTTAGACATGAGCTTTTGTTTCACGATTTTTTTAAATTTGTTAATTGATAAGGATGTTAAAGTGCTTGGGAGTTTGTTATAGAACCTTACACAATTACCCTTGAACGAGTTTTTTATTTTTTGGAGCCGAGTGGTGGGCACTGCGAGCTTGTATTTGTTTCTAGTATTCATGTTATGTATATCACAGTTTCTTTTAAAGTTAACAATGTTCTTATGGACATACATAATATTCTCGTAGATATATTGACTGTAAACTGTCATTATGTCAATTTCTTTAAACTTATTTCTAAGGGAATCTCTCTTTTTCATTTTATAAATCGCACGAACAGCCCGCTTCTGCAGTACAAAGATAGTATTTATGTCAGCAGCACTACCCCACAGCAGAATGCCGTATGACATAACACTATGAAAGTAACCAAAATAAACTAATCTAGCGGTCCTTTCATCAGTTAGGTGGCGGATTTTACTACATGCAAAAGCTGCAGAACTCAGTCGGCTCGAGAGATTAACAATATGTGGACCCCATTGCAGTCTTGAGTCTAACGTAATACCTAGAAACACTGTACTAGTTACCATTTCCAATTCCTCATCTTTGATATTTACACTTTTTTGATTGTTTTTTACATTAGTAGTAACAAATTTAATACATTTTGTTTTCTTCTCATTCAATAGCAGATTATTAACATCAAACCAATTTACTATTCTTGATATAGCATTATCAACGTGATCATCATTAGCATATTGCTCGCGTTTCGTTTTAAAAATCAGTGAAGTATCATCCGCAAATAATACTATATCATGGCTATCTTTGACTAAAAATGGTAAGTCATTTACGTAAATGAGGAATAGGAAAGGTCCCAATATTGAGCCTTGTGGCACGCCCATTGAAACCAATGATCCGGCCGATCGTTCTCCATTCACGTTCACCCTTTGAATTCTCCCGTTCAAATATGATTTAAACAAATCCAAAGTGGTACCTCTAATTCCATAATGGTGCAATTTCCTGATCAATATTTCGTGGCTGACACAATCGAATGCCTTGGATAGATCACAAAAAATACCCAAGGCATCCTTTGAGTCCTCCCAAGCATCGAAAATACTTTGAATTAACTCGACTCCGGCATCTGTTGTTGAGCGACCACGAGTAAATCCAAACTGCCTCGGATGCATGATGTCATTTGTGTTAAAATATTGTAAAAGTTGTAACAAGATTAATTTTTCAAAAATTTTACTAAACGTGGGTAGTACCGATATAGGTCTAAAGTTGGTGGGGTCCTTGGTACTACCCTTTTTAAAGAGAGGAATGATCTTACTATGCTTCATTAGGTCAGGAAATTCACCAACATCGATACAATTGTTGAAAATTAAAGCCAGGTCAGGCGCTATTATTTCGATTAGGGATTTAACAACATGAACAGAGAGTCCCCAAAGATCATTCGTTTTCTTGATATTTATCAATTTAAATGCCTTAATAACATCTAAACATGTTACTTGCTTAAAATTAAAGATTGTTGTACATTCTGGGACATTATCCGATAACATGTCTATGGCAGACGAGGTAGATGAATTTAAATACTTAGTTGTGGAGGCGGGTGCATCAGTAAAAAATAATTCAAAAGCTGTGGCTACTTCTAAATCTGAACTTGTAAGTTTTCCATCAATATTAAGTTGGTAAGAATGATTTTTGTTTTTACTACGACCAGTCTCCTCATTAATTACTGTCCACGTTGTTTTTATAATGTTCGAGCTATTTTTAATTTTACTACTTAAAAAGTTACGTTTTGCTATATGACAGTCTAATTTAAATTGCTTAGATATCTGTTTGACATGTTCTTTAAATTCATCACTTGTGTTAAATCGTCGTTCTTCGTACAGTGCGTACAGTGTCTCCCTTCGCTTATGTAAGTCCGCAGTAGCCCACGCACTGAAACCGCTCGGGCCACCAACCACAGCCGATTTAGAAGTAAATATCGCGCTATATTGTGTCATGATTTTATTGAAGAATGAATTGTACATTTCATTAGGGGTATGTTCAGAAGCCAGAAATGATAACTCTTGAGCAAGGCTTTCCCTCATTCTCTCCAATCGGTCTGTAGTTACTGGCACAAACGTTATTTTTTTCTTTAAAATTGGTTTCATTATTGCCTCAATTTTTATTAATTGACCTAAGTGATCTGATTCTAATTCACTGATAATACTTTTACTGATAGGGATTATATCTGTAAAAATGTTATCAATGCAAGTAGCACTTGTAGCAGTTACTCTAGTTGGCTCCATAAAAATATGGTTTAATCTGAAGGATTTGAAAAGATTCACCAACCTAACACTGAGAGTAGTATTTTCTATAATATTAATATTGAAGTCGCCACATACAATTAATCGTTTGCTACTCTGTGATAACTTAGATAAAGCTGATTCCATTTTCCTTTCAAAAACCTCAAAATCGCTCAAGGGTGGCCTATAAACACATACAACAATAAGTTGTTCTAATTCTACTGCTGCTATTTCAATAGTTCTCTCAACAGATAAGGAAACAATATCCTTTCGTTCTTTAAATTTAATTTGCTTGTTCAGTATAATAAGGGCCCCACCATGTATTGAATAAAGTCTGCTGAACGAACTACAAACCTGGTGATTCTTAAAGTTAAACATAATTTCATTAATATTAAGCCAGTGCTCTGTGATAGCTAATATGTCAATATTCTTACTATTTAAAAATAATTCTATTTGTAGGTCTTTGCCTCTAATGCACTGAATATTCTGATGAACCAGGCTAACATAGTTCACATGTGAGCAGTTGTCTTTTTTATTGTGTTTTTCCAACATATTAGAATAAGTGTTGCCAGAGCCTAAGTCCTCTGTTGTCTTATGAATTAATTTAAATAAATACTATTACTATGGACTGACACCATGTCTGTGTTAGGCTGCTCAACAGTAGCAGAGTTAAGAGCCAAGTTTCTGGCTGTAATATCAATTAAATACAATAGTGACAGAGTAATCTGTCGTTTGTAATAATTTGGAAGGTAAAATTTACCTTTTGTCGAAATATAAAAATTGCTAACAATGTTGTTTGTGTCAATTATGTCAAATTTATTATTATATGTACACAAATTATACATAGATATATTTAAATTGTATCTGTATATATTTTCATTTTGAGTCAGTTGTTGGCTATAGGGCAATGAGAACAAGACAATTTTTTTGACACACAGGTCATTTAAACTTTCATATAATTTTATAAAATTGTTTGTGTTAACATTTCCCCTGTTTCCCACAAATATACACAATGTGGTATTAGCATGAACACTGCTGTCACTTAAAATTTTGTTTGTTATATTTTCAAAGCTACTAAAAGGTAAACAATTGATGATTGCACTTTGTCCCTTGGAGTATTGGTGGAATATTGGGCCCATTCCATTTCCAATCTCATCACAGTACATAATCAAATCTGGTTTTGATGTTTTGTTAGAATTAATAGAACTATTATCGATAACTTCCAGTTTTTGTAACGGTGATGTTAAACTGTCACACAAGATTGGTGAGTCGCTTGTCGACAAACAATCACTCCGCTGCTTGCATGCACAGCTGTGATTGTTGGTCAGCGACTCAAATCGCTCTGAGTTATAGTGCATTTCTTTTATTAAGTTATCCATGGCTGCAGAGTATTCTCCGATGACCTTCTTTGAATTTTCATATGAACTATTTATAGTCATCAACGAATGCTCCAAGCTTTTTATTCTTGAAAGCAAGTCTTGTGTGTCAGCTTCATATTTTAATTTATTTTTATCTAATTCTAAAACACAACTATTTAAATCATTAAATAGGTTTACATTAATTTTACTTGCTTTTAATCTTTTACAATACAATTTATTTTGTTTTATTAATTTCTGAGTTTTTTTAATGTATTTATTTATTCCTGTATACTTTTTAAGTTTATTTTTATTATTGCTGCAGTTCACTAGCCTTGATGTGGACTGTGTGTCATTAGTTAAATCAATAATAGCCACAGGATTTTCAATTGCAGCATTAGCCAACTGTGGAACACTCCCGACTATATCTCTGTAGAGGCACTCGGTTTGCAGTGCTGCGTTAGTCTTCTTTTCCTCCTGGAGGGCATATATTTGTTCGTGTGCATCGAACAAGGCCTTGTCCAGGGCATCAATCTGCTTGAGGGCTTGTTCATATTCTGTACTGCATTTGGTGAAGCTGTCAACGGCCTCTCTAAGCTGGGCTTGCTCTAAGAGTACATCCTGGTGTTCCCTTTCCATTACTGACAATGCTTTTTTTAATTTATCCTTACTTTCGAGTATCGATAATAGTTCTTTCTCGTTATCATCTCTTTCACACATTAATTGTGCACACAATTCCTTGGATTTCTTTAATTCCAGTAAAGTAATTTTAAGTTTGTCTGCTTCCTGCTGACGGGAGGCGGCAGCAGTGGCTTTGCGGGTCATCATTGTGATGGTTTGTGTAAGATAAACAAGAAACCGTGTACCAAAATAATGCAAAATTACTTACGTGTTTAGTAGCGTTCCACAGTGTCTACACAGCACTATTTTAAGTAGATTATCATTTAAGCGTTACGAATTGTAGTAATAATATCAATAATTTACAAAAGAACGACGAAACTACGTGTAATCAATGAATCTTTTTAAATTTCATAACCTATAACGGTTACAGATTTATCAAGTTCCAAAACACCTGTATACGCCACTACAAACACCACATCTATTATGAACACATAAAACAACACCTTATACTAACAATACACACAATTTTGGCCCAGAATTATATAGATTTACACCTAAATTGTAGTAATATTTCGGGACAGAGTGAAATCAGCTGTGTCACCTTTGACAGCTGGTGTTATTGAAACCGTATTGCTAGTTGCAGTCCTGCTAGTTTGATAGTAGTTTATTGTTCAAGAGATACATGCGTAGCATTTTTTACTCAATGTAAGAGCGCTTGTACACCTGTAAGTTCTTACGTAAGTTATAGGGACGGAGCTATACTAAGGAATGAGAGGTGAATATCACTATCTCATTCCTTAGTATAGCCCCGTCCTTATAACTTACGTAAGAAATTACAGGTGTACAAGCGCTCTAATATTACGCAGTCGGAAATTTGAATATTATTGTGTATTATTTATGTAGGTGGGTATTGTTGTTGGTTGTGTAGCAGTAGGTAAAGACGAAAAGGTTGGCCACATAAAAGGATGAAAAAATGCGCGTAGAAATAGGTTTACATAAATCGTATCCATTCATGGTATCATATTTTTAAGCAACTCTATGTACAAGTACATATATGATATATGTACCTATATGTATGTATATTATTCGTACATACTTATATATGTATATACAGGGTGTAATCGATAAGTGTTTACATGCCATAATTCCGTAAATATGAGAGATATCAGAAAACTTTTTACTGATACCGAAAGAAAGTTACCCAGCGAGTAAAATTACATTAATTATTTTTTCTAAATAGATGGAGTATTATTAAAAATACTAAGTTAAAACGCTCCCATACATTTTGTATGCCGACTTACAGCCTTAAAGAATGTCGGGTGTCGTAAGAGATAAAACTGTTAGAGATTCGTTATTTGTATGAATACATTGTAATAAAATAATAATACTTCTTACAATGGGCCTCATAAGAAGGCTCAAAGTCACCCAAAGGACAATGGAGAGGGCTATGCTAGGAGTCTCTCTGCGTGATCGGATTAAAAATGAGACCATCCGCAGCAGAACCAAAGTAACCGAAATAGCTCTCCGAATCGCTAAACTGAAGTGACAGTGGGCGGGGCACATTGCGCGTAGAACCGATGGCCGTTGGGGCGGGAAGGTTCTTGAGTGGCGGCCACGTACCGGAAGGCGTAGCGTGGGTAGGCCCCCCACAAGGTGGACTGATGACCTGGTGAAGGTCGCAGGAGTCCGCTGGATGCGGGTGGCGTAGGACCGGTCATTGTGGCAATCTTTGGGGGAGGCCTATGTTCAGCAGTGAACGTCTTTCGGCTGATATGATGAATAATACCTACTGCCGTTTATGAAATAATTAATCTAACATTTATTCTTAAGTTAAAAGGTGGTTACCTATCTTTGAAAGAACGGTTACCTACTAAATGTATGGAAGGGTTTGAAATTAATATTTGGGGTATTTCTGATTTTATTTCAAAAAAGTTATTAGTGTAATTTTACTCGATGGGTAACGTACTATCGATAACTGTTCAAAGTTTTCTGATATCTCTCATATTTACGGAATTATGGTCTGTAAACACTTATCGATTATACCCTGTATACCATATAGTACGTACGAAACTAGGGAAAAATCAAAACAAAAATATCTATTATTTATTCATTTGACGAATTTGTGTGTTTGGAACTAAAGGGAGTTTTTCAGAGTTAAATTATGGGAGTTTAGTGGCTTTTTATCTTGGTTATAATGGAGGTAGGTATTTGTTTTTAAGTGGTAATTTAAGTAAACTGTATTAAATATATTAGCAACTACATTTTCTACTTGCTTCTGTGTTGGCTCCCTATCGCAAACTTCGGAATTCGTGAATTTCGAGATTTTGTCTCTGTTACTCCAATGGCCAAGCAGTAATTATTGCGACAGAAAAACTCGAAACTTGCGTATTTCAAAATTCGCGTTATCCATTGCGGATAGTGACTATTGAGCCGGCTTAGGTCATAATAATTACTTATTGCAGTCAGTTTTAAGTAAACTTTATCACGGCTCAATCGGAATGAAGTAACTCAGTAACCGTACCATGGGCTGCCACTACGTTATTAACGTGCGTCTATTTTCTATCCGGCTCGCTCGCGCCAATACGCGAGTACGAGCGGGATGGCTACTGGTCTAAAAGTCATACTCGAATGATTTCTAAATAAATATCTCGTGGTGTTCTTAAGATCTTTGTCAAACAATCTACTATTTACTAGAGAACTAGAGGATTTCCAGTAGCTATATGTTTAATGTATCTTGTCCCCATTCTGGTGTTTATAATAGACTTATGTATTAAAAAAAATATATATAAATACATAAGTCTAAAGTGAACGCCTACTTAAATAATTTGACTACCTAATGTAGCTGTAACAGCACTGATTTGGTACGGTAATAATTACATATAAATATTATAAAAAAAGTTTTTGTTTTGTGTAGGATCAGTAATATGGATGCACTGCTGTTTGCTCTGGCGCTGGAAGTGGCTTTATTACAGCTTAAAATACAAGGTTAGTAGTAATCTAAAAGCAGAATTGGTGATGTGGTGTATTTAAGTGACACTTCGCGCTATTGAACTAGCAGTTAATAGTATTTTTTCTACTCCGGCACTTTTATCTGTCATTTATATAGTCCCGCCAACAAATATAAAAGCAGGACTTACGCCATTTCAGAAAAGTCTATATACTCTATTCTTCAAAAACACTCTAGGCTTATAAAGTCGCTAAAATGCAACTGCTAGCAGAGATACCTACTCAATTTACAACAAATCGCAAACCTGGCAACTTAACAAACAACTGGATTCATATTGTCTGAAATAATAACGTACCTAAAATAATTGCTACCAACGTAAGGAAAAAAACGCAAGTGTTTTAGAATCGTCACTGGCAGGCAGTAACTGACAGTTTAAAAAAAAACGTTACCGTGTCTATTACATTCCGTCATTTGTTTTTTCACTATTATTTTCAGTTTGTGCGGCAATCTTTAAATTTGTTTAAAATTATTTTTTCATCTTTTTTTGGATTGTGAAGTGAAGAAAATAAATTGATTAATAATAAGATAAGATGGATTATGATGAGGACTTGGTTCTGACACCGGAAGAGATATCGACGGCGGCACAATCAGTTACTGAGAATTTGTTGCCTACAAAATCGCGGCATCTTTACGATCAGTCGTACAAGAAATTCATGGCGTGGCGAATCGAACACCAGACTTCGTCATTCTCAGAGAATGTCCTATTGGCATATTTTAAAAGCCTCATAGAATTATTCAAACCGTCTTCACTTTGGGTTGAATATTCAAAACTCAAGGCAACTCTCAACATATACCACCAGACAGACATATCTAAATACGCCAAGTTGCTGGCTTTATTGAAAAGAAAGTCGGAAGGTTTTAAGGCGAAAAAAGCGAAGACTTTTTTACCCGATGAATTAAAAAAATTCATTGAGCAAGCACCTGATCGGAATCATCTGTTCAACAAGGTAAATATATAGTTACATATTTGTTGTTTTGTTAATGAACTAGTATATTCGGTTAATTATGTTATTTAGGTATTCTGTGTATGCAAATATTGTATTTAATTACATTGTAAGCATTTTTAACACCTAGATTCCTATTTCTTGTTACAGGTGGCTGTAATTTTTGGAATAATGGGGGCTTGTCGCCGGCAAGAGTTACACGATTTAAAAAATAACAATATTATTGATGCCCAGGAAACGCTAGTGGTTCATATAATGAACACCAAGAACCGAATTGATCGCACTTTTACAATAACAGGGAAATATTATCATATCTGCAAAAAGTACATGATTCTTCGCCCAGAAAACTGCAACACTTTGAACTTTTTTGTGCGTTATGCTGACGGGAAATGTTTTGCTCAAAATATAGGTATAAACACCTTCGGCCAGTTAGGCAAAAATGTTGCATCTTATCTTGGTCTCCAAAACCCAGAGCTCTACACAGGGCACTGTTTCAGAAGAACATCTGCAACTATATTGGTAGATGCTGGTGGTGATGTGACAGCTTTGAAACGGCATGGCGTATGGAAGTCCACAGCGGTGGCAGAAACATATATAGATAATTCCATTACAAGCAAAAAAAAAGTGTCAAATACACTAATGAATTCCATAGAAGAAACTAGACCACTGAAGACACAATCAACTTATATACCGGACCAACAATGCTCCCCAACTTTTACTCCGGAACCAGATCACATCAACACAACCAGCACTAATATCTCTCAAACCACACCTCTAACTATATCTCAAATAATAGAACAGAATTCCGACATACATGTAAATAATAACTCAACCTCATCCACCATTCCTAATATAAATATTTCCAATAACACTATTCAAAATTTACATCTCCATTTCCATAAATGAATTAAACGTATAATAATTAAAGTATATTTTCATATAACAAACTGTGTTTTATTTTGTGATTAATATAATCCTTAGTCGTAGAAAAAGTAATGTATGCAACGTTGTTTAACCGAGTCAAAAAATACTCGTGGCGTCGTTATTAACAATTTTCGGCTTCGCCTCAAATTGTTACTTACGCCACTCGCCTTTTTTGACCTCTCTTAAACAACTGTTGCATAAAATACTATTATGCAACCCTTGTTTAAGAGAGGTCAAAAAAGGTGAGTGGCGTGAGTAACAATTTTCGGCTTCGCCTAAACCTCACCTTTTTTTACCTCTCTTAAATAAAATACTATATCATTAGGTTTCTTTATAATACGGTAAAAACCAGTCATTTTGCTGGCGAAATAATATCAACTGCTACTGACATTTTCAGGTTTCAGTTTTCATTTTTATGAGTACGTTCTCTTGGTGCTAGCGTATTTAACTATGTATTAGCTGCAAAATATTCCATTTTTTAGTACTCCCTCGTTATAAACTTTATACTCGAAACGTCACTCGTGGCATGTAGTTTAGTTTTTCATTTTGTAATGCACTTGGTTCATTTTCATTTTAACTATTTCAACTCAGTTCATTTGCTAATGGTGATGGACAGTGATAATGACATACCTAAGTAACACCTTATCTTGTTGTAAAAGTTGCCTCTGTTACCTAAGTCTTTATATATTATTTAACATACGTTAAAAAATATCCATTAATTTTTAAGTTACAGTTCATCAAACTAAACTTAAAACTCTTGCTAATTGAAATAAATGTTAATACGACTTATATTTTTTACATCGTGTAATGTTTTATAATCCGAATTTTGTTATTTATTGTGATGTTTTTAATTAGTGATGTGTTGCTACAGAAATTATGGTTAGGGATCCAACAAATTTAAATCCCCTTGTAAGTAATGATTTGCTATATTGTGAATAAATAGTACATTGAGCATCAAGGGAGGTAAGTACGGAATTACTAACGAGAGTGTTAGAAGCCCGACGCCGTTAGTTACATTCGGCATCAGATATATTGGAGTGGCCACGGTGCTCAAGCATAATTATCTGAACATGCACTGTAACGCCCATCACTCATGGCAGTAGAGGCCTGCTCAGATACGAGGGGCATGCGGAAAGTTTCTAGACTGAACCACTTAGAGATCACTCAGTGTATGGAAACAATTATTTTCTGAAAATATAACTCTTTAGTATTTTTTAAGGTATAATTTATTTAGTTAACATCTGTATTTTAGGATTTCATGCCATTTGAAAATTGTGTGTCGGGTGATGTTACGAATGTTACCCAAAATTGTTATTCTGTAGCGTTTTACACTACTTTCAATATGGTCTTACTCAACGTTGAATCAAAAATGGGTTTAGATTGTTATTGGGTAACAAAGTCCAGTTCTTGTACAATTTATTGTAGTACTTAATTTTCACAAATTGTTTTGCTTCCGATTTTTTCTTATGGATGATTATAGAGATCAACGTCTTTTAATTTTAACAGGCATCCCCTAATTTCAAATCGTCCTTAACACGTTGGACGCCACGCGGCTCACCGGTGAGCCTTCACGATATTTCCGTTGAGGCCACGGTGAAATTGAGTAATGGGCTTTTTTCTCAAAAATGAGATTTTGGTCATTTTGGATGCAGAATATTATATTTTGCAAAATAGATTAAGAGATACTAGCTTAAACGTCACAAAACTCGAGTTTCAGTAAAAGGCTCACCGGTGAGCCGCGTGGCCTGAACGGAAGGAATTGTGAACTTCCTTCCGCGGGGGCCGCGGGGTCACGCCGCGGCTCACCCGCCCGCACACCCCGCATTTGCATGCGCATTCGCAAGTCTCGCAACTATCAGTACGGCTGGTATCCGGCCATTTTCACATCTAGGGACACCCAATTAGCTTAACTCTCACAAAAAAGTTATCGTCGATGTCAGTTTTGTAACGACAATTAAGCTTTTTTCACTTCTAGGCTAGGGTTGTCACTAGGTCTACATACAACACTCACAACATCCAATGGCTTTAAAATGGATGTTTCACCACGCTTACATTTGTAAATCACGGGATTCCACGCGGACGAGATTCCTTGCCCCTCATTTTGATTAAAATTCCGATGTTTCTTAATTTCAATAGCTTCACATACTTTTCGGCTATGATGTATATGCTCGGTTGAGAGGACTTTCGGGTTATGGAGCTCAAGTGGTTAGGTCCAGACTCCAACAAATGCTCGGCCACAGCAGACTTATTCGTTTGACGCTTTTTAACAGCCGTGATATGTTCCTTGACCCTTTCCGCTATGGTGCGTTTAGTTTCCCCAATATAGGAACTACCACAGCTACAATCGATCTTATAAACGCCCGGTGTGTGATAAGGTAAAACATCCTTAGGCGACCTTTGATACCCTGCCACCTTTGATAACGGCATATAAACGGTTGGTATGGAATACTTATTCGAAAGCGTACCTATTTTGTCCGTTACACCCCTGTCATAAGGCAAAAATGCTGGTCGCCTCACAACATCTGAATGTTTCTTCCTCGATATTCGTCTGGGTTGCCGTCTGTTCATTATGTAGCCATTTCTCTTCAGAACCTCCTGAACGTGCGATAACTCAATTTCCAGAAATTCAGGGTCACAAAGGTCATGTGCTCTGTTCTTTAGAGAATTAACCACAGACTGAAGCTGCCGGTGAGACAGAGCGTCCAAATACCTGCCTGTGTGTGTGGGCTTCCTATAGACAGTGTGCGCCAAAGAACCATCATCTCGACCTATCACCTTCACGTCCAGAAAAGGCAAACTGCGCTCCGATTCCAATTCATATGTGAATTTGACTTTAGTATGAATGGAATTGAGATACTGGAGTAATTGCTCAACTTCATGCTTGCCACCTCTCATAACGCAGAAGACATCATCGACATACCGCTTCCATAATTTCACTTCCATGGTTGCAGATCTATGCTGGCCTCAAAATGCTCCATCCAGTTATTTGCTAAAACTGGTGCCACAGGGCTACCCATAGCAACTCCGTCGACGTCGATCTGGAGATAATGCCCCCCTCGATCTAAAAAGTAGCTTCCTTCTAAACAATTCCGGAGCCAAACCATGACAGAACTCACTATCTATTATGATTTTGTACTTTTGTTACTTTTGATAAGAATTATAATTATAATAAATACCTTTAAGTTTACTATGCCAATTGTGATAAATTGTTTTACGAAAAGCTCAAGAATACAAGCTTTTTTAAACTTTAGTGCCATCTTGATAGCGAGTAAGTCGACGACGTTACCTATTTTTAAACTTAACTAAAAGTTGTATTATATGCTTAAAATTAGGTAAATAAATAAATCTAAACATTAAAACTAATTTAGTTTATTTTTTTACCAAACTCGATATTTAAAATCTTTATTTGCAAGTCTTCAACTATATTTTACCTATGACGAGTTAGCCAACCCTAACTAAGTTCACAAAATGACGAAAAAATCATAAGTCCTTTACAGTACAAAAGAACCAAGGCAATTTGTATCTTCTCTAGGGCCACACGGCTCACCCTGCATACGTTTTTGGATGGAATAAGTGAACGGTGGCCTGTAAAACAGGTTTGAAATGAAGGCTCGCGATGGCTCACCGGTGACCCCCGTGGCCCCAATGGTTCAACATGGTTAGGCTCACCGGTGACCCCTGTGGCTCCAATGGAAAGACTACATTTTTTTTTGGCGTGGCGTTCAACGTGTTAATGTCGTAAGTCATAGAGAATTCATAAAAAGTTTTATGTTAGGATATTCGGTCATCCTTAGGTGCCATCCATGCAAATCACAAGAAAAAAAATTATATACAAAAATCCTTTAAAAAAAAACCTTCCATACAAAATTCCGAAAACTGAAAATTTTCGTGTAAAATATGACCGAAGAAAAATGGGCCGTGAGCTTTAAATGTTGGTTCAATTGTGTTAAAAATTTGTAAACATCATAAAAAGTTTAAAAAATGTGATAATTAATACAAAAACGGCATTGTTAATACAGTTTCCTAGTATCTAGAAACTTTCAGCATGGTCCTCGTATATGTGAGCCTCCTGGTCGCCGCGATATATCTGATGGCGACTGTAGCTATCTCTTTTTTTTCAATTTTCTCATTTTTCAAGGAAATCTTATTGTAATTAGCGTAGTCATCTTGAATTCATCTTGAATTGTAACTGGAAAATGCCCCGTGAAATAAAATAAAATATTGATGTATTCTTGCGGTGATATTTTAATCGGTCAACTTAAATGTTTGAAGATAAAATACGGATTAACCCTCATAGGTACCGTATCAAATATCCTGTTAGCTGATAGCAGATAATTAATAATGTAATTAACGAACGTCAATATTCTAAACAGATCAATAGATACTGATCTAATAGACCTGTCAATATTGTCAGATATAGGCAACAAACTTCGGTCTCACCCTTTAAACAGTTTAAACACATCGTACATATAGTGACATATATGTAATTATAATATAATATGTCTTGGCCCTGCTATTTTTAGTTTAGTCATCAATCCCATCATATCGAGACTAAATTCAAAATTTAATTTATAAATTTACGTATTACATGCAATATACGATGGTATGAGACCTGAAGGTGTGTCGTCGGTTGGGACGGATGTTGGTGTGGGATATTACTTGCGTAGACATCCTGGCATCGCCCAATCTTCAACGAATTACATTTAAGGCGGCCGCTGCGGCTGTAAATGCGGAATTTTTAAAACGTAGGTCCGTATAAATATAAGAGTACGTTTTTGTACCTTTGGCGAAGGAACTTTAGGTTCATGGCACAGCGCACGCAAATTGATTACTGAAATACCGATGTAACTAAAGACCGAAGAGACGGCAACTTCCTTGCAACCGCCAGCATCCTCGGTACAATGCCACAAGCGCCAATCTTAGAAATAGGATTGGTTAGGTTTGTTAAATTCCATTTACGTATAGGTGTACATAAATTGTACTGTTCTGAAAATAAAGCGAATAATACCTAATTGTAAATTCGTGTTTAATACAGATTTCAGTGAAAAATATTTACTTTCCAGAACCGGTTTAGACATTCAGGAGTAGTCAGATTACGTCGAGATGGAAAACAGATATCTCAATTTGACGAGCTAATTACACTAACCCGACCCTCCTTGCTGCCCTTGCTGGCTTCATCCTGTTTTTTCAATTGCAGGAATTCCCCAGGTAAACGCGGTGTTTCATTTAACACCTCTTACCGCTCGTACGGTGCCTACTTCTAGCTGAGTAATTAATTGCATACTGAAATGTGCGTACCCGTTGCTTTGTCGAGATCTCCAATAACATAAAGCGATTTTCAATAGCTATAAGTACATGTTGTCTAACCTAGACTACAATTTTAACACGAAGTAAGAGCAGTAAAATAGGATTCTAGTTATCCGTTGAGCTTCGTGCTAGTCAAACTAAACGTGAGCTTTATGATATTGACTCATTTTTGCATTCAAAATAATACTCATATTGATCTAAAACTAACTTCGGAAACCATTTTTTTATTGAATTCATTGATTTAAGTAGTAAGACTATTAAATAAATTCTGACAAACAAAATTTTGTTTATACCTACTTATTTTCTTGCGGTATCACTAATTGTCTATGATTGAAAGAAGCCAAATAGGTGTTCATATTTTGATACTTTCAGTTTTTAGCTATCACGTGCTTCCTGAAATTTCATTAAGTGGTAATTCCATACAAAGCGTTCCCATTGGCTAATCAGCAGCAGATTTCATGAAAAGTGTTTTTTTTTAATATATCGGTACGTGTCCACGGAAAAACAGAAATATATTCTAAATTCAAAACTCTTAATTCCCGGAACACGAAGTGTGACCATGCTAAGATTTTTTTAATTTGCCTTTAAAATAAACCGACAAATCCTGGCAGTATAGAAAAAGGCGGCAATAATAAAAGTTGTCTTCTCATTGAAAATTTGAACTTTCCGCCTTTTACTGACTGGAATTTTTAGGCCCAGTGTAAATTGGTGTACCTACATGGTATTTTTTCTTTGGTACGAGTATGTGACATACGATTTCGGTTTGGTGTGTGAGTTATGTGAGTATCATATTCACTTTGGAACTTCTTGAATGTATATTTATAAAAATATATGAAAATTAGAAATGGTCTTCCCCAATAGGCATTTTCACTTCTAGGGACACCCAAGCTTAACTCTCACAAAAAAGTTAACTTCGATGTCAGCTTTGCAACGACAATTAAGCATGAAATATTTAGTAAATCCACTTTATTTTTGTTTTTATATTGCATATACGTATATTCTTTCTGGATTAAATGATAAAAAATATTTTTGTTAATATTGAATGCTTAATTGTCGTTACAAAGCTGACATCGAAGTTAACTTTTTTATTAGAGTTAATATGCTAATTGGGTGTCCCTAGAAGTGAAAATGCCCATATACCTTAGGCGGCTCATTTTCCTACACAAACAAATAACATTTTAACAATAAAAAATAATTCAAATATTTACCTCTTGAATAAAAAATCGCGAAACAGCTCCACTAGGTTGAAATACGTTATTTAAAAAAAAAGGAAAGGAAATCTTAACAGGCGTACAGTAAAAACATGAATGCCGCTTAATACAAGAGCCGAGTAAGGGTTCACTAGACTGTACGTGCTCCTATTTTCTTAATGTAACCCGTTATTCTGTGTATTTTCGAATATAATCGAATGTGCGATTCCACGTATTACGTCGATATCGTATATCAGATTTTAATTTTGAACCAAGCGGTTCATTTTTAACAATAGTAGAAATGTTAGTTAAAATCCCGGGTGCATTATTATAACAAGAGATTGGATAAATGAGCGTCATTGATCGCAATAATATGGATATGATGCCAAAGTTGATTGAGAACTTTATCATTTTTAGAAAATTACCTATTAACACCTGTAACTATGAAAACCTTTGTAAATAGTCACTTCAAAGCTTCGAAATCAAATTTCAAGAAATTATTCACTTAATCAAATTTGGAGTCATATCTACATTATTGCGAACAATGACGCACATTTATCCGATCTCTGACTAAAACCCTGCAGAGAGTTGTAGGTTTAAAAATACCTAGAGATTTCCAGTATTCTATCCGACGACTGACGCTGACGGCTCGGCGAGGTGAAGTATGAACAGCTGCAATTTCAATGCTTCCTAGGTATGCTACAGCATTCTTAACTGTTTGCACTTTATTTGAAAATGTAACCATATGCAGTACGAGACGTAATATATACAACGTGATGTACCTACTAGTTACTATGTATATTATAAGTACCTACAATATTTAGAGAAGCTAGGGACGTAACTGCTAAAATAATGTTATGTAGTGTAGTTACAGCTATTAGGTAAATAAAATATGATATAATACAGGATGAATGAAACATGAGTTCTGAATAATATGGTTTTATAACTCTATGAACAACTAACAATTTAATGTCAGACATGATTTTGTTATTTTTGTCTTATTTGTGTTTGTTTTAATTGTTTTGGATATGGAAACGGATTATTGAGACTATTTAATCAATAAATGAAGGGTCCACGAAAAAAAACATGTCTAGTCAATTCAAAATACAGAAGGAAAAAATCAGTAGCTCTGCTTATCTGGCTTTCTGGCCGGGAAAGTTATTTCAGGATCCAAGTAACAGTAAAATTTAAAAAAAATAACCAGTCTGTTTTGAGAAACGTGCACGTTCAGGCGTACAGTTATATACTTATATGAAATACATTATACATTAATGTATTTCAGTCTAATACACGTATTTTCCACAATAATCAATTCTTTTCCAAGCCCCAGTAAAGTAGCAGGTTTTCTCACGAAACTCATATTATGTAATAATAAATGACGAGTCATAAAATAAATCACCAGGATGCTTAGCCAAGTTGCCAATCGCTAGCGCTTAGTAGCGTATATTTTGATTGACGATTAAGCGTTGGCGATTGGCAACTTGGCTAAGCATCCAGGGTCCTATTGAAAAACAAATTACAAATAATATTTCAAGCGGAAGTCTCTTTTCTACCTGTCTTACTAGAAAGAGACTTCCGCTTGTAATATTAGTTGCAATTTGTTATGCAATAGGTCCCCGGTGATTTATTTTATGATTCGTCATTTGAACGTAGAAATTGAGACAATAAGGTTGAAACTCTATTGCCAGGTATCTATAATTATGGTGGATATAGGTAGTACTATGCCTGGAAAAAAATTCAGTAAATATGACCTTTCTCACAGGAAACTAACTTGATTAACAAGTTAGTTCCTAGTAATTCAAATGAATTAAACTTGATTGATTAGGTGTAAATATTGCTTGTATCTTGGAGTCGATACTGTAGCGATGTCACGGGGGCGTTTACATTATGGAGAAGGATTGCCATTTCCGTTCATCGAACTTCATTTGTTTGGAAATTTCCACCGATTATAACTTTACACAGCCAAAATTCTGGAACTTCTGAAAGTCTCGTTTGTATTGACAGACTTTTGAATAAGTTACATTAAGATGATTTATTAAGAACTCAAGTTATTTTAACGTAACCGATCATTTTGACATGTAACTAGTACCTACACCAGCGGCCCGTTTCTCGAACGCTTGTAACTTGTAATACAAGTGGAAGTCTCTTTTTGACACTATTAATCAGATAAGGACATGTAACTAGTACCTACACCAGCGGCCCGTTTCTCGAACGCTTGTAACTTGTAATACAAGTGGAAGTCTCTTTTTGACACTATTAATCAGATAAGGACTTCCGCTTGTGTTACAAGTTACAAGCTTTCGAGAAATAGGCCCCTGGATGCTTAGCCAAGTTGTCAGTCGCTAGCGCTTGCTAGCGTATCGTAGTTTTCCCTCTCTGTCACTCTTTCGTATTAGTGCGACAAAGACAGTTAGCTGTCTTTCGCTTACGATTGACGATTAAGCGTTAGCAATTGGCAACTTGTCTAAGCATCCAGTAGCCGTACCATGACTTTGCAAGTATCGGTAACGTTAGGTTTGTCCCGATACGTACCTAAATCAGGTCATCGCGCTCGCTCCAATATATCAATGCGAGCGCGATAGAACGCATTACGTATCCAGTAAAATCTAACTTATCTTTTACTTTCTAACTCATAGTACGGCTACAGGGTGCCTAGCCAAGATGCCAATCGCTAGCGTTTAGTCGCGACCAAACCGCAACGTAAGTATGTCAAGCAATTAAGGTTCGACCGAGACTCATATTTTAGTCTCTGCTGACCAAGACCGAGACCGAGATTAAATATGAATCTCGGCCGAGACCGAGGCCGAGAATTGGTAAAAAGGATTCAAATGGTATAAATTACATAAAAAAATCTCTAGCAAATACCTTCACAAAATCAGTATGTTTTTAGATATTTTCTTTTGTCACTCCTTATTTTTTTTAGGTATCTAACTAAACTAAAGAATTAGATATTAGAATTTTAAATTATTTTTAATCATCCATAATTTTTATTATCGAACATCTGCTTTTATCTTCTCAATAGTGTGTTCAATATATGCACAGTTTTGAACAGCAACAAAACTAAAAAGAATAGTACGAATAAATAATTCCTTCTGTTTATTTTAATTCGAAATTAGGTAAGCCAGTTCACGTCAGTATGACACCAATCACAGAAAATTCGCGAGATGGGGTCAACCTTGCGAATTACTGCTCATTAGGAATCCCGGCTACGGCCGAGAGTTCCGGCCATTTTTGACACCATTTCGGTTCGATTTTTGGCCGAGATTACCGAGTACAAGATCTCGGACCGGCAATCTCGGCAGGTCGAACCTAGAAGCAATGCACGGTTTAAATTAAAGTTAAATTAACTCGCCGGTCTATTTATTCCTAATTAATCCGTTAAATTAATGCTAATGTGTTGTGTCAGGACTATCTGGGAATAATGTAAATTTAATGTGGATAAGCATAATAAGCATTTATCAACGTTTTCCTTGAACATAGCACGATCAGCTACTATGGTGCACCACTGCTGACATCTCTGCGAAATTTCCAGACAGCTAACTTACCGCCACCTGGCGGTTTATTTGCAGAAGGCAGTTCAGCTATTCGCAGCCGGTACTGGGAGCTCAGTGATGAGCGGGAAAAGGCACAATACAACAAGCTCGTTTTGGATCGGTGAGCCGCTCTCAAATGCTGGTAGATGTCTCTGAAAATGCTGTGTAAAATAAATGAAAAGAGAAAATCCATATTGCTTTTTACCTTTTTACAGTCGCACGAGATAGACTATAATTTTAAAATGAAGATCGTTTATAGATATAGCTTATGATGTCGTGCGTAAAAAGGTCAGAAGAAAAACGTTTATTGTAAGCTGAAAAATTGCCTTACATAAGAATCTTGCCAAGCCCATTGTGGAATAGCTATTGTATAAATAAATCGCCGTACCTACATCTACAATTTATCATACTGTTTTGACAGACGAACAATATGAACAAAAATCTTAATTTCCATTGAAATACATCGTAATATTTGATTGAAGTCAGGTGGTGAGAGAAATGGTAACCAAGGGTTTGCTGGAGCTAGCGGAGGCCGGGCGTTACTGGACGCTGCGGCGCGTTGTTAAGGAGCTGCGACAGCGGAACGACGCCACCGTCGCCGCGGGCCTCGCAAACGACAGGCTACGACAGTAAGTTGTGCCAACAAATAGACGGATGGTGCGGTATAGCAAGCGGGAGCTTTAGCTTCTTCGGCGTGACAATATGCCCGCCGGCGCGACAGCATCGGCAGCGCACGAATAGGTAGGTACATACTCGTAATAAGGAGACGGTGAGAGAAATGGCAAAGAAGGTTGAGATATTGCAAGCGGAATAGACCGTTGTTAACGTGACAATGTGGACGCGGGCTGCGGCCCTCCGGTTGATACTTAGACTGGCAGCGTGGAATAACCCCTCGGGGCTTCGAGTTCGCGTAGGACGCACCTTCGGACCTGTGATCCCTTGGTTAATAGACTGAAAGTGAGAGTACACCCCTCAGCCTTCGGTCCTCGGGTACGCGTAGAGTGTGCTGTTGTACATGATTTGTGACGAAAAACAGTGAATATTGCAATACTGTGACTTTTTCACTACGTGATAAATATTGAGCATTTTGTAAGTAAATACTGTAGTACAGAATTTTTCCTTAGGAGGACGATGCGGCTCCTAGAGCAAGCGATCAGACTACTCCGAAAAATCCTCATCATTAAGTATCACTTTTTTTTGCTTTTACGAAGGCTTAAGGTCTAGGGCAGGCTTTAGAATACCAAAAATCCTTGAGATATGTTTTATTTACGTACATTAATGCTATTTTGATGCGTTTTTAACGTAAACTTTTGAATTAGGTATTTTTTTACCCTACTTGTATCAAAGTGAGGACGCTAAATTTTTTGCCAGGAAATGCTTTATTTGTAGTAATACTTTTACAAAAAGAAACTAGTTAAAAACCCCAATAGTTATTTTTAATATTAAATCTCTTCACTCCAGAATTTCTCAAAGAAAAAAAATCAATAATTCATAACTCGAAAACTACAAAAAATCGGCTAACATACATGGGGTATATTGTGATAGCCCATGACGTGAGTAATCTAAAAAAATTTTTTTCACGTCAAGGTTTCGACCACACTGTATAGTTAGGTGTTTATATTACACATCTTTATTTCATTATTAGTTACCTACGCTACGCGCTATCTTAGATATTTTAGTTATTTATTGATCTCTTTTCTTTACCTACTGAAAATTGTAAACCCTACAGTAAACTTTGTACCATTCACTTCTATTTGTATTGTATACATACATGCGAATTCGCAGAATCTTATTATTAATTTAGAATAATTACGTAGCAAGGTTAAGAAAGGAAGTCTTTTAAATCTTATGACTGATAAGTGATGATTATTATATTAAGCTCCTGTAAATGAATAACACCTACGTAATTGTGTCTGGCCTTTGCCACCCACATCCATCCTTCCGTCGCCAATGCGCAACCGCTTAAAATATACTCATTTGTATTCCTAGAAAACGGGCGGCCATTGCCGGTGAATTGCAATCGAAGCGCAGCCAATTTGCACATGAACTTGGCACAGCGGATTGTCAAGTCGCGTTTCTCCGAGACAAACTAAAAGTAAGATTTATTTTATAATGATATGACCGTCGCCCAATTAACTTTTCATTAGGTACTTGCTGAACATAGGCCTCCCCCAAAGATTGCCACAATGACCGGTCCTGCGCCACCCGCATCCGGCGGACTCCTGCGACCTTCATCGGTCCTCCTTGTGGGGGGCCTACCCACGCTACGCCTTCCGGTACGTGGCCGCCATTCAAGAACCATGATGATGATGATGATAGGTACTTGCTTCGTCAGATTTTTTTTACTATATGTTGGCTAAGTCGTACCTAGTCTACACCACTTATCACACTGAGACATTTTAATTAATCTTCTCACCTACGTGCCTACTTACTTAGGTATATCGTTAACTTTCCGACAGCAAATTTCACTCTAGTCCGTATTAGACTGTTTACCGAAATTCGTTTCCTATTGACAGCATAACCAGATCAGTCTGATCATGATCAAAGCTAGACCCATTCGTCAGTTGAAAGTAAAAAAATGTGAACAAACCTGCGAACTTGCATTATTTTTCATAATCGCGCACTTTCAGAACACAATCTTGGTTTTAATTATCACCAACTTAAAACCTTAAACCTGAAGTTAAAGTACATTTTTTGTTAAAATTATTGATATTTATTCGTATTAAGATAAAAATATGTGTGCGAACGTGTTTCAAAATACATATGTGTCAAAGACGTCAAATGCTATAGGAAGTCAGCCATATTTGTTTACCTTTTTTACTTCCAACTGAAGTAATGTATACGTAGCCATTCACTGCTTTATTGACGTTTTTGCAATACACATCATATTGGTGGCCAATAAACACACAGCCCGATGGTAAGCGGTAACCGTAGCCTATGGCCGCTGGCCTTAGGAGAAACAGTATTTTTTACAATTGCCGTTCCTGTCACCATGGTGAAATAGGGGCAGGTGACACCTGACACCCGATTTTAAGTCATCTCTCACGCAGCAACACATTACAGCAACACGCGATCGCTCTACAGTTTTTTTATTTATTAAGAACACATACCCACATAACGGTACCTAAGTCTACCTTTGGGGTCGGAACTATGGGTGCAAAACTTTAACAAAACTCTAAAATTGACACATGGGAACACTTTAGCCAAGAAAAATACGAATATTATTTAATAATCTGTATCCAATTTTATTCCCTATCTCGGAATCTTCAACTTACTTATATTTTATGGATGTATGTGCTATGTCAAGTCCACTTGAGAAGTTTTGTTAAAGTTTTGCACCCATAGTTCCGACCCCTTTATAATTTCTGGATGACAGTAAATCGAAGTGATAGGGTAGACTGGGGTCAATTGAACCAATTTGTCTTTAACCGACCGTGACCGCTATATTTTTATAAGTAAAAAGATGTACGCTCATAATATTTCAAGGTTAGTTATCTGGTTCCTAAATAAAATATATTTGGATGGTCTATATCTCATAGTTTTTCGACAATGGTGAAATAAAAAGAAAAAGTCAGAGTGGTTCAATTGACCCCACATGTGTGTCAATTGAAACACTATGTGGGGTCAATTGAAACACTTAAATATCTTCGACACAATGAAAGTATTTATATCTGTTTGCATCTTTTTCATTACTACTTTTGCATACAATGAGCTCATTAAAAGTTCGCAAGTATAGCATGAACATATCTCAATTTATGAGCATCTGAAAAAGTCGTTAAAAAAACATGGGATAAAAAAGGAGTATACGACTTTTAGACTTCATTGTCACTTTGACCATTAACATTTACCTTAACCAAGGTAGATTTAACGCATTTACAAGATATAGCGATGTAGAATCGCAGAAAATAATCAAAACCATGTTTCATACAAAAGTGGCTGTTTCAACTATAACAATGTTTCAATCATAACCATTCCCAAACGCCCAGTCACAACGAGTGTTGTAGTCACGATGTGGAATGAAATAATAGACGAAACAAAATATCAGTTTAAATGGTTTCATTACAGCGGTAAACAAAAACATCGTTAAAAACGTGAGGCGATATTAAGCCGAAAACATTAGCAAAACACCAAATTTTATTTAGTTTACAAAAAAAGAGTACTTTTTGAAGTCTAGAATCTCTGAAACTATAAGACGTACGGTAACTTCGACTTGTTGGAAATTTATTATTCTTTAAACGTTTAATAACATACGATATCAAATAACATAAGGTTTTTTTAATAAAAATCAGAAACTAAAAAATTACCGTAAATTTGGCAGTTTTTTACGTACTACGCAGCTAGCACAACGTTTTTTTGCTTGCAAAATGTAGTTTTATATTGCCCTATAGTGTCTAAATAACATAGCAAAAATGCAGCGATACTACTTGATTTGCGAGTTTAAGGTAAAACGACGTACGGTTTGACCGTACTATTATTTATGATCTAGATCAAAAACTAGCCAAATAATTGAGAAGCTTAATAAAACAAACATGTGCATCGGATACAAAACTTTATATTTCGAAGTTGGTTAATTTTGGGGACGATTAAAACATGGGGAAGATTGAAACGTTTCAATCGTCCCCAAGCACGTTGTTTCTATCGTCCCCAAACCACTTTTTTGACTTCAATGTCAAATATTTTATATAAAAAAAAGACTCTAACACTGATCACCGTCCATAAAAACATTCGTTTATTCCTAATTATAACACTTACATAATTAGATTAGTCAATATACGAGAGTAAACGAAGTTATAAAACAATATACGAGAGCACGAATACTTACTTTTTACCGCGTGAAACTAGTTTCGCTCGTGGACACTTTCGTATCGCACCGGCGCCCACGCGCTACTGTTAAGGATTGCAATATGGCCTACCGCTTGTTCCAAGTGTTGCGTCAGACGCGTAGGCATTATAGTTTCCGAGATATTTGACTTGTTTCAATCTTGACCTGTTTCAATTGTCCCCAGTCTACCCTACTGGATGCTTAGCCAAGTTGTCAAACGCTAACGCTTAGTAGCGTATCGTAGTTTTCCCTCTCTGTCCCTCTTTCATATTAGGGTGACAAAGACAGTTAGATTGCCTTTCGTTCACGATTGACGATTAAGCGTTAGCGATTGGCAACTTGTCTAAGCACCCTGTTGTGTTGCCTCAGGATGACCTTCTAAACGCAAGCACGCGGCTACGTTACGCTGAGAAGTGGCTATGCGCGCGCGCCGAGTCGGCGGAGACTCGGTGGCAGCGGCCTCCCGCGCCTGCGCCCTGCCCCGCCCACGAAGAGCGCGTACACGCAGAGCTGGTTAAAGCGTTCGACATCCAAATAAAGGTGATTTTCCGGAAACGTATCGTTTAGACTTTGCATTATGTGCATTCGCTATGCATTATATCAACGCCTTGGTTACAGCGCTATTTTCAAGTCAACGCGAAGAAATCACAGATTGTTATTGGTAACTTTACTACACAAATAAGCTCTCGGATATAACGGTTTCCGATATTTGCTTTGGTGAGACTCTTATTCCTTTCTCTTCGACTGTTCGTGGGATTTATCATGGACCAGACGGTTTCCTGGATCCCATGTCGCAGAAATTTGCTGAAAGGTGTTTGCGTCGCCACAAAATTAAGACGTCTACAAAAGTGTCTCCTATACGCGCAAAAACACAACCCTTGAGCGAGTTGGTCTCTCATTACTTCGTAAGAATTGAGAAGAGTCTTACGATTAAGTATTCGATGGGAGTAATGATTTTCTAAAGTCCGACTGAGGCTGCATTGTAGATTAGATACGGAGTCCACAGTTCAGCATCTAGACATATTTACTTAAGTGCAATGCCAGTCCAGTGGCAATGGGGGCACTTGATCCCCCCCCCCCCTCCCCGGTTCTGCGCCCTTCTTATCTTATTGGCCCTTACGGATACACTTTGACCCATTGGGATCTTTTGTGTAATTGCCCCCTGTTTCGCCTACCCCAGGGATTGTTCTATCAACTCAATATGTTTGAGGATGGACCCTAGCGGTAGCGTTTTGACCTCCTTCGGTTCCTGATAGCCGGTTCCGAAGTCTTTCATCCTTTGTCTGGCGAGGGCATGACTTTCGCACATCAAGTGTTTTATTGTCTCTTCTTCTTCGCCACACATTCTACGGTCTACGCTGTCAGAAAGACCCGCGCCCTTCACTGACATATGGCATGACAATAAGCAATGTATGTGAATGGATATAATAATACATTTTGAACAATACATAACATTGCTGAGTTATTACGTATGAAAAATAACATTCTAAATTTTCTGAGTAATTCAATGTTCGTAAATAGGTCGTTCTCGTCTTTGAATTATACGCCCGTATTACATACACACTTTGTGTGTTTTACACGTACTAACATACTACTTCTGTTGAATTATGACGACTAAATTTACTTTCAATATGTAAAATGTGACCGTGTGCGGTGATGTCCGAGATGGCCAAGATTTTTTTTTATTGTTGTCAAAATTAAAGGTCATCAGGAACCAGCTCAATACTTAGAAATCTTAGAATCGGGATGGTATCTCAATGATTGTAAATTCATGTTATTTTCACCTTTTACCTATTCACAACTATTTCCTACCTGAGGAACAATAGGCCATTAAAGGATTATTGGTGCGCTCAATTACCTGGCTTATTTATCTAATTGTGTGCCACGTCGAGTTATTTGTGAAAACAATGTAAAGATAAAATGTTTATTTGTACCAAAGGTAATTTAATGATGGTGTGCCTAAATAAAAAATAGATTAAAGTTAGCGACAAAAAATACAAGCAGGTACCTATATCGCTAATGGGCGGCTGACGAGTGCAAATTAGGTGTTTAATACGTCAAAACAATTTCCGTTACATGGATATGACTACTATCGATTAAGTAGGTATTTGGTTTTATTTCCCTGCCGCAAGTAGATATTATAAAAATTATTTGAATGAAACCTATATAAAATCACATTTTTTTAACTTGTCCGGTACATTTTAGGGTTTCGTAGCCAAAACGGAACCCTTATAGTTTCTTTTTTAGAATTATAACTATCTAACGTGAGACTCAATATAGTTTCGTTACGTTACGCTTACCTACCTAATATTAATAGTAAGTACGTACTTTCTAAGATAAATGATAGAAACACTAAATAAATGACACATTTACAGCAGGGTTTCTTCAAATGCAAAATACTATTGATACAAATATGAAATGGTTTAAAATAATTTTACAAATTTTACATATCTTATAATAGACGTATAAAGACTAAAGACCTATGTATTTTTGTTGGCCTTTATAGTGTGTAGCCAGTTCATAAAAGAGTTATTTTTAGGCCACTTTCTTCATAACAAATTCACTATGTATATTAATTATAGGAGAGGGAGGAGGTGTCTGATTATTGGCGAATCCGATATTCTGATGACTTGGCTAAGATAAATGAGAAGATAGCGAACATACGAGATGTTTACGTGGAAGCTATCAAGTGCAGAGAACAATTACAACATTTAGTAAGTACTTCCTTATTGAAATATGACTGAAGGAAATATCCGAATGGGTGATTTGGCGAATATTTTATTGTTAATCTAACATGTACTGGTCGTGTACGAGTATCATCTTTTGCCAATGGAATGTTCTTTAAGAACTGCCAATACCTACCTGTGCATCGAAAGTTAAGCTTCTGTCTTCATAATTTAATTTCAGTGTAATGAATATCGAAACTTGCATGCCGTTATGAAAATAAAATTGACAAAGAAAAATGTTTTGCTTAAAATAATTATTAATACCTACACTTTTTTTTATGCTCAAATCTATTGGTGGATAAATTGTTTAACTAGATGGGTTATTGTAAGTCGGAAAAACATTTTTTTATTTATTGAACTAGCGAACCTGTTGTCAAATGTTTTATCCCAAAATTAGTACAGGATTTCCTTAACTTTCGGTATGTCCTCCGAAAAGACGATAACCTAAATCTGACAATGACCCAGGTACCTAAAGTAGCGGCATCGAAAGAAGTCGTTTTTGACAGCTCACAATAGTGTTGTGAAACGCTCGATTTTACCGTCGTAAAATTTTCAGTCAAGTGCGAAAGGGCGTTAGAACTGGTACTTGCCATTAAAAAAGTTTAATTAAAAAAGTAACATAAATTATTATTCTACGAAAAATAAAATTATATGTGATTTTAAAACAATTTTGACATTTATCTGGTTGTCAAGTTCAACACAGTCTGTAAAGCCGCGTATTCGCGAGCACACGGGCTCGCGAGGACCTGTCGAAATCATGACAAACTTTTAGAAAATATGTGCTTGTGCGTACCTACTATTATAGCTATTATTCGTACCTCCATAAAAAAAGGTTTATTTATTTATTTCAATTGACGTATCGGTAAATTGCAGCAACAGTAGTAACATCACTATTCCGTACAGGCAACAATGAAGTTTGACATTTCCTCCATTATACTAACTGTGAACATTTACAGAACTTCATGTGCAAACAAACGTCAAAAACGACTTCTTTCGATGCCGCTACTTTAGTTAACAAATTGCCTAGAAACTAGTAGGTACTATAGGAACTTCAACTACTGATCTCGGTCTTTCCTACTAGTACGACCTTCACGAGGGCGAGATGCGCGGCTGGCTGACGTTCAAGCGCGAGCGCGCGGCACGGCTGCAGCGCGAGCAGCGCCTGCGCAACGCCGCCACGCGCGCGCAGGCGTGGTGGCGCGGCGTCATGGTGCGCCGGGCGCTGGGACCCTTCAAGCACCTGAAGAACGCTAAGAAACAGCCAGCGAAGACCAAGAAGAAATAGGTCCCCAAACAATGATCAGAAAAACCTTGGTCCAAAAGTTCAACTACGCAATATGTAGGTAGGCATAATCAACATTTTTCATCACACCTGTTCGGTAAGTGCGCCAATGCGCTGCGGCGATGCGCGCCGTAGATGCGTCATTACACCCTAGGGATTTCAAGGATTTTCATACAACATTTACGTCGCACTAGCGAGATTTCATCCCTGATTTTGAAAAAGGTTTAGGCCATTTTAGAGTAGTTTTGTGAAAATATATTGTTTTATTAACTTTTTTTGCCTCACAGGTGTGTTGAAAAACATTATGTGTGCCTCGGGCGGTACACAAATTCTTATTTACCGCCTGTACTATACTGTACAATGACTACCTCCTTGAAAGTTGAACTTTAGTTCGTAAGCGTTTTGATAGAATATAAATTTATAAATGACATAAAAACTGATTTTTCTATACATACTCGTATTAGCTAATAGGTAAATAAATTGTTAAACATAATTATAGCAGTTGGGTGACCAAAAACCTTGTTTCTTTTCCCTTGAAAGTGGAACTTTATTAAAATTGTACATATTGATTGAAATTAACGTATATACAGCGTATCTGTTTGGTATTACATCAAACAGCTGGAATTTTTAGTGTAGGCCCTTCTTAACAAATTGTTATATTATTCTCATCTTAACAGATATGCAATTGCAATTTTCTGACACATTTTATCCATGCAAAAGAATTCAGCATGCAATGTAGGTATCAACACATGCCTTCAACTTTCGTATTCGCATAATTACATTGCTGCTTGATACAGATCCTAAAAATCATTAGATACATTTTAGTGGTTAAGACTAACTTAGGTTACCTACCTATTATTACCTACTTAAACGTACGCCGGTTACATTTTGAGGTAATATTAAACATACACGCTGTATAAACAGTTTTTTCAGCGTTTTGGCATTATATTTCTCTACCTATGAAACAATTTCCTCACATGTGTTTTTTATTAATACCTGAAGGCTATATCGGAACGGGAATACATGTTTTTTTGTTGTGACAAACTAGGTCCTGTCACAATAAAACTATGCAAAATCGCCTCCCTACATTTTATATTTTGCTATGTTTTTCCACGAGTAGAAGACATTCTTTAGTTTCTCTACTCACTGGCCAAGTGGCCATCAAGAAATAATAGCATCTATTCAATGAAGAATTAAAAAGCAAGAGTATTGAGTAATTTTGACATCAATGTATTGGAAACTTTGGTAATATTGTTACGCCGGTGGCATGATAAAAAAAAACTACAAATATGATTTTAGACACGTTAGAAGCGTTTTCAGCAGGCTGAAATGCGTTTTCAGGCCGTTTCAGAAGGTTCTCTTTCACATACTACAAAATCAAATATTCACCCCAGATACCGTCGTTTTCAGGCGCCTGAAACATGTTTTCAGGCCGTTTCAGGATACCCTCTATCGGATGGCGTAATAACCTGAAAACCCGTTTTCAGGCGTTTTCAGGACCCCTTTCGGGCCTCTCAAGTACAAATCGGTATATAGCTAAATTTCCCATAGGAGTGAAAGAGAAAGCACTATTAGATAGAGACAGCACGAGAGAATGTTCTGGAAGGATGTGAACGAGACAGCTATAGAGAGAACATTCTGGACGGGTGTGAAAGAGAAACCTGTAGAAAGAGACAGCGATACTCTAGAATGTTCGCGCACAGACACACCGACCGACCTAACTCGGGAACATTCTAGGGTCGAATTATCTCGTACTTTGTAGATTTGAGTGGCTTGTATAAAAGCCCAGCATGACCCGGCCGAAGGAGAGGCTCTTCCTTCAACAGCCTCTCAACACCGTCCCCAAATGACGGTGCAACGACCGTCCCACCCTTGTGGGATGCGACCCGGCCTTAGCTGCAGTAGCGGAAACGCGGGAGCAGCCACACATACTCCAGGAGGAGTATCGTTTGTATATTCAGTCACCCGAAGGAGAGTTTCTATCGAGACAGCGAAGAGCTAACATTAAGAGCGAAGACTGCAAATCTACGGCGAGTTTGAGAGTGTAAAAGTGTACCCGTGTGAAGTTTCAGTGTGTGATTAGTGTTTTAGTTTAGTGTTTGTTCTTTTAACTAGTAATTAAAGTATCAGTTTTAATTAGTGGCTTATTTATACATTTTCTATAGAAAACCCACCCCACGAACGTAACAATATTTACCCGTAATTCAAGTACTACATAAAATAAAACCGATCAAGTGCTAGCATATTTGTCTCACGCACCGAGGACCGAGGGTAGGGGAGAGTGGGGTACAGTAGACCACTTTTTTTACAAAAGCTGTCGTGGTGTTATTTTTACTTGTAATTGTCTGGATTGCTTATAAAACGTAGATTAGTTATCCAGCTATCGAGTGTGTTAGCAAAAGTACCTGTAAAAAAGCTGAATAATTAAATAACAGGGGGGTTAAACAAAAGAGTAGAATTACTTACTGTAACCGTCTGTGAACAATGTATGTGTGTAAGGGTGAATAACTGAAAAAATAAGCAGAAGAAAAAGATCTTTGTATGTGTAGCCGTTAATTGTAGTCGAATTTAATGATTTCACCGAAAAGCTTTTAACATATCATCTGTTCTTGATGAAATTATAAAGCCGTATGTGAATTATTATATTTTTCTTCATTGCGAAGTAGAATGTCTCAGTTCAGTCATTAAACTTATTTTTTAATTACTCAATAACAGTAAGAGTTAAGGAACGAGTTTCTTAGAGATATTGATTATTTTTGTCCTAAGTAAATAAGCTTCCCTTTAATTTAACAGAAATCAATAAAAAACACCGTGTAGACTACTTTATATTTATTGCCACGCACATAAATTATCACTGTACAAGACTACGATTTCGTAAACTAAAATAATGAAACTATTTATTCTAATAACTTGAATTTCTAAACTTTTGTGTCTTCATGCGTTACTATTTTACCGTCACGTCAGATACATTGTAGATTCTTGGGTATGTTACTTTACAATAAAGCGGCCAATAGTATGTCGGGCCAAGCTGAGTGTAGGATTTCGTAGTTATTAAAAAAGAGGCTTAGCCGATTATGTTAGAAATAGTTTTATTAAAATATTTTATAAGCTCAATATTAACGATTTTTCTTTCATATTTTTTAGACCTACTGATCAATAGTTAGAGGGGGGAAGGACACATAATTATTTTTCTTCTGGAGCGGTTATCTCCGAGTATATAAACTTTCTAAAACCCTTTGACCCTTATTCTTTTTTTTTTAAATCTATTCAAGTGTAAACACTAGGTATTCGGGAACCTAGTGTGGGGTACCGGTGACTGTCAGTTTGTTGGCGTGATTAATATGTTTAACTGTATCAAATTGCAAATTTCTAGTACTAACGGCCAATGAGCTATGCTGCGGACCGACAAACAGATGGATAGACGGACAGACGGACATGGCGAAACTATAAGGGCTTCTAGTTTGCTACTGAACCCTAAATATGACTATGAGGTATCGTAAGTAGGTATAGATAGGATTTTTCCTGACAGAAAACCCACCGGCTGTCCGGTTGCTCTTAGGCTCTTTGGAGCATAGAGCCTTAGTCGGGTTATAAATAAAAAAAACAGTACGCTGAAACCTCACAACTAGGTAAGGCAGTGATATTTATAGGGCAATGTGCGGGATTAAGTATCCGTCGAGTTTTTTATCGGAAAAAATAAAACTTTTCCTCGGGCTTGTGGTGTAGGCAGCTCAAGTCTTATATTATTTTACAAGGTTTTATTCCGGATGTTTGTTTGTCCGACTGTAATCAATTATATAATTCCATTATCATTCTAACCGTTTAATTTTAACTTGGTTGGAGAATGAGTGGCGACCTACTGGCGATAGGATTTAGTAATAAACGGTGTCCCAAAAATAACGCAAGATTTGAAATCGATGAAAAATACTTATTTCTTGTTAGTTTTTTTTATTTCTTGATTTAATCATAAAGTACAAAGAATAGGGTTTATAATGGTAAAGCATACAGAGAAATTACTTCGAGGGCTTTGCTGTGATATAGCACTCCTTTGTCCAAATTTTCTATGAAATTTGCATAAATATGGGTGGCGCAGGACCGGTCATTGTGGCAATCGTTGGGAGAGGCCTATGTTCAGCAGTGGACGTCTTTCCGCTGATATGATGATGATGATGATGATGATGGGTGAATGTCGTTGTTGCAGTGTGGAATCCCCTCCTTCAAATCATGGTCGATCGAGAGCTTGCTGACATAGAACTTTTACTATAAATAACCCCATAAAAAATAAACAATTGTGTTAAATCGCAATATTTGGGATTCACTGAAATGAAGGGAAATGGGCCAGAAAATGGGGTCTAAAATGGAAATGGTCAAAAAAAGTATGCTTTTTAATTAAATTTAAATCTTGCGTTATTTTTGGGGCACCCTTTAGCTTACCATGAGACTAGTAGCTTACTACGTGACCGCCAAGGATCAGACAAACGCCCTGCATTTTGAAAACTTAACCCTGTGCCGTATGGTAGAGACTTCCTTATCTTATGATGTTAACATATTTTATTAATTTAAGATATTTATTTATTTATTTAAGATATTTGTTTTATAATACGAACACAAAATATCTATTTAGGAGATCTCAACTACTTCTTAGATACTTGTGCACACCATAATTGTTCGAAACGTCGTTACAACGATAGTTAATACACGCGATATAATTCGTTTAAATCGTTTTATTTCATGAATAACTATCTCGCTAACCGAAGAAGATAATTATACACTCATTAGGTCATTCAATATAAAAAAAAATAAGTCGTTTATTTGTCATAAATTCACAATCAGGATACATAAAGTAAGAAGGAGTTGGGATCTCCTAAATATATACTTTGTGATACTTTAAAAGATATCTTATAAAATAAAATATGTTAACATCATAAGATAAGGAAGACTCTAGGAGCAGGGTTATTTTTTCGAAATGACGGGCGTTTGTCCGATCTTTGGTGAACATTGCCAGTCTAATGTCACTCTTCGACTCAAGCATTTTTTTTTGGGGCTTCTACAAATCGAAATCAATTTTCTTCATTTAACGTATCTATTTAAATACAGTGTCGTGACAGACTTGTTTCTAAATTCAATTGTAAACATAAATCAAGAAAAAATTCTATATCAATGGATGCAACAGCATCTATACAGGGTGTTAACAAAATGGTGATCGAAGATAATAAGTAAAACATTAATCTATGAATGATTTAGATGATTTGATGTGATCTGTGGTTATCAGTGTATCAAGTATTTACAGTTTTAGAACAGACACTAGCTAGTTCATGACCCTAGTACCTGACCCCTAGTACCTGAAGTGCCCGTAGGAAAATAAAAAAATAAAAATTCTCTCTGCAGTCTAGGCAGAGTCTAGGTATGGGGGCGAAAATCAATCCACGAAGTATCATGGACGCTCAAGGGACCTATTCGACTCGAAAAAAGTCTAGTCGACACAGATAGTGGTTGCACCTCGTACATACCTGGGTACTGGGTAGTTTACCGAGAATACAGTGCCAACTCAGTTGACGTTGAAAACATTTCGTTTCTGCAGCAGAATATTATGCTATGCTCGAAATATTTTTGTTGAAAAAATAAATCTATTTTGGTACAAGCTTTTATCTATGACTCTACTATCCATATTTAATTTACTATTCATTAAGTCTGACGAGCCTAAACTTGATAGGCTTACTTCGCTTCGTTCCCAAGGTCCTGTGATCGTCTTCCGACTGCGTCAACAGAACAGCTCCATGATATTATCAAATTGCTTTTTCATTCAATTTTCATATACCATTGTAAAATTTCACCTCAATCGGTTTCCAGGAAGCAGACAAAAAGTTTTGATTACTGATTACTAGAGATCGGACAAATGTGCGTCATTGTTCGCAATAATATTAAGACGAAGGCCATTGGTGAGGATGGCATAAGCTTGGACATGCTTATGCTTGTGGCGGATAACATTGCTCCCGTTCTTTCTAAAATTATTAATTATTCCTTGTCCTCTGGTACTTTCCCATCTATTTGGAAACAAGCGCATGTGATCCCACTTCCCAAAACTCCTAGTCCTTCTAGTTTTTCCCAATATCGTCCCATCTCCATCCTTCCTGTTTTATCAAAAGTAATTGAACATTTCGTGAATCGCCGCCTCTCATCACATTTAAACAGGCATGGCATGTTTAATCCCCTCCAATCCGGTTTCCGCCCCGGGCACAGTACTGTCACGGCCTTGGTCTAAGTTACCGATGACCTTCGTCATAATATCGAGGACAGGAAGCTGACTCTGCTGGTCCTTTTGGACTTTAGTAGTGCCTTCAATACAGTAGACTTTGATATTCTTTTAGGTATACTTAATACGCTAAACATTTCCCAAAGCGCTTTATCTTGGTTCCGGAGTTACCTCTTTGGCCGCCGCCAGCGTATAAGAGTTGATGACAAAGTCTCGGATTGGGCCGACCTTGCCGCTGGTGTCCCTCAGGGAGGAGTACTTTCCCCTCTTCTTTTCTCTATCTTTATTGACGGCATTACTAAATGTCTAAAGTCCAGTTATCATTTATATGCGGATGATTTGCAGATTTACGCAGCGGCTGGCATTGACGATCTGTCATCTCTGTTCGATAAGGTTAATTGCGACTTGCGGTCTATTCGAGATTGGGTCTCTAATTTCGGTTTAACAGTAAATGCTAGGAAGTCGCAGGCAATTGTCATTGGTGGTCCCTATTATGTCTCCAAACTGTCGGACATCGTGCTGCCCAATGTTATTTATGACGGAACTGTAATCCCCCTTTCCTCTACTGTCAAAAACTTGGGCATCATCCTGGACCAGACACTCTCGTGGACGCCGCACGTAACTGAGGTTAGTAGGAAGATGTTTGCTTCGCTGCACTCTCTGAGACGTCTACAAAATTTCCTTCCTTTACCTACTAAAGTCACTCTGGCTCGTTCCCTTTTACTTCCCCTTCTCGATTATGGCGACATTGCCTTTGTGGACCTCAGAGAGGAGCTTCTTGACAAGCTAGAACGTTTGCAGAATGTCTGCATTAGATATGTATTTGGTTTGCGTAAGTACGATCATGTTTCTGCCTTCCGCACGCAGCTAGGCTGGTTGCCCATCCGTCGCCGTAGAGATGTGCATGTTCTGTCATTACTCTTCAACGCATTATTTAACCCTTCGTCCCCTCCATACTTAAATGAAAATTTTAATTTTTTGGCGACTGCTAGTGGTCATCGCCTGCGCTCTAGTGAAAATCTCACTCTAGCCATTCCGCCTAAAAAAACGAGGACATTTTCAAGATCTTTCACTGCCTACTCAGTAAAATTGTGGAATGGGCTGCCGGTGGACATTAGGCAGTCGCAGTCTGTTGCTTCTCTCAAGGTGAAACTGAAAAAGTTGTGGCTATCAGACTCGTAAAGTTAGGTATTATGTAGGTACGATGATTAATATTTGTATTACATACATATGTATATATATATATATATATATATATATATATATACATGTGTATGTAATATATACATATATATATAGGTTAGGTATATATTAGTTTATGTTAGAAATTATAACATGTATTATATTATATTATTATACAAATGTATAGGTGATGCGTATTTGTTTAGTGATTTTGAGTTGGTATGTAGTAAATTTGAAATTTTGGCTCATTTAAATTAAGTGCTCATTATTAGTTTGCCTCTCACTGTATTTTTGTCTTGTATATCCTTTTATGTTATTTCAAGGGTTAGCTGGAAGAGATCCCTATTAGGGATAAGTTCGCCTTTGTACATATTCTTATTTTTACTGTTGTTTTGTTTTTACTTTCTGTAAACTTGTTTATGTGCAATAAAGTTATATATACATATATACATACATACAATATGGACATGACTCTAAATTTGATTAAATGAATAATTAAACGAATAATTTCTTGAAATTTGATTTCGAAGGTTTGAGGCGAATATTTACAAAGGTTTAGGTAAGGTTATAGGTACCGGTGTCAAAAAGGTAATTTTCAAAAAATTATTAATGCATTGATTATTCAATCAATTTTGAAGTCATGTCCATATTATTGCGAGCAATGACGCACATATGTCCGATCTCTGCTGATTACATAGCAAACAAACATTGGGACAGATGAAACTAAATTTACTCTTCTAACTACGGCTGAACTTGATGTTTTATATTTAACTTCTTGGTTAGGATTATTAGAGGTTAGTCCATCTCGAGTGCCTCGACGTGATGTGATGTAATTTTTGCTTGCTCTCGCTAAAGCCATGACATGCAGCGGAGAAACTGCTGCAAGCGCTGCAGGCGCTGACGTCGAAGTGGCAAGTCATGAGTCACAGAGTCACAGTCGCAGTCAAGTCGAGTCACTCCACTCGAGTCAGTCCGGTTCCGCTCTCGGAGGCAACATGACGCGTCGATTGTACGAGAAACGCCGGTCGGATTTCAGATGAATTAAAACTGCTGTATTTTGATTGTTCTGTGTAAATATAAGTCATCGACATCTTCATTGACTGTGTATAAACTATTTGGACTGAATAGTTACGTGCTCACATTATGAACTCTACAATTCTTAAAAGTCATCAAATGGTAAGTTGAAAACTTATAATCCAAATTGGCATTATTTTCATTTATTTTTAATTGTTGTGGGAATATGAATTATGTTTGTGTAAAAATAGCTTGGCATTAACTCTTCAACATAGTACCTACCAAATTTGAGTCAACTTTTTTGCAATTTTTCGGCCACAATTATTGACAATACTCAAAATAATGTTATTGCCTTCTGTTCATGGGATTTTTCTGCAGATAATCTACTTATTGCTATTAATAAACAAAGGTCGATAATACGCATTGTAGGTTTCTAAATTCAGCTCTTCCTCTAATTATGTATATCTACATAGAAAGTACTAAATATTATTGTACTTCTCTAACAAATCTACAATGAAAATGGATAGATTAGTAAGACATAATTTTTTATTTATTTTTTGATATAAGGTGTTTTTAATATAAATGTCACTATTTCCATACATACATATTGTATATTTTAGACAAACTATCTACCTACGTATCTATATCTAATGAAGGAATACTGCTGGTGACTAAATAGCCGTAAGCCTAGTTAAGAAAGTTTAAAAATTAAAAACCTATTATTTTAACTTTTACACAGTAGTTCTTACTGAGCCGTGGTTGGTGACTAGAGTAGCTTTTGCGTTTCATTAAAATAATATATGTGTACCTATACATCCGTATATTAATTTAAGGGACTATATCGTTTTTAGATCCTACAAGAAAAAATAAAGGATAGGTACGTATTATTGTAAAATTGTGCCGTTAATAAGTTAAGACAGGGATACTTAGACTTGTATATAATATATTGCAGATGCACTTACCTCCTGTAGAACTTTTGACAAACCCAGCTGCGTCGACTTCTGTTGATAATATCTGGTACAAATTATTTCATCTTTGAATCCAAATGTTCGACAACTAAATATCACCTATTGATATTATACATCTGGGATTGGGGTATACGACAATAACAAAAAAAGAACCGAACTCCTTCCGAAGCATATTTCATTATCACCTTGTGCAACTTGCCGAAACCTTAGCAAGCTACAACTACATACTATCATTAATAATGTAGGTAGCAATAACTCTATCGTTTTGAGATCCTACAAGAAAATAAACAAAGGGTTGGTATTTAATTATTGTAAATATGGACATATTGTACTTTTATGATTTGTGCCGTTGCTAACTTTGGTACATTAAATAGCGATCAGACATCTGTAGCCAGACCATGAGCTGTCGCGGCATCATTAACGCGCGCTTATTTTCTATTTTCTATCGGGCTCGCACGCACTAATACGCAAATACGAGCGGGATGGATAGAAAGTAAACGCGCATTAATAACGTAGCGGAATCTCATGGTAGAGCTACAGTAATATTCTAATCTTCACTGTCCCACATACAAATAGTAGGAACTATAGGCTTTATACCCTACTCTTAAAAAAACTTTACGCAAGCTTTACCCGCTAGTTACATTTCACATCATCAGCCTGTGATTGTCCGTAGGCCTCTCCTATTGACTATGCGTATAGACGCATTAGGAGCTAAATGCCCATAATCGCCGCGCTGGGCAAGAGGATTGGCGATCGCAGTAATGTGTCCACTATGATGACGCTGCTGCCCATTATCAATCTTTTATCAAATAATGGTCAGTGACCCTTCAATTCCGTAGTCGACTCTTAGGACACCCGCAGGAGGAGTTGGGGTGGTGACAATTGTTGTCTTACTGCCGTCACCACACGACTAAGTTACATTTAGACGATTTTAAATGAAATGGTTTTTGTAGAATAGTAATGGTTAACTTAGACCGCTATTGTTACAGGACAGTACTCAGGTCAAGTAATTAGTTCTCTCTCACCGGCTGGTCGCCTAGACCTGAAAGCATTAATTAATGAAATCGCCTACCTTTGAGACAGTAAGTGGATCGCTATTCTTGGAAAACAACGCCATACCTACCTACCAAAGATTCACAAATAAAGTTTTATAGTTTATAGATATAAATAGTACCTACTTACATACTTACTGTACTTCAATTATTAGCTTTTAAACGGAACGGTTCATTTTTATTTATCTGCAAGTCGGCACCTACGGCGGTTTTTTTTTTAAATAAGGTCATTTTGCAGAATCAACTATACCTATCGCATTCAGGGGAGCAACTTGCGTTACATTGACCGTTACACGAAAATTAATTGTTAACAGTTAGTTTAAATATTTTTCTGCTGTTAATACTTGTAAACCAAAAATGCGTAGGGTAAGTTGTGGATCAATGAAACAACTAAATTTCAAACCATTGTATCTCTGGTGTTTTTGAAGTTACGACTGAGATATTGTGTTCTAAGATAAACAATTTAGTTGGCTATCGAATCGCATTCTTGGTTTCTACTTATTTTCAATAGTATATGTGTTATGCAACTTTAAACAAAAAAATGAGATTTGTTTCATTGTGTCCTCGTGCAGGTATTCAATGAAACACCCGAATTTTTACATTGAAACAGATGTAATAAGTCCAGTGAACCATGAGACAGACTTAACCAACATTAGAACTGTGTTATATGTAACATATATATAAGAACGCTAGCAATGAATACAAAATAAAGGAAAGTTAATAATAACGGTAGGCTGGAGTAGGTTTAGTTTAGTAGGGTTCCAATTTGTTAAATGATTAATAATACCACTGAAAGATATATGAAACCGAAAGACTATTTCATTGTATACAACCCAAGTTTCATTGTAACTTAAGAATGCTGTCGATAACTGCGACATATTGCAAAAAAAGTTGTTTTATGTGTCCTCGTAGTATGACTGTAATCCAGGCGAACGCGGGAGGGTCTTGGGCATCTCCACGATAAATATCATACACTTTGTGACAACATAAATATCATGTTTTTTATTGTGTACGTATATTTTATTGTTGAACATATTACTTAAACTATTGCCATCAATGAAACATTCAACTTTTTAAACTGTCCTATCTCAGCCAATTTAAAAGTAAAAAATCGTATATTTTGCCATAAAATAGACTAATAGTCATCATTCTTTATGGCGTGTAAAAAAATGGCTCTAGTTCTGAAAATTGCGTATATATTCTTAAAATGATTTTGAAAAAAGTGTATTGTTTCAATGTGTACTAATAAATAGTGTTCAGTGAAACACCGTGAGCTGTTTCATTGTAAACAAAAAATATTACGGGTAACCAACATTGAAACAGAGTTACATGAACAGTAGCCAAATAGATTATTATTATATTATGTGGTTGTTCTTAGTAAAACGTACTGATTCTTGGGAAGATTAATTTATTAACGAATCTTTATGACATGGGCACATTCAGCAACCGAAAAATGTTATGTTTTAATGAAAACAATCACATATAAATACAATATGTAGGAACAGAATGTTTTAAAAGATAAAAAATATGTTTTATTACCACTATTACTACGCATATAATTATACGAAATACTTAATAATATATATTTATATAATATTATTATACCAGTCAACAAAAAATATTAAAAATGTACTACTTTGACTCTCTTGTACCACCCGGGTTTAGCCACATAACCAGGTATTCACCAGCAGGAGTTAAAGTGATCATTTTATTGTACTCGTACAAGTACATATAAAATTTGTCACTCTAGCTACTGGTCAGTGTTTAACCCTAGGTTATACAAGTGGGCCTTAATAGGTTGATAATAAGATGCTAAACATGAAACACGTTTAAATGAACAGTCACATAGAATTGTAACCTTTTGCAATTTCATATTCGGTGTACAATAAAACTATACAGTACACATCGAAACATGAACCTGTTTCATTGTACATTACATAAAAATGTTTCATTGTGAGACACCAGGGTATTATTTTAAACTAAATAAAAAAACGAGGCCAAAACTTGAACTAATTTTTAAAGTATTTAGCTTAAGATAAACTTGAATGTATATACAATATGACAAAAACATAAATCCTACCAAACTTTTCTCTGTATTCTTGCAAAAAATTACGAAACATGAATAAAAATTGTTACTTTTTCTGGTTCAATTCGCTTTGAAGCATGTAGCGACGTGCTCCTTCTGCGATCGTCGCTCGCACCCTGGGGAGTTGTGGAGGGTCCCTAAGCTCGTCCTTGTTTGATAGACGGGGCTAGCCGTTAAGGTCAGGTTTCCGAGATATCGCAAAGTTTCATTGTGTCCGTTTGTGTCAATGTTCCACAACTAACCCTATGCATATAAACATCCATCTTCGCAATAGCCCACATAATGGCAACACACTGTATAAAACACATAAGTAAAACCTACATTTTTTATTTAATATGCTTGGGAGTGATGATGCGTAATGGTTATTAAGTACCTATATGTTCCTGTTTATGTTTATATCGATTTCCCGTACTAAGTATGTAGCCTCCTGTTCATTAAAATTTATATATAGCTTTTTATGAGTAAAAAAAAATTCCGTCAAAGGAGTAGGTAATCCTGTCAGGAGTCTCAATGCTATGCATCAAAGTCATTCCGTGCGTATCTTTATTTACGCGTTATTCTTAATTACTTATTTATGGTTGTTTATTTAGATCTCGTTCTCGTCGTCACAACCAATTTTTGACAAAAATGGAACCATTTGAGGATAAGTAACTTCTTATAATTGAAAATAGTTATTTGTTATACAAGGGTGCAAAGTTGTATTTTACCCGTGAGTATGAAATTGAAACACGAGCAAGCGAAAGGATTCTATAGTTGAAAAATAGTTCTAAAATAGAATCCTGAGCGCAGCGAGTGTTTTAACATACGAGAAGTAAAATACATTTGCACCCGTGTGTAATACAAAACTTTTCCCCTCACTATAGCGAGGAAACTCAAAAAAAGGTAATTATTTGTTCACATTACAGTCTTCATCGGGTTAGTGATAATAATTTTCCAAATGCATGATGTATTTGATGCAAGATTTTGTCGCAGTAAACTTAGCACGAAAAAGTAAACGCAGCACGATTTTAACACATGTTGCACACCAACGCCAATGCAATATTAAATCATTCTCATTCATTATTTTTACAAAATTATAACAGAACACTCTGAAAGTTGTTTAGTTTACTATTTTTATGCGTGTTCGAGTCGGTAAATAAAGATATAACCTATAAATTCTATAATATTGTATAATAATAAAATATTCATTGACAATGTTGACAATGACATTTTCTGCGTTTTGTGATTGCATCTAGTCATCTTATCATCATTCACTAAAACAATTTTTACTTATGGAATTTTAGGATTTATGTGTTAAAATCATCATATTATATAAAGGTTTGTATTTTACACTAAATTCTCAAACAAATTATTTAATTATCATTAATATGGAACGATTTCCATGAGCATTTTACGTTTTGTTACGAATGCTACTTCGCGCTACGCTCCAAGGTCATTACTTTGCCACACAAGTGAATAATATGCGTTTTTACACGTTCGTATTAAAGGATAAACGAGCACTTTACGAGCTAGCGAGGGGAAAAAATCTTTGAAAGTTTGGCATCTCTGTCTGTCACAAGGGGATTCGGGTCAATGACCACGCATATACGCTTTTTTGGCAGTTAAACCCACCTAGTCAGGTATGGGGCTACTATTGCCGTCGCCAGGAACTGCGATAAGATAAAGTACAATATAATACCAAGATTTACTATACAGCTACGATGCCGTTCGTAAAGTTCGTATATTGAAACGTCGATAGAAAAGTCTACGCATATATTGACGCAATATTAGAGCTCTTAATGAGGATACTGTAATAGGATAGGAGAGCGGATAAGGTACTATTATCCTTAACTGATGCAATAAACTAAAGAAAGCTGCATTCGAAGCTATTCCCCTTACATTCCTACTATTTTGGTACGAAAGAGTGACGTTACGTATTACCTTTATGCGCTCAATTTTAGGTTTTTTTTATTTGGGGCATCGACAGGACATAATAATTGTACAAAACTTGGTATACACTTATCCACAGATTGTTAACAACATGCATGAACAAGGTAGACAGAAAATGTGCACCTTTAACACTAACTAACATTAACTAGGTTCATAAGTTATCCATATTAAAAATTAATCGATTAAATATAAATCAAGACATTAAACTCTGAAACAAAATTTTCGTTGTTAGTAGTAATTTGTATTATCTAAATTCTGAGAGAATGTGTTCATCTAAACAAGAGCGCAACTTAACGGCTCAAGAATTTAAATAGGTAAACATTATAAGAGAACAAATACGAGTACGTGTACTGTGTACAACGCGTCATCTTAGATACTTTGCCTAGTACCTATTTAATGTCGTCTTCGTGTCCGAGCCGTGGCCGTTCTAGCGGAGCGGCACTCTTGGTTGATGCAACTGCACTTCCGAGAAGGCAATCAACGTTCGCGGAGCTGCAAAATGTGGTCAGATACCTACCTTGTGCCGACTGTCGGTCGGTAATTGCTAAAATTGCACGAGCTGTCGCGGAACAAGATTCAACTTCTCGTTTTGCAACTCGTATAGGTAATAGGTTCTCTCGGGACGTAAGAAACAGGTCGCTATGTAATGAATTTCTCATAGAAAATGCGAGGAGGATCTAGCGCAAACATGGAAAGCGACTATTACTGCGTAGCCAAGATGCCAAACGCTAACGCTCAGGAACTAAGCGTAGTTTTCTCTGTGTCACTCTTTTTTATTAGCGCGACAAAGACAGTTGCGTGTCGTAAGCGACTGAGCGTTAGCATTTGGCTTCTAGGCTACGTAGTATGTAGCCGTACCATGAGTTGGAAAGTAAAGGATACTTTAGGTTTTACTCGATCCGTAAAGCAATCTATAGCGCTCGCACTGACTTGCCTATTGGAGCGAGCGCGATGGCCTGCATTAACGTATCGAGTAAAACCTAACGCTACCTATACTTGCAAAGTCATGGTTATTCTAATTACGTACGTTCCTTCTACGTCAAATGGGATAGAGTGGGTGAGTTTCTCAAATTCTATTGTGTTCAATGTTCGCCTGGTAAACCTATTACTCAATACTCTACTTATCCAAATCTGAATGTGCGTTAATAACACCGGGGCAGCTCATGTTACGTATGTTACTACTGGCCTTATCCCTGTGAATACCTATCGGTCTCGTCCAGACAACAATGGGATAGCGTATTTATACGTAGCTATTTGTACATGTACGAACATTTGTAATTGCTTATGTACAGGTGTACTCGTAAGTACACATCAGTATCCGTATCATGAGTTAGCTAGTAATGGTTACGTTAACGTTATGAGGAGCAGCTAAGGTTTGAGTTGTTAGAAAAACTTTCGGTTCTATAGCTGCCTCGCTCGCCTTATTATAGATATGCAAAAAGAGCGAGCGAGACAGGTAAAAAACCAAAGGTTTTTCAAACAGCTCGCGAACCGTATCACCATTATTACAGTAGGCATCATTATCATAAATGTACATGTCAAACAATTGTTATTATAGGAACTACTTATCTCGTATTTGGAACAATAAGCCAAGAGAAAAATGTCGTAAAGTATGTATTGTTACATGTAGACTTACTACGTTTCTACTTTGAATAGCAGTATGAGATACGCGATTTTTTCGAAGTAGTGACGATATGTTTTCCTTTGTGCGTTTGTTTGTTTCGTTGTAACAGATTGTTTACAAGTAATATGTAGGTAAGTACCTACCACATGAAAATAACATAATTATGTAGGTGGCACTATACTGTTTATCAGATTTATGAAATCTTATATGTTCGTTTATATTCAGTATCATGAGATCTTTGATCTTATAAGAGGAAAATATATTATTTATTACAGACTTTTTCCTTATTCTAAAACCTTTTAATTCAGGGTAAAAATAAAATAAAATTAAGCCAATCTGTCTGTCTCTGGAGAGGAGAACTGTCATTTTTTTAGACAAAGAGAAACAAGCACGTATTCTCACAACCGATACTCAATGTTGCAAGTTGTTAGGACATTAGCATCCTGTTTGTTGTATCGAGAAAATAACACGGGAGTTAATACTACGAATCGGTTATACATTAGTGACAACTGTGTATGAATAGGTGGTAAAGTTCAAGCTGGGTTAAACCGCAACAAGTTATTGTACGTATAGTATTTAATTATTCACTACGACCCACCCGGTAAATATATCAAAGCTGTTCGTAAATGTTGCGTTTGAAAGAGGTCTGAAAAAATACTGGATTAATATTACATATTCACATAACATATAAAAAAAAAAAAAAAAAACATCATTTATTTCCGTGTAGCAAGAAATATATACTGTAAATCTATATATATATATATATATATGTGTGTACTAATACTGTTTAATGTTTAAATTAACATTAATCAGTATTAACACTAATGTGTACACTAATACTGATTAATGTTAATTAGTAAGTACCTAGTTTTCTTTTATAACACTAAGTTTTAGTTATAGTAAGTTTTTAGTTGTTTACATTCTCTTTAAATTGTTTTGCTTGAGGTGTTTACCTTTAAGTGGTTGTGACATACCTCCCTACATGTTTTAGTTAGTAAGTTTTGAATGTATTGATGTCAACAATCGTTGGTGAACCTTAAATAAATAAAATAAATAAAATAAATTAATTATTGTTCTGGGAAGTGTGAATACCTACGAGTATTACCTTCTGGAGATTTCCTTGTACTTTCTAATGACTGTGCTGTTGTAATTGCACCACCGGGTCGTATACTGGTAGATTTTCATCAAGATTGTAACATCAAAAAAATGGCCAGAAGGCTTTACCTTTGAATTGCCAACAAACTTTAAATCAAATTTTATTCAAAGACAACGGTTCAAGTATTTTCATTTCATCGACAAATCATTCTGTCGAAGAATCGTTCGTCCAGTAAATTTACCTTAATCAGGTACTTTTAAATGGTACTTGAGATATTTTTCATTTTGCTTATATGGAAGTTTTTCATTATGGGTTTTTTATTTCAATTTATAATATTTATTTATCGAAACTAAACGCAGTCACGTCAGACTGAGCGATTATGTCTAAATATGTGGGGCTAGTTTCGTTTCTGTGTCGGGTCGCACTGGTCGCAGTTCTAACCTAACCTAAATCTACTTTGATAGCCGTTCGCTTCTGTGTACTGTCGCAGTTCTAAATTAACCTAAGCCTACTTTGATAGCTATTCGCTTATATGTGGAGTCACAGTTCTAACCTAAACTAAACCTACTTTACTCGTAATAGCCGTTCGTTTCTGTGTCAGGTCGCACTGGTCGCAGTTCTAACCTAACCTAAATCTACTTTGATAGCCGTTAGCTTGTGTGTGACCTCACGTAGTTCTACTTCTAACCTTTCCTAAACCTACTTTGATAGCTGTTCGCTTATATGTTGGGTCACAGTTCTAACACAGGTCACATGTCACTGTGTGGGGTCGCACTAACTAGTCGCAGTTAACCTAACCTAAACCTGCCTAGTGTCTTAAACAGTTTTCCCAAAAATATTATAAGTAGTATGAAGAGTAAACCAACTCAAACTAAGAATAATTATTATTAAGAAAATGTTCCCCGAGATCTCAATAATGTATAAGTAGGTAAACTACAACATAGAATAACAAAGTAAAAGTTTAGTAAATAATCTTAGATTTTAAAGATTGTATTAAGCTAAAACATTGTAACGTTACTTACTTTCTTATAAATAAAATTTGTTTCTTTTTTACCTACTTTGATATCTGTTTGCGTATGTGGGGTCGCAGTTCTAACCTAACCTAAACCTATTTTGAAAGCAGTTAGTTTTTGTGTAGGGTCGCAGTTTTCACATCACCCAAAACCTACTTTGGGAGTCGTTCTAAATTCAGTAACATAAATTTGTAAAGTCACCACAGCTATTCAATATCAATAATAAAATCAGCGAGATGCTCGCTCGCCCGTATTGATAACGAGGACCAAGCATCGAAAAGCTGCCGAACTAATAAAAAAAAACCTAAACTAACCTAAATTGAATCTTACCCACATGAATTGAATTACATTCTGTTTGCAGTTATTTCATTGAACAGCGTATTAGTTAAATACTTAATTTGAAATTTCTTACAACAGTACCTACAAATCTAAATACAAATCAAATGTGCCTACAAATCTGTAGTACGACATTTAAAAATGTATTATAGTAATATGTCAAATAAATGAATTACAAAGTTCAGCAGTTGAGACAATTAAAATAATTTGATACGCATCACTGACCGAGTGATATTCGTTGAATAGTTTTTCACGGCAGTAATTTTTTTTAACGTTTTGTAACAAAAAAATGCCAAACGAAATTCCTAGTTCTGAAGTTTCAATGAATAGTTGTCGATTAAATGGCATTCGATTAAAAGTTTGTCGGTAAAACAAAAGGACACCGGCCAGAAGACATTTAACGTAGGATGCAGGTATTGTAGGTATTTTATTCAACGCTGGGTGTGGCCTATTTCATATAAATTCAAATGTCTAAGAAGTAGATTATTACTTAGACTTGCATGACAGTATATTTTTATTGCGTTGACGTCATACCTTTAACGGTAATTTGAGTCATACCTAATAAAAAAGGAATAGGTTAGTCCATTTCGCGTGAAGGACGCGTTTCACGAGCCATGAACCGAGCAATGTATGTGATTTCATTTTCCTTGTCATATTTCATACTTACATACTTTCATTTATTATCTCGCATGAGATACTAAACATAAAAATAAAACTACGGTTTGTAATTAGTTCGAATTATCTTGTATAAAATAATGCGACTAGACAATATTATTATATTAAGTATTTAACGAAATAAAAAATAAAAACAACGTGATCAAAGTTATATTGAGAATGGGGAACTTTGATATCACTTCTTTTTTGCTGCAAACCGAATGTACCCACCTTAAAATTTCGTAAAAATTTAAAAAAGAAATCGGTTCAGCACTTTTTTTGTTATTTGTATTTTCATTGTGTGGGGTTACTTTGATCCCATACTAAATTATAAAAATTAATATTTATAGTCGGTTTAATTACTGGTTTTTTTCATTAAGTATGAGTACAGGAACTTAACATTTGCAGGTACAAAAGTACAGTACCTGTCGTTAAATGCCTTTTCGCAGATATAATCACCTTTTCCTAATAATTACACTTATGATATGCTAAAATGTAGCAAAAAAATAAGTTTTCTCAGTATATGTGCCGTTCCACACAATCGATTAGTCTAAAATAGTATCCCTTTTGAGATAACGTGCAAAAAAATTAAAAATATTAGGTCATATTTTGAACTTATTGTTATATCAATTTCACCACGTATAGGTGATCAAAGACACCCCAACTCATGTATTCCTCGGTTGCGTGGACAAATTATAGGCATACAAATGAAATTATTTTTTTTCCCCTCACTAGCTCGTAAAGTGCTCGTTTATCCTTTAATACGAACGTGTAAAAACGCACATTATTCACTTGTGTGGCAAAGTAATGATCTTGGTTTTGGAATAACAAAACGTAAAATGCTCATGGAAATTGTTCCATATTAATGATAATTAAATAATTTGTTTGAGAATTTAGTGTAAAATACAAACCTTTATATAATATGATGATTTTAACATATAAATCCTAAAATTCCATAAGTAACAATTGTTTTAGTGAATGATGATAAGATGACTAGATGCAATCACAAAACGCAGAAAATGTCAACGTCAACATTGTCAAAGAATATTATAGGTTATAATCTTTATTTACCGACTCGAACACGCATAAAAATAGTAAACTAAACGAGTTTCAGGGTGTTCTGTTATAATTTTGTAAAAATAATGAATGAGAATGATTTAATAATGCATTGGCGTTGGTGTGCAACTACAGGAATGTGTTAAAATCGTGCTGCGTTTACTTTTTCGTGGTAAGTTTACAGCGACAAAATCTTGCATTAAATACATGATGCATTTGGAAAATTATTATCACTAACCCGATGATGATTGTAATGTGAACAAATAATTACCTTTTTTGAGTTTCCTCGCTATAGTGAGGGGAAAAGTTTTGTGTTACACACGGGTGCAAATGTATTTTACTTCTCGTATGTTAAAACACTCGCTGCTCAGGATTCTATTTTAGAACCACTCGCTTCGCTCGTGGTTCAACTATAGAATCCTTTCGCTTGCTCGTGTTTCAATTTCATACTCGCGGGTAAAATACAACTTTGCACCCTTGTATAACAAATAACTATTTCTCACTCACGAATAAACTGATTAACACAAAGCATTTAAAATGTTCATATATTTATTTCAGACTCGTGTACAGTCAAGGTTTTGAAGCCATAAAAATCAGGCTGAAACCCGTAATTTTTTTTTCTAGATGATATGATAGTATAGCGCTTGTTTACACTTGGGTACGTACAGTAATATGTGGTGAAGCAATTGTTAGTGTTGCCAATAGTCAAAAAATAAAAGGTGATACATTTTTCGATTCATTTAAACATCCAATTTAGTAGTCGGTGGAAGTTGTTATCAAAGTAACACCGGTTTACGGTATTTACAATAACGTCATTGACTGTGAAGGATGTTGATTCCTTACCTGGCCCTTACTTAGGCGAGGACTTATTATGACACGATTGTGAAAAATACTATTTATTTAGAGTGCCAAGAGTATGTCATTACAATGTGATATTATTTTTATTTTTCAAAGATAAACAAGTAAAAACGCTGATTAATTTTTCTTCAAACAGGCGCTCAGCCGCGCTTTGGTCCTGCTGCTGGTGTGGGGGGTCGCGGGCGCAGCCGCCGGCGCCGACCTCTGCACGCAGCACCTGCTACCCTCCAACACCTCTTACATGCAGTTCACCAAGGAACCGGTCCCGCTTGAGTACGGCTTCCAGGGGCAGTTCAAGAGCATCCACTGCTGCGTCAAGGGATATCGGAGCATCGAATGGTAAGCATTCATTCGTAATTATCCACACTTGGATTGTTTTGTTAATCCTAAATTGTTTTAGTGTATTTTAAACCTAAAGAAATAAAAATTAAATTAATCGTGGCTCTTTCAAATACAAAAATAAATATATTTTTTTATTATTATGAATTAGAAAGAATAGTTATTTTTTAACACTACGCCGCGTGGTGTAAGTCTACGGCAGTAAGAATACTTTTGTCACCACCCCAACTCTTCTCGTGGGTGTCATAAGTGTCGACTAAGGGATTAAAATGTCACTGATCATTCGTTGACACAATATTGATGATAGGCAGCAACGTCATCCTAGTGGACACACTACTGCGATCGCCAATCCGCTTGCCCAGCGTGGCGATTATAGGTAGTTACACTAGTTACCTCCTAATGCATATCCAAATGGAAAGGTCGACGTCCAGCAGTATAGACTGTGATAGGCTAATGTGATGATATTGAACACTAATTTTAATTGCAATAAGATCAAAGTCACTCCCCTAAAGCGATTAGTGTTGACCACAGATTTCCAATTCATGAAATTGGAAAGCCGGCCCCCGGGTCGTCCAAAAATATGGCTTAGGTATATTGGACTTATCTGGGTCATGCTTAGTGATGTGCCGCGGGAATATGCCCGGGAATGGGAATATTCCCAACGGGAATATTCCCGGGAATATTCCCTTGTTTCCGGGAATATTCCCCTGACAAGGGAATATCGAAATATTGTTTCCTGTTTAAAATCTTAATAGAATTTAAATGTAATTCAAAGTATACGGTAGAAACGAGGTTTACCAAAAACTGCATATTTAGGGTTCTGTAGTTTATTTCCTATTTAGTTGAATTTTATATTTACTTGAGATATTTTTCATTAATAAGTGTTTGTTTTCTTTTAAATTCCATTTTTTACAGAACGCATGTACTTACCCCCTTATTCATAAACGTTTGTTGATTTAACAAGCCGCTAATAATTGTTTGTCCCTTTTGCTCTTATGGACTCATTGTTAAGACCGAAAGGGACAAACAATTATTAGCGGATTGTTAAGTTAATAAACGTTTATGAATAAGGGGGTTAATTACTTATGTTTTTTCTCTCATTTTTTCAATAGGTATATATCAAATATGAAACGTTTCATTTGCTTTTAAAAGTAATAACATGACGACCACGTGGTGCACTACAGATGTAGTGTATAGTCTTTCTTACCTTTGTAATTTGTATTTTTCCGGAAACGCCCGAGTGCGTCATGCTATGCTTTCTCACTCATGCATGTGGGTCAGTGTACATAGTAAGCATGACACGATCGGGCGTTTCCGTAAAAATACGAAGATAGATAAGGCATTATTCAATTCACTACATCTGCAGTCTTCTTATGGATCTAGTGCAGTGAATACGTCCGTATATGAGCTTAAATCATGAAGCCAATGAGCAAAGTTTTTGAACATTTCACCACGCGAACTGTTAACAATAAAGTAACTTATTGTTGCAATTATTGCAAAGCTGTGTAGTCGTACAGAAATGCCACAAAATTCACCTGCCACTTAGCTAAATGCTCTAAAACACCATGTGAAGTGCAGTGTTTTTTTAAAGAAAGTAGAAAAAACAAATCAAATACTGGCTCAAGTGAAGCGAATGATGTACCCGGTTGTTCGACGTCGCCACTCGCCACCTACTCAATATCGAGAGCCGATCCAAAACTCAATCACAGCAGAAATACCAAATACATCGATGAGCAGTATGAGCACGGAATAAATTGAACTGTGATGATTAGTTAATATTGCTTCCTATAATTTTTCGATTTTTTACTTCATGTGCATGCCACGATTTTTTCCTTTATGTTGGTATTTTACTTTTTTTTTACAAGTACCAATTTAATTGTACTTAAAACTAAACCTGAAATAATTTGTAACGTTTTTGTGTAATAAAGATATACTCTCTTAAAATGTGTATTATTTTAACCAAGGGAATATTCCCAGTAACATTGGGAATATTCCCGGGAACAATGGGAATATGCCCGGGAGTATTGGGAATTTCCTATACTATGTAAGTTACTCCGTTTATTATCCAGTTACACGGTTTAAGATTTACATTTTAGCGTAATTCCGAAAAATGAAGTTTGTATAAATACACAATTTCAATATTCCCCTATATTCCCTATGGGTGGGCCTATTCCCGGGAATGTTTCCGGGCATATTCCCTCGTAGGGAATATTCCCGGGAACGGCACATCACTAGTCATGCTTTATACGGGTTGCTATTGCTGTTTCATACGGGTGCATGGATTCATTCGTAGTCAATTGCCAGTGGCAATTGCTGCTTTTGTATAAGCTGTTTTACCCAGTAAAGCTAACAAATCAGCAAATATTCGTACATAATAATTAGTAACTGCAATTAGTGGCATCGATACCTGTAACCATTTCCTACTACATTTTCAGTGACAAATTGTTATACCGTTACTGCGTTATTTATTTGAACATAATGAAATACTTAATCCTTAATTTTGTAGGTGTAGAAAATGATTTCGAACAAAAAATATGATGTAGGTACCTATTTTATTACTTGGATACGTCATCTCAATTATTTTATTTGTTTAAGTAAATCGTAGACCTTGACCAATTGACTATGTACCATGCACCTCCGTTCTCAATAGAGCGTGTTGATCATACACACAATCTTCAGAATTAGATTTGCAAAGAATCTTTTAAACGATTAGACAGCGATATGACGTATACGGCAGATGTGTGGCGCGGCGAGTGCGAGCGGTTCTCGGAAGCGGCCGCAGCGCCGCGCCCGTGATATGTCTACATAACTACTAGGGCTCACGGTACACGTGTAACCCGCCAAACCGGATACCCGTGTTCTTAAGCCCGACGGTACTAAGAACCCGAATTACACGAACCCGCCGGGTACCCGTGTCCGTGTCCAATACACGGATACCGTTTACCCGAAACCGTGTGCTACCCGGGTACCCGGGTACTTAAGACCGAACCGAACGGGTTCGAAATAATTTGAAAAAATGCAAATAAGGTCTATTATTGAATGTAAACTGCAGTTGCGTTCGACACTACAAAACACTACCTGTTCAGGAAAGGTCAGCCGATATAACATTTTTATTAATGTTTTTTAAATTTCGACTCTATCCGTTAAGCAATAAGGTCTATTTGACACAATTAGCCTCTTGCTTATCTATCCATTTGTACTATAGCTCTTAAGTCTCACGACACATTCGTACGCTTCTCGTCAAGGACGTCCCCGAACCCGCGGGTAATTAAAGTCCGTGTAAATAATACACGTGTACCCGTGTACCCGTGTAGACGGGTATTATTTACACGGACTTTAATTACCCGTGTAAATCGGGTCATAAACCCGTGTACGTGTAACACGAAGACGGGTATGAGAAACGTTGACACGAAACCCGGACACGACCGCGAGCCCTAATAACTACTACCGATAATAAGTAATCCTCAGATGTATTATTATGCACATTCCCGTACGTAGCGTCCGGGCTGAGTGGCTGACCGACGCGTTTCTTTGCAAATACAGTACCTTTTCTACCTACACCCGCTGAATACAATCTCTTATAATATTTTGCCGTATTTAACAAATTAATCTTTAGTCATCGTCATCGGCATAACTACCCATATCTACTTTGTTTATGGAGGTATTTAACTACAAATAAGGCTGCCATCTCGAAATTCGTAAAACCAGGGCAAAGACTCAGAAAACCCGGTCATCTGGTGTGAATCCCATTTTACCCCGGAATTTACATTGTACCTACACAATAATGCCAGGAAATACTTAAATTCTAGGTGGTTCCTCACGTAAAATGAATTTCGGACAATTTTTGAACCCCTTCGAACAGCCCCCGGACGACCTACAAAAAAAAAATCCGGGAAATCCGAGCTACAGATAACTTTGTAGCACAGATTCAGTATTGGTATTGGTGCAAATAGCAATATTTACCTTTCGTAAAATGAAGTTCATACAATTTATATGGAGTTTACCTTCCCATCTCATAGTTACCTACGTGTTCTCACTTGAGACTTTTTTATCGCATTCAGCGGGTTCCCCTATAAGTACCTAGATGTTATTAACTTATTATTATTCATGTCTATTAGTCCCCGCAAATCCAGACAGACTATCGATGGAAAGTATGAAACGTCACATTAGTTTAATGACAAAATATCATGAATCTACTGTATTCAAGTACAAGGTACATAACGGGACAGCTATCGAACCAACTGACAAGATATAATTTTTGTATTAAATATTTGGTAAGTACCTATAGATATACATAGGAAACACATGTAGTGCTTAATCATTTGTCGTCGTATTTTACGGAAATATCCGAAATTAAATTATTGTCATAATGAGCTTCAATATATCAATAAGTATATATTATAAACATTCACTGAAGTTGATTGTGAATAAGTGATATATACCCCTTTGCAACCGAAAAGTCGCGATTTGCTAACTTAATAATGAACTCTACCGACTTTTTTTTATTGACAATTAATTGTAACTAACTGTCACGATCGTATCAACCCGGGTGTAAAGGGCTATGCACCGTATTTTGTCTTGAAAATGCGATGGAAAAATATTAAAATGCACTAAGCACATCGTGATAAAAATAGAACTGAATAATTCTGTCATCGATTTTATATAATGAGTAGTGTTGCGTCATAAAATTACACTCAATTCTTATACATTTATTGAATTCCACAATTCAGTTTTCAAAAGTATCACTTAGATAAACATAAGTTCAAAAATAGAGAATGTAAGTATTAAACATTCGGCTTAAATGTGAATTAACGAAATAGCCTTATCTGAATCAGTACCTACCATACCCGTTTCGGAAATACAGAAATATGTAGGTACAAACAGCAACACAGCTAGGTATACACTTCAGAAATTGGAAATATTGCATGAAAGAGAATCACACTTACAGTCACATGTCAATGTTGAGCCACTTGGCAAAGGATGCAATTTGGTCGTGTAATATTATGGGTTCGGTATTTTTCGTTAGTAGGCACGATCGCGACATTTCCGATGGTCCCCGATGATATGTCATCGAACCTTTGTTGCGTCAAAATTTCAGTTTTTGAAAACTAGTTGACATAATAAAAATTCCTTCAACTACGAAAATTAAGAATTAGCTATCGGCCATTATTAGACGCTAGATGTCGTTGTTCCTAGTGGAAACTGGATAACGACAGTTCTTCATAGATTTGTCTAAAACAGTTTAGTAAAATATTCACGTTTTCTTCAAATCGGATGCCATGATTTATCTGACATTAATAGGCGAGGTATTTTTTCAAGTCAAGATATTTTTATAAGTAGCCATGTTATCAGGCCATTTTAAAGAATAGAATAGAGAATAGAATGCATTTATTTGGTACACCAAAAGGTAAACTTAAATTAAAATACAGCTTAAATTATTTTTTTAACTGACAGAGACAAATGTTATTGCTGTCTTTATTATCATTCGTCACATCTCTTAGTTGACGTTAGTTGAATACTTATGTAACCTTTGTGGAAATATGGTAGATTGACGTTTGACAGTCTACCTATAATCCTTTAATTTGTCAGTAGCCATACAAATGTTTAATAGAGACTTCATAGTTTCTGGCTGAAATTCTAACTTTGAAAAAATATCTGACAGTGACAGCCGTTGAAAGGAAAATGAACGGAAATTTCTACATAGCAGCTTATCAGTCAAATTACCGGCTCTGAAGTTAGATTGACTTCTCCAGGACTAAAGCGGATGTTATATATAACGTAACTATAGTAACGTCAGTTTCCGGAAAAATCACGTTCAATCATTGGATAAACGTTTTTGTTATTACGTAACTATGGTAATGTCACCTTCTGAAGAAACCGCCGGCGATCATTGGTTAACCGTAGCAATGCCTCCCCATTGGTCAGCAGAGTTCGGCCGAAGTCGTGATACCAGTCTCATAAGATTTCGGAACCCGATTTGTATTATTCGACCAAGTTGCGAACAGTGCGAACAATCAACATTCCCGTGTATTATTTAATTTGAAGTTGACATAATATAAATATATTTATCTCTTTCATTTTCTCTCTGCTCTGTCTTTAATGGTCAGTTAGGAGTGTTGCTGTTTGTACTAAGTTAATATGGAAAATATATAAAACGGGTGCCTTTAGAAAAATGTATTTGACACCTTCAAAGTAAATATTAAAATAGACTATGGAGGCTGATTATAATATGCACATGAATAATACGGTTTATTTATTTATTTATTTATTTTAAACTTTATTGCACATAAAAATATACAATTGGTGGACTTAATGCCTTAATGCCTTTACGGTTCATAAGAAATAACTTTTTATAAAATGAAAATAAGCTTAAATAAGCGTATTTTTCGAAGATAAAATAAGTCACCGAGAAAGTTTATAACTTTTCAGCTTTTCTATTCAAGGCTTTATCTTATAGAAATTTTGAATTTCCAAGTCTTTGATGTGAATAATACCTTAGAAGTATCTGTTAAGTCTAGATGTGTATGAGTACCTACGGCACAGTTACATAGACTAAATGGGCATTTTGGCGAGAAGAGATACAAAAACTTATTTTTCTGAAACAGGTAAATTTTATGTTTTTCCTGCTCAGAATCACGAGCTCTTTCGATCCTACTAGAAGAAAAAAAGTGTCTCAACTTTTTGTTTCTATTACGTATACGTAACCGTTTTTCAAACACTTTGTACAGCGGTTACAAAGTGGAGAGCATGTAAAATGTATGAAAAATGTGGGAACATTTTTTTTTGTACTTTTTTTCTCCTAGATTGAAAGAACTCGTTATTCTGAGTAGGAAAAACATTAATTTTATCTACCTTAAAAATTTTTTTTTGATCTCTTCTCGCGAAAATGCCCAAATAACATATTTCCATTTTTTTATGTTATGTCGAGTATACTATGTCTGTATTAGGTTTAGAATAGTGGCCGAGGACGGCATAAAAACGGATCTATCATTTGTATTTTCATGACATGTAATTGTCATGAAAATCCACGATTCACGTGTCACGATTATTATTGATTGATGTTAGTATCACGTTGCCGTAGATATGTTTTGATTGGATAAATTAACGGGTCTCACTATACGCCCTATACGGCTACACCCCGTCTCACCTATCAAAATAACACGATGTAATGCAATGTTTAATTGTGTGTTTTTCGTAAATGTATAATTATTGCATTTCATTTAAGCATAGTGGTATTTCATTAAATTAATTCCACTAATTAATTTTCCGAATCAAATGGCTGATGAGTGATAGTCTACATTTTACTGTAAACCCACCCAGTTCATATACAAAACGGAGAGTAGAGTTAAAATTAAAATATATGTCATTACGTACCTATATCAAAGTTGGGTCAGATAATTTTATAAAATTTACAAATATTTGGAATGACAAATGGTAGAGTTAGGGTCAAATTAAAATAAGATAATAGAATTAGGTCAATTGAAGATCAAGGTGAAATTATACAAAACTGATTTATTATCCTACATAATTATGTTTGTAACAAACATAAAATAAAAATACAAAATACGAGACGCGACCTTTTGTAAACTAGTCAGCAAACACGACAAATGATATAAACACTATCATCATAATCTTTATAAATTATAATTATATTCGAAACTTCTTATAGTATTTATCCTTTAGGGAATTTAACATCAGTTGTTAGGCTACTACCCTAAGTATTAACTATTGGGGAATATGTATTTATTACTTTTATTAGCAATGCAGATACTGTATGTACCATATAGAGATTAATTGTTAAATCCTAAGCTGTGCACTATGTAGTTGGTATCCACGCCAATTCATCAACACAAATTCTCAAATAGAACATTTGCGTGACTCACTCCACATGTGATATAGAAGTCTGCTGACGGCGGCGTAAGTGTGTATTATGTCATGTTATTATCTACTTGTTCCAACTTGTTGCAAAACATACAATCATCACGCACTGTATTTTAATATGAGACTTCTAAGAATGCGCGAATGTGCGCTGTAATTGTGTTGTTGTTGTGCATGCATCAGAATGCAAAATTGACATTTTAATTGCTGACTGCGAGCATGGCGTCAACGACCGCGACTCACCTCTTAACTTTGAGTTGCTAATAGACTATTGCAGATGTATCCCATCAGCAGCTTTATTTTGACTCGGGTTGCATTGCAGTAGGTAGTTTCCGTGTGCACAGTTTGATTTCGTCGGAATTGGTTCTGATGGAGTAGACCGAGATTTTTGCAAACAAACGAAATATCTTTTGACTACATCACATACCTACTCAATATTGTTTGTCAGCCATCGTAGGCTAGTTGGTGGTGACCCTACCTACGAAGCTAGAGGTTCCGGGTTCGAATCACGGCGGGGACATTATTTGTGTATTTATAATTTATCACAAATATTGTTCCTTGCCCGTGGCTGTGTATGTATTTAAGTATTTATATAATTATATCGTCGCTTGATACCCACATCACAAGGCTTAATTTTATTGAGCTTACCATAGGACTAGGTCGATTTGTGTAAGATGCTCAAGATATTTATTTAATATTGCGCTTTGATACATCTAATTACAGTATTTCTACCACCTAATTTTATTAGTAAGTTTCAAGAGCCCTATATATCTTATATAACATACTTAATACTTATATTTACATAACAACTACATATGGCGAGCTTCCATCTACACGTGTACCTATTATGCCTAAATATTATACTAAGTATAAGTAGGCAACTAATTAATCCTGTAACTTAAAGTAATTAGTAATTATCCCCAACCCTCGAATATGATATGATAAGCAACTTTCATTTTAACCTAAGTAATCATTTCAGTGAGTAAGTATTTATTTATCCGCATTATGTGACTCAATCCGCGGGTGGCTAAGTATTTAAGGCGCACAGCCGTAAATTTCACGAATAAATATTGTATCCGTGGTTGCATACAACGCAAATGCTCGAAATCGAGATTCTTGATATCATCAATACTGGAAATACCTACAGAGCTAGAAGGTATAAGTTATGAAGCATCCACACATCCAATATACACACGTGTACGCACGATTCAAGTTTTTAAATGAATGGCCGGCCTGGGAAAGGCGAGTCCGGTATTAAACAGATGTGGTTGGTGGGCCGAGCGGTTGACAAAAGGCGGTCGGGTCGTGCCACGTACCTGGCCGCGCCGGTGTATCTGCCAAGGTATCGCACGTCGCCGCGAACCTGTATTATGCCGGTTCCAGGAAGGCGCTTTGTTCGTCGCCGCTGCCCTTCCTCCATGTTCCATTTGCTCTGACTCGCTACAATGCACTAGCTACTTAAGAGTACAATTGAAGAACGTTATTACACTGTGATGACTGATGATGATGATGATGAACGGGGTCGTCACCCCGATTCCCCCCGGATTCTTGACACATGTACACAAAGTTCGATAATCTTCCTACTATAACATCACTACATAGTATAAAACAAAGTAGCTGGTTGTCCGTCCCTATCTATGTTCCTATGTTTAAATCTTTAAACCGAATTAACAGTTTTTAAAGCGGTTTTTTAAATAGATGAAGTGATTCAAGAGGAAGGTTTTAGTATCAGTATTGTACCCGTGTTAAGCCGAAGCGGAAAGTTAGTAGTCACATATAATATCCTGAATATTATTTATAACGAAAAGTATTCGACATTTTAGAGACACAATAGCAATAAGATATACCTAGATCTGTAAAAACCACTTAATGCATAATACTGTATTACTTATTTAGCTATTCTCTGCAAAATAAGTAGCATATACCTAAGTTGTTTGTACGAATGCACCATCGCTCGTAGACCAAAAGTGATATTATACATACACCTATTGTAGTATGCATGCAATATATATTATAATGCCCATTTTTTGTATAGAAATCGTAGACAGTAGCAGAAACTTAAATACAAAATAGGATTAATAATTAATCAAAATATTCTGAACAATGGAAAAAAACCCGTATTTGAAATAAATGCAGAGATACGGCGAACGTTCAATGCAATGAGTCGATGACAGTGTGAGTGACTTATTCACATTTTCCCATTTTAATCACACCATTCACACCCAGTGAAAAATATAGAATATATTTTATAAAACTGATAACGTAATACGTAGAATTATTATTACATTAACTTGTAGGCTGCTAATTATTTAGTTATATCATACCTACCCGATTTGGTTCATAATTTACAAATATTAAAATATTGCAATAAAGCACCGTAGCCAAGGAGTACCTACGTAATAATAATAATATATGTATTAGGACTCGCGATTTGTATACCTACTAAATATTTTAATTAAAAATGAATGTTTAAATCTTCGTTTAAACAGTGCCACCGAATAGGTATGAAGGAAGTGAGAGAAACTTAAACAATCCGTATGTCAAGTCGACATCTTCTATTTGGATTAGAGATGGCACTTATTTGTCTTGTAAACTATCGACGTGAGAATGTTCCTAGCTGCAAGACGGTTACGATTTTACTCGATACTACGAAATATTAAGCATACCCCACTTCTTATTTTTAAAGAAAAAATACTTAGTTTTATTAAATAATTTGCATAAATAATTTTTTTTTATAAATAGTTTCGTAATAATAGAACAAATTACCTATTTCGTGTTCACATAATTATGATAATTAATGAATGATGATATACCTAGTAAGTACTAGGTATATTATATTATTGCTGGTATCAACTATAGAGTTGATAGTTGATACCGGCAATTTGTCCATGTAAACCGGATAAATACTCCTTATTAAAAATAAAAATACTTAAACACCACCAATTTTTAACTTATAAGTAATAGGTTTTTATTAAGGTTTAAAATATATTTCATTCAATTTTCTAACAATGATACATCATAATAGTATTCTAGTCATAGTCATTTATTTTATAAAACCAATTTTCACGTGAACATTAACAAATTAGTATTTTATACAATCGTGTTATAATAGAGAGTTTTTCAGTCGAGTACCGTGTTTAGGCCACGAAGCTTGCTGAGTGGCCTAAGTAAGGTACGAGATTGAAAAACTTGATTATAACACGATTGTATACAATACTTTTTCTACGAGATAAAAAAAGTAACAAAAAAAATATTATGTGCATAAGAACTATAAATATTGTAAGTAGGCACTAGGCACCATTATTTCTACCTCTAGTATCAGATTTCCTTTACACAAGATAATAAAATTGGAAAAAAATGTCTGTAGTGGGTTACTCATAAACAAATGCAATACTGATTTGACTAGTAAAAAAAAATCATAAACACTTCATCAAATAATTTATTGAAAATAAATTTATTGAAATAATAATATAAGCAATTACTCTTTATGATAATGGATGTGAAGGTTTTGGATATTATTTCTTGTTATAATCATAGGGGCATTTTGTTTAAGAATTTGAGATAGATTAATTACCTTAGTTGCTGAAGAGGTGGGTGCTTGAGAAACTTGAGACAAAATATTGTCATTGTTCACTGGGTCGCGTTTTATAAAGGTACAATTTACAATTTCGCTGTTTGCCTCTCTACCGCACGCACATATTGGCTAGAAAGAGAGGCAAATAGCGAAATTGTAAATTGTAACTTTATAAAACGCGACCCTGGAGTAAAAGTCGGACTTGGTGGAGGCTGGACATCCATGGGTTGGGCTTGATTATTCTCTATGGAGTTTAATATGGTTTTTGAAACTTTTAAACAACACTCAATAGCATTGTTGTGTCAGCAGAGAATTGCCTAGCAACCAACTCAACCAAGTCTCTGATTGGCTGATAACGTGACAGATAAAAAAAAATGTGTGTTCAGATGCAGAAAAATTTGCCAAGTATCGCAAATTAGTATATAATATGTATGAAGTTCTATTTTTGAAATTATTATAGTTGTCTACAGAGCATTGTAATGAATATTACAGTTCCCCTACCCCAACAACTGCTGAAAACACAGCAGTTACAGTTTAGTCCGTGGAGTCCTAATTGACAGATTAAAGTCGAAGAGTAGAAAAAATATATTATAAAATAAAATCACAAATAAATTAAAAACACATTTGAAATATAATACATATAAATAAAATAGTAATACTATACTAACATAAAACAGTAATACTAAACTCTCCTATTTTTTGAGTTAATCAAAACAACCAATTATCAGTTAAGGATCAATTGGACGTAGTTAAAAACCGGCCAAGAGCATGTAGGGCCATGCTCAGTATAAGTATATCTCCGAGAATAGTAATCCTATTTTCTTTTTTTTTTATTTAATCGAACGCGAACGGGTATAACACATCCCGTTAGCACCAATTTGGGGTTTGAATTGATGATGGGATCTTGGAAAAATCGATTTTAAGTCAGTTTTTTTGGTGAAATTTCAGCCACTCGTGATTAAAACATAAAATTGTAATGCGATAATAGTTCTTAATCCAAAGAGACACTTTACTTACTTTTTACTTACCTACTTCTTTAATATTTTTACTATGAAGTATGAACCATTGTAAGAAGCTTGAATTCAATATGTACCCATACCCAGATAAGTCGGGGGAAACTGGAGGGAAACAACGTTAAATCCTTAATTTGGCTCATTTTACTAAAATGTGCCAATTTTTATAAAGAAACAAAACTACATTACTTATACGTGTTTTTATTCCGCGTGTATCATTCTAGAATCGATCGAACCAAGTAATAATTAAAAAAATTAAAACGTTCATTACACTAATGGTTATTGCCAATGATGACATCGGCCAAATGACGTCTACTGCTGGACATAGGCCTCCCCCAGTAGGGGGTTTATGCCATAATCGCCACGGTTGGCACGCGGGTTAGCCGCAGTTTAGTACACCGCATTACAGGGATGCTGCTAGCCATCCACCGGTGGTTTTGAACGTATTTTAACGACATACTCGGATCAAAGTCCGGGTTAAAGTAAATGACAAAGACAAAATCTCTAAAAGACATTACATGTTACACTTGTCTCAGAAAAAAAAAAATATAAAATTTACATGACATTTAACCCTAAACTTGGCAGAATTCCAAAAAATCGTGCGTTCTAGCCTCTTCGACGCTGTGTAGAGCAAAAAATTTTACATTAAAAAAATACAAAAAGTGTGTCAACAAGTATGTATCTTTTGAGATACACTGCCAAGCTAAGGGAAATCAAAAATAATTACATAGGTAGCTCTTAAATTTATTTTACGGCTAGGTCTATGTAAATGATTCATATTTTATAAAAATCTAACCTAATATGCCTAACTAAACCTATCTCGGCTGCAGTTATGTGGTGGTGGTTGAATCGTGAGAAACGAGAATTGGATGATGCGATCACGATTATAACTAATTTGTATGGAATTCGGCGGCGGACCCAGAATGCGATCAGGCGTTGTGTTGCGCCCGGGGGATTTCTTGAAATCCGGTCCACGTCATGATACCTACTTTGGATTTAAGTTTCAGTATAACACTACCCACCCAAATAGTCGGTACTGTCGGTAGTGTTGAATGTACCGCGAATGAATCGCGATACTCCATTAGAAAATCGATTACATTGTAATTTTATTTTACGAAGATGTACAACTAACATATACAAAAATGTTAACTTATTCTTTGATAAGTACCTAGACCTACTTGTAACTCTCCACATAGTGCGCAAGCCAGACAGTACAGACTACACCCAAACCTACTTATATCGGTCTCATATTAATTAGTTACCAAACGCAATATCTAATTAGGTACAGTCGCCATCAAATATATCGGAGCAGCCACGGTGTTAACACACTCTTATAGTCTTAGCAATGAGGTCGTGCCAATTTCATTTTGAACACCCTATCCGCTTAGCAATATCTGCTGCCGACTGTACTATAAATTTGCATCCAATTATTTTGCGTTCTTATCGATGAAACACAGTTTCATTGCCTTAAAATATTAATACATTGTGGTACGTAAAACGGAAATCATATAGCATTTAATTTAAACAAATAAAGCAATTACCAAATTTGTCGAATATCGACATCGTCTACCTGAACAAACCTTTCCGATAAAGAAGCTTTAAAATTAATCGGTTTACAAAACCAGCCACTCGAACGTGTTGGGACATGCTGTTGATTTTTTATCAAGTCCGCAGTAGGATGTTTTGTATTCCTATTTTATGGCTACTACCTTGTTAAACCGCCATTAATGTTGCAGCAATGCTTATTGAGATATCATGATTCCTTTTTATGGCAAGTTTATTTTTGATATTTATTCGTACCGTAGTAAATTTGTTATGACATAATTATTGAATAAGTTAGATATACGGCAACAATGTTATTTATAGGCATTGTTTTAATGTGGAGCATAATTGGTAAAGCAGGTTTTTTTATAAAGATGCGTACCGAGTGAATGCAATTAATTAAGCTGTAGGTAGGTACGTACTCCGACGAGCTGAATGATAATTTAATTGATTGCAACTCGTACCTGCTCGTGCTAAACCACTAAACCATTCACTAATTTATAATTAGACAAGGATCGCTCCGCTATGTTTATCGTTACGTTTATGTCAATAATTCTGGGTTATATAAAATATATGTTTTAAAATTACCTACTTAAAACTGAATATGTAATAATATAATATACTTGAATTAATGCAATATTAAACCGATTTAGGAATACGAGTATAAGTTCGTAGGTATTTAATAGAATTATGGGAACTTGTAGATTTGTGTACCGAATAAGGCTAACAGGGTAAATGTGTTAAATACGGGTATACCTGTTTATTCATACTGGTTACACCATTTTTGCCGAATTGATGAAACCAATGAACCAATCAAGTTAAGGCATCAGTGACATCAACAATGGTATTGCTTCATTTAAAAATATTGTAATAATAGCTGTTTGCGGCAGTTCACTTAATTATTTTAAGGGTAGAAATAACACTGTATTCAGGCTGGATGCTGGATATTTCGTATACTTAGGTAGGAAAAGTTAGGAATAGGTATCCTAACGTTACACTGCTCCTATGTTGTGTCTAGTAAAACGCCCTTTTATTTACGAAATTGTAGACAATAATATAAACTTACAAAATTCTCAATTATTTTTCTTATAGCCATACTAAGAAAAATATGTATACAGCTGTATTATCAATAGGCACTCGTAAATATACATCCCAATGTCATCGTCATCGACCACCATGATCGATGTGCCAAGCATATCAAAACGGCATGTTCACTGTAATTGAAACTTATTGCAAAGCGCATCACCATGCCGTCGCATCACGTAGTTAGTCCGTGGGCTAGTCGGCCTGAAATTAGAAAACGGTATAATTTGGGGGTACCAAGTGTCCTTTTTACAGTAGTTAGACATATTCATAAGGATGTTAAAAAAGTATGATAGACATCTCAAAGTGGTAACTAATAGGCATACGGGCTATTTCAAGATTTCCGTTGTATGACAGGTATGGTTAAAATTAGGAGGTACAAATTTTCCTTTTCACGGCTGTTAGGTAAGCTTATAAAAACGTCTAAAATGCAAGATTGCCATTTATAAGTGCTACCTAACAAAAATGGGGGCCAATCAAAGATGGTGGATCTCAAGTTTTACAAAATCAAGTATATCTCGAGAACCATTAAATATATCTAATTACTCTTTTGAACAAAATTAAAGGCATATCTGTAAGCTTCATATTTTGCATATACACTATATTGCTAAAACCAACCAATAATTAATTATGACCAAATTTATGAAAATTTCGTGATTTTGATTTTTTTTGTGTCGTGTTTTTACATAGTAGTCATGACGCTAGAAAAATAAAATATTTTTTTAAAGATAGTGTATCTAATAAGCTTTAATTTGATGTATATAACTTGTTGGCGGTATTAAAAAAAAGACCCATAAAAAATATTTAAATGAATTGTAGTCATAATCCACCGTATATTTATTTAGTGATTTAAGAGGCGTTCAATTTTTTTTTTATATTTTTCAATCTTGATTATTTGAAATAAACACTATTATTTACGAGTGGCACTTCCATCGCCTCTGAAATCAATATAAGTTTACGGTGGATTATGACTACAATTCATTTAAATATTTTTTATGGGTCTTTTTTTTAATACCGCCAACAAGCTATATACATCAAATTAAAGCTTATTAAATACACTATCTTTAAAAAAATATTTAATTTTTCTAGCGTCATGACTACTATGTAAAAACACGACACAAAAAAAATCAAAATCACGAAATTTTCATAAATTTGGTCATAATTAATTATTGGTTGGTTTTAGCAATATAATGTGTATACAAAATATGAAGCTTACATATATGCCTTTAATTTCGTTCAAGAGAGTAATTAGATATATTTAATAGTTCTCGAGATATACTTGATTTTGTAAAACTTGAGATCCACCATCTTTGATTGGCTCCCATTTTTGTTAGGTAGCACTTATAAATGGCAATCTTGCATTTTTGACGTTTTTATAAGCTTACCTAACAGCCGTGAAAAGGAAAATTTGTACCTCCTAATTTTAACCATACCTGTCATACAACGGAAATCTTGAAATAGCCCGTATGCCTATTAGCTACCACTTTGAGATGTCTATCATACTTTTTTAACATCCTTATGAATATGTCTAACTACTGTAAAAAGGACACTTGGTACCCCCAAATTATACCGTTTTCTAATTTCAGACTGAGTAGCCCACGGACTAAGTGGGGATGGGATCGATTTTGAGAACTGGCGGACAGTGTCTGAACGCCTACCGCGAACTACGAACAACGTGTAACCGTACCTTGACTATCTTACTTGACTATAGTACCTATAGTATAGTATACTATAGTATCGGTAACTTTAGGTTTTTCTCCATACGTAAAGCAGACCATCGCGCTCGCTCCAATATGTAAAGGTGCGTTCAAACCAAAAGAGCATTCGCTGTTCTATCCCCCGTTCTACGAAATCAACCAATCACGTTTTGTGTAACGACCGAATTTCGTAGAGTGGGGGGGTTAGAATAGCGAATGCTCTTTTGGTTTGAACGCACCTTTAGTGCCAGCACGATATAATGCATTACGTATCAAGTAAAACCTATCCTTACTCATGCTACGGCTTACGGCTACTGTTGTCTCTCCAGAGTTGGTAAGTACCGGTTACGTTAGGTTTTACGTAAAGCAGGCCATCCAGCTTGCGCCAATAAATAAGTGCGAGCGCGATAGAATGCTTCACATACGATTAAAAACTAACCTAACCGATACTTCAAAACTGATTGTAAGGCTTCTGCACTTATAGATTCGAACGTAAGTGTGACAGGGAGGCAACACGCTAATTCGCGTTCGTGGTAGGTCTGGGCTGTCGCAACAGGAGACACATCGTGAATATCAAGTCGGCATATAAATGCCGAGTAACAATACTCAAACGAATATTATTTATATAGATACATAAGTAAATAGGTAATACTTACTTATATACTTATTTATACAATTGTACCTAATGTATTCATCTTTATGATTTTAACATAATTACCTAATTCACAATTTTACAGGTTTTGAGTGTTTATTGTTTAGTTAATCTTACATACGTTGGATACATATGATTTCGATCCAGGGGACCAAGTCCGTGTGCATGCGCCCACGATTTTAAACCAATATTTAAACATATTTTTGAGACCTCCGCGGTTGTGACGCATTCTAACCGTAAGTATAGCTACACTCGGCTATAACACTCAAGCAACGCTTTACTGTATTATTAAAATATTATAGTAACTATAAAATGGAATGTACCACAGTTAACCCTTTCAACCTTATACAGGGTGTAAGTCTAATACCGGCGAAGCTCTTAACGGGCGTTAGTTTACGACATAATAAGTACATTCAAATAACTTTTATTTAAAATTAGAGCAACAAAATTTTCCGTACAAAATAATTCGGCGCGCAATGTAGAGCAACATACGCGAGTTAAAGACTCGATGACAGCTAATTTCAAAAGCAGATGACATAACTGCCATATCAACAATAACAAATGTTCGTACCTACATTGCTACTCCAATAATCTTAAAAAAAATTCTGTGGGGTCGTAATTGAGAGTAACTTTAAAAAAACCTTGTATTCCATGATTACACTAATGAATCCCATGCCTGGTTTAATTGATCGCCCGTATAAGACTTACACACTGTATAACTTCAGCTTAAATATTGCAACCTTAATTTATTAGTAGGTACCTAAACATTTATAACCTACGTCACTGTTTTAATCGAAACTTAGCAGTTTTGTTCTACATTCAACTGTACTTAAAAGTCAAATAAGTAAATATCTGAAGTATACGACAAGATTGTTTAACTACAATGCAATTATTACCTGGCTACTTGTAAGGTATGTATGAAGCCTGTATGTAATGATTCTAGCTGTGCTACTGGGTTAACGGCTAAGGAAACTCTCAACTGGCGATTAACATGGCATGTAAATCTCTTGAAACGTAAGACGTAAACGGCGCAATTACTTCAGTTATTTAATAATGATAATGTCATGTTTGCAATTTACATGAGCTTTTTGCTGGCGCTGTCATTGTTCATTATAATAAGTGGCCGTCTTGAACGGCCGTTGCACGGGAATTATCCTAATTCAAGGCTGCATGCAAACGTTTTCTTCGCTTCGGGGCTGTTGCTCCGTCGCTTACAGACCACTCGCCTCTTGATGGCAATGTTCTTGTACTATATATTCAGGGAAACATAATTCTTACACCTACAACGAAGATCGGCCACGAGCACTCCGAGCCATGATCAGTTTTTCCGAGTTCCGAAAAAGCGAACTTAAGACCCAGCAAGTTCAGAATAGGTTAACATCTCAAGGGATCTAATAACCCCCAACATATTTCCTATTTTTATTTATCGTTATCTAACTCTTGTTGTGTGTCGTACAAACTCTTGTGAATATGTTTTTGTTTTTGTATTGAAGGTATTTTTAATTTATCAATATTTTTGTAAAACTAACGATGAGATCGATCGATCGATCACTGAGGGTGACTGAGACAGTTGAATAAAGTCAAGATGCAAATTATGAGATTTCTTTAAAATTAGGTACCTAACCTAACATTCGCAAACTTTTGTTCCTTCGAGGTCATTTTAAAGAATGTAGCATATCCAATGTCCATCTGCTTTGTCATCTGATATGATCTGATTCGTTCTACAATTATTACAATTTTTTTCACATTACTCATCAGCAGTTATCAATTCCACTGGCAAATATTTTAAAACTCAAAATGGAATAACCTGCATGATTTGGATTTTGATAACAATAAATATATTGCGTTGGTTAGGTTCCCGTAGCCGCCCAGGGAGGAGTCGTCAGAGCTATATACTCCAGGGGTAGAAGTGTAAATCTACGAAAATCGGCAGTTGTGAGCCTGTGATTCCTAAAAAAATATTTTTATACAGAGTTGAAGGCTGGCTACCTTAAAACGAATATAATACATATTTACGTAACAACCTACATAGTTAAAACCGTGAGGGTGAATTCTTTTTTTCAGGGTTTATATTCGGTCTTAAACATTTATTGAAAAACAAATTAGTCATTGCATTTCAGGATGCTTAGCCAAGTTTCCAATCGCTAACGCTTAGTAGCGTACCGTAGTTTTCCCTCTCTGTCACTTCATCAATTTCATCATACTAGTGTGACAAAGACAGTTAGCTGCCTTTCGTTTACGACTGACGATTAACTTGCAACTTGTCTAAGCACCCAGTTTCGCTGTAAGTAAAGGTTCCAGAACTCTTTCGAGAGACTGATTAGGGAAGAACGCTGCCGGCCTACGCCCAACTATTTGACACTACGGCTAGACACGGCCTGACGTCAGGCCGTGTCTTGCCGTAGTGTTGTTGTGTGTGTAGTGTTGCTTTACATAGAAATCCTGAACACGAGACGGCTTAGTGTGAGTCATTATTAGTAATTAGACGGAGTCGTACAAAATCGATGTGCATAGCGTATTTTGTTTTGTCTCTGTCTGTATAACTGTGATGAAATCAATAAACTTACCAAAATATTTGCAATATCAACTTATCAATCGATATTAGTCGAAGAAAGAGATCCACGAGACGTCATAAATATATGTATAGTACGTGAAGGCCTTCTGGTTCTAATAGAATCTTATTTATACCTGTTTCTAGAATCAACTAATACCTTCATTCTTCATTTTCGATGTAGGTATTAACTAACGCTAAATGCCCGTACAATGAAGTAAAAGAACCGATGTGACGTGGAATGTATAACTTGTCTTTTTTTTAGCTGATACTGATAATATACAATTATAAATTTCATAAAGGAAAGGAACTTATTGAGAACTCTAGTGAAAATTAGTTGTAAACTAATTGCACAAAATACCTATCATTCATAATTAATTCAATTCCCAGTAATAAGTACCTACATGTTGAAAGTTCAATCCATTGTTTCAATTTGTAACAGGTATTCTCATAAAGCACAAAAGCTTTTTGGAACGTAAAAAGACGGGAAGTATTTTTCACAAAATAATTTGATTTACTACCTCTTTTAGTGATTAATTTATGCCTTAATTTCTTGGTAACGAGGAATAAATACAGGGTGGTCCAAACTTTGACGTCCAAAATTTTGACGTACATACTATTTTAAGGTCCGTTAACATACTTTTTTTCTTACAATGATCCACTTATTTCTTTGTTCTCCTTTCCATCACGCTATTGGAAATCGGTAAAATTTTGTCGTAATTTTTCTTTGTTGAATATATATATAGAATCAGCAAAAAAATATAAAAGTTAGGTATAAATTCTATACAAAACCATACGTTTGACAGCGTTTGACAACTCGTGTCTATAGCGATGTGTAATTTTTTGTCGCAGCGAGCACTGATGTTCGTTTTGATACCCCCGTTTTGCATTCTTGCTTTGTCAATACCTTATGTATACCTACCATTCGTCCGTAGAATAGAAAAAAGTGAACAAACATAAAAACTTTCATCATTCCTTAATCACGCACTCTAAAGGTGCATGCAGACCAAAAGAGCATTCGCTGTTCGAAATCTCTACGAAATCAACGAATCACGTTTCGTGTAACGATCGAATTTCGTAGAGTAGGGGGATAGAACAGCGAATGCTCTTTTGGTCTGCATGCACCTTTAGAACACAATCTTGATTGTATTATCAACTTAAAACCTTAAACCTTGTGTTCACATACATTTTTAGTTAAAATTATTGATATTTATCAATCAAATTATTGATACATATATATCTACGGGTATTTAGCTTTGTGGGTAAATAGTTAAATACTTAGGTTGATTAGGCAGTATCTACTAATCTATGTACTTATCTAGGTATATTGTGATTGGTGCAGCCGGACTTTAATGTAGTAAAGTGGAATTGAATGTCATTGGAATTTTCATAATTAAGTAACATGGGAAATCATGTAATTGCACTCATCGCCCGGCAGCAATTAGTAGCTCTGAGAATCGTAATTGGAGCTGCTGTCGATATATGGACCGATTAGCGGGAAGATGTGCCTCAGATCTGACCGCCAACCGGCTCCGCCAGCACTCCGCGGTGCTCATCACTCGAGGCAACCTACCTATTTATTTACATTAGTAGATATGCATTATTTGTATACCTACACTAACTAGTTATGTGCATGTGTAAAATGGGGGAATTTATAATTACTTTGTTCTTTTACAAAATTAGATGGGTAGGTAAATGAAATGAATTTATTAGCACAAAACATAACTTAAAATTATATTACATTAAAAACAGAGATATTGAAGTTGTGCCAAAGGGTCCTCACTCAGCTTGTTGTCACGTAGTGCACCGCAGGGCACACTACGCAACACTGATTTTCAGTGAGGCCCGATGTAAGTAATTGTATAATTTCTCACAATTGCTATTTATTATGTCCAATCCAACTAAGTTAAACTGGATACAATACTGCTCGAATTGCATGTGTAGTAATTTCGAGAGTTTGAAATAACTACAAGTGCTTGATAACAATAACGTTCGGTATTTATCTATTATCTCACCATTCGGCTATAGTTAAATTGACCTAAACAAAATCATGAATTAACTAAGTATGATTACGTTCACGCAATTTTAATTGCTTTATTAAAACACCGTTTTGTTGTGTAGGTAAAGACAGCTTAATAGTTTGCTTTACATATATGAAAATAAGCTAAAGTAAGCTGTCTTTACAGTGAAATAACTACACATATTTCACCAATTTCCTTCAACACAGTAAACTACAACAGGTCATTGAATACGGGTCTGGTGGAAACATCATAGAAAAATACTGGAATTATGCTGATTTCAAATATTATTAAAAATATTTTTAGTAGAAGTGGATTCGCTGACATCAGATTGTATCAGAATTTTCCTGAATTTTTCATCTAAACGAAAAAGCATGAAACTTTATCATTAGTTGACTCCGTAGATATAAAAATAGCAAGTCATACTCATATTAACATACATTTTCGGTGTTTTTTTTATAATTATACTACCTGATTAAAAAAAAGATTCTACCTGTATGTACTATAAATAAATAAATAAATAATAAATGAGTGTACCAGGAAGACACCTTCATCTGATATGACTTGACTTCCAGTGCATTCTATCAGTAAGAGTAGGAAAGATACGTCAATAAATATCTTATTTCAAATTCGACTCACACGTATCGTTAATATTTTGCATGAGACACAGCACCGGCTACAAGCACTACACGGGCATGTCGCCTCCGTGGCTCTCCTTTAGTATGCGTCGCATGATGGGGCTATATTATAAATTCCTGTGCACTTGCAGCTTCACGGAGAGCCAACAATTGGCGGCGATCAGCCATCGAATATCAATTGGGTATTGTTATTCGTTTTGTCTGTAGTCAGCTAGCAACAGCTTTTAGGGTTATATTTTACGCGGTATGCTGTTTGCGGCTTAACGATGCATCTGTATATTCTATATGAATAAAATAAGCAAATGAAATTCTCAAATACAGGTACTCGAATTTTTAACGCTTTGTAAGGTGGAAGTACCAGTACACAACATCTTAACAGAGAATATTTATTTGAATCACGATTTTTTGCTCATACCTATATAAATCTACATAAATTATTGTTATGTGTTTTGGGAGAGGAGTTTGTAAGTTTTGTTAAATAGTATTAATTTTATAGGGTGAGAGGGTGACAATATCAAAATTTCCCAAAATTGCTAATTTTCTTAGTCAACTCCATTGTACAAGTAAGTGTCAGGTGCTTTTGCTGGCAGTCCCAATCCCAATACATGGCACCTCAGTACAAGTTTGAATATCACATATTGGGACATTGAAAATAATATTAACACTCTGTCCTAATAAATGTCAGTCTGTCGTAAAATTAAGCTAATAATTTAGATATAGGTAAGCTAATTATTTTAAAGTTGGGATATGAAGCATTAAAGACACATACATTTAACATCGTTTCAATGCCTTAATAGTTGATTTATGTTATCGATGGCAACTCAAGCTATGACGACGAGTATTGGTACAGCGTCGGGTAGGTACTAGTACTTACACCTTAGTAAATAAAATTTTAGTTCGAATGGTGAAAGCTATTGAAGTTTTTGTAAAAAAAACAACCACCAGTTTATATATTCTCTCAATCGTCAGATAGTCAGATTGGGTAAGTGAATCATATGTTTGTGTTTCCACAGGCCAAATTAATTTATAAAATTGGTATGTAATGTATGTAGTGTTTCAGTTTCCTGTCTGTATCAATTACCCAATTATAAAGCCTCGCTCCAATCGTTCGCTAATTAGACTCCACCGATCGATGTATCCCCATTTCGCAATTTCATGCCGGTATTGAAATTGCACGAGATAGTGCTTAAATCTGATTGAATTGAAGCTCGAGCCACGTACCAGGTCCCTTGTTAACCAAAACAATGATATATCAGAGCGCTTGCAACATGTACCAAAACCCATTTCGTCATGCAGATCATCGGACGTACATCGACGACACTGCATATACTCGTACATATTAAGGCATAAGGTGGAAGTACTTAGTACCCGACGCTGTACCATTACTCGTCCCAATATGTGATATTCAAACTTGTACTGAGATCCCATCTATTGAGACTGCCAGCAAAAGCACCTGACACTTGTACAATATGATAAAATTTGGAATTTTGAGAAAATTTTATATTGTCACTATAAAATAAATGTAGGTATTTATTTTATAGTGAGTATTTAACAAAACTTACAAACTCCTCTGATTCAAATAAATATTCTCTGTTTACATGTTGCCTACTGGTACTTCCACCTTAATACAAATTATCTATGAAATGGTGCTCGGGAAAATTGCCGTAAGAAAATGAAAACTTTTTTCTCTTTGAGATTCTAATATTCTATAACATTGTCCTTGTTACACTTTGTTTGACTTATAACTTTATGTAACAGAAATAACATCCAATGTGGGAGTACCATAATGCAATAGCGAGCTTGAAACCTGGTTCACAAAGGTATCCTGAATTCCAAATATATTCTGAATAATTCAGACCGAGCTTGATTAACTCGTATCTATACTGCACAAGTAATTTCCTTTGCAGTACCTCGGCACCTACCGTAAAGGAAATAGATTCACGTATTATTTCGAACATTGCTACAGTGACAATCAAAATGAACATTACTAGGAACCTCATATTGTTTTCACTACCTATGACAACATAAAAAATGGTAGTAGTAGGTACAGTGTGATAGGATAGTGATAGTACATACATATGTATATGTGCGTATACCGTTTTCAAATGTTATGTTGTCAAATATTTAAATTATGTATAAGTATAACTGATTAATTGATTATATTTCCTTCTAATGTAATAATGGACGAAATGTAGGTATTGTTGTCAAACGATGCGATACCTGAGGGCCTAGTGTAGGTAATAACTTATAAAAAACGTCTCGATCGCGTTTACGTTTTCATCGTCATTTGTATGGAATGGCGATGAAAAACGTAAACGCGATCGAGACGTTTTTTAGAACTTATTACCTACACTAGGCCCTCTGGCAACTGCCCTGGGATAATTTACTTACCTATCTTCTTTAAGATCGCCAATTCCGTTTTTTTCACAATTTCAGGATTTTAAAAATCAAATCAAAGTACGTTTTGATGTACCTACTATTAGTTGTTTAGAACATAACAAATATTATTTTCAATTCTCATGCTCAAAAAGTGCACCGTTATGTCGTGCGTAGACGACATAAAATCGAATTTTATGTTCTAGAACATAAATATATTGTTTATTCTAATGCTAATGTAAGCTGTCCCAACAGCCAAACATTTAAAACATTTTGCACTATTTTACTGAGCAATAAAATAATATAGCTGACAAAACTTGTTTTATTATTTTTACGTACTTTATTTGTTATGTACGTTCTGACATTAAATTTAGTAAATCACATAAAATAGATATCGATTATCGTTCAAAAGAGATCCAAAATTTTTGACTTGGCAGAAAAACGAGGATCTGAAACTCTGATCAAGAGTTGAAAAAAAAATAACTAAAAATTTTTTTGGCGGGTTTATGTATTAGTATTGGTTCCATATTTTACTTTACGACAATTCTTTCGCTTTTCGAAAACTTCGTTGTGTGAATTGCAGTGAAAATGTGTTTTACTTTCCTCAAACGAAGTGAAAAGCAGAGTGTACAACAAGCGCATAGATGTCCATTTTTACCCTCGTCTACTATACTATATTGGTCTAGTGACCCATTCACTTTATGCCCTTGTTGTACAATCTACTATTGGGTTTGGTTAAGAATCTGAAAGTCCGCATGATATTAGGTAGTAAGTAACACACGGTATATAGGTGCAAAAATTAATAAAGCCCATTGGACATGTAGAAGTAACGTGATCATTTTAATATTTTGACGTTATATTTTATAACAAGGTACTCTTTTTAAATTCACTGCACCTCATCACGAATATACCTACACTACACGGGCTCCGTTTCTCGTAGGTAAGTATTGGGAAATAAATAAAATCTTCAATTTCTTTCAGTGTACTATGAGCTGCACCATCCTTCCAGTCGACCTTCCAGTAGGCTTATGAATCTTATGATAAATCGGCGTTTCTCGTTTATCGTGATAAACGAGTATCATGTCATTTTAGCGCTTGCATACATTAAATTACAACGCATAGTTACAACGTGACAGCAACGACGACAAACTGTAGAAAATAGACTAGTACTTGCGTATTGGTACAAGAGAGAAGGATAGGAAGTGAGTTTCGCAGTCGATACAGTTATTAGCGCGCGCCGTTAATTCACAGTAAGAACGCTGCACATGACGGGTTTCGCAGCGGCAGCGCGGGATTCCTTGCCTATACGCAGTGCACACAGCTGGGTGTTCCAGGCCGCACCATGTCGGCCATATAATGAGAGAATACCCATTACAATGAGAGTTACAGTTGTAACTCTCATTGTAATGGGTATTGACTAATAAATGTTGATTTATATTTTTCGCGGTATTTTTTAGCGTTCCCTAGCCAAAATGGCAAAAACGGAACCCTTTCGCCATGTCCGTCTGTCCGCAACATGGCTCCGTGGCCGTTAGTACTAGAAATCTGTAATTTCGTACAGGTATACATATTAATCATGACAACAAAGTGGTACAATAAAAACTTGAAATAAATAAAAAAATCCGATACCTCCCCAACTGGTGAAGTGGAGATGATATTTTTTATTTGCTGTAATCCTATAGTGTGGGGTATCATTCAATAGGTTTCTTAAAAAGAAAAGTCAATATTTTCGAAGATAGTCCCCCCCCCCCCTCTAACTTTGATCCGTGCGTAGGTCCAAAAAATATGAAAAAATCATTAATTACCTTATAGAATACTTTAACATAAAACTATTTCGAACATAATCGGCCAACCGTTTTTGAATAACTAAGGAACCCTACACTATAGTGTAGGGTTCCTTAGTTATTCAATAAGCGTGGCCCGACATCTCTCATCTCCGCTCTTGGCCGGTTATTTTTTCATTTAGCACACCGGCACAATCGCTCAGTAGCGTAGCGCAACGTAGTTTTTTCTCTCTCTCTCTCTCTCTCTCTCTCTCTCTCTCTTTGTCACTTGACATGTCAATTGTTTCTTGTCAGTCACTTGATGAGTGCGATAAAGACATTTGCGTATTGCGTATCGTTCACAACTGAGCTTCAGCGATTGCCGTCTTGGGTGGTCTTGGCTACTAGGCTCGGGTACCTAGCCAAGGTGCCATTCGGTAAGCACATGCGATACGGGAATAACGGGAAGTAATAAATGTATTGTAATGACAGATTCGAACGAAAAATAACGAGACTATTTCCATACATTATGATATGATCAGAGTAGATTCAATCTTAGAAAGGAAATACGGGAGTAAAATTACTATCATAAAACATACGATTCTGCTCGACTTATTTTATTTAATCAGAACTTTATACTGTGCCTTCCGCTTGAATCCCCATTATTGTTCATAACTCAAAGCTCTTTTGAAAGGAATAAGAGAAGACGTCCGAGAGAATTACTTATATTACAAAGTCGGGAAAGTCGTTCAGGCATGAACTAATTGTAGAAAACTGTAGCAATTGTCGTAATCGACATCGTTTATATCTCGTGTTCCCGCACTATAGTTTTTGTTGAACTTGTATATTATTACTACGCACTTTACTTTTTTATTAAAATTAAACTGTAGATTTCCATAATTCCGATGTCGAAACTATCCGCATTACTTAACTGTATAAAATTGCTACTAAGTACTTATGTGTTGTGTCGTTGTAGCTACCATAAATGGCCTTCTAACTAATTCCCGGTAACTAAGTATGAAATACTAGCGTTCACAATTTAAAATACATATTTATAATCTTCTTCTCAGGTCCATACATACATAATGTCACTAATTATGTATCCTAAAACGATTGGTGCCGTATGATTGGACAATATCGTGCTTTATATATAGATTAGGTAAATAATTATATGTATGGCAACTAAGAAATTGAGCAGGTACTTGATGATAATAGGAATAAGTTGGTATTCAACCCATATTTTACAAGCCTTCAGGGTAGTAGGTGTGCCTATACTATACTGGTATGAATTTAATCGATAAATAAGAAAATACATAACATAATTACACCTATTTTTTATTTTTGACAGCGAGATGAACATTTTTGGTTTAAGGTCCTCTATAGAATTAAGTATTGACCCTCCATCAATAACCAGAGACACGGGTATGAATATTAGCGCGACTTGTTAACATCAGATTTGCTCCCTTGTATCTGTGCATCAAGGGAGGTAAGTACGGAATTACTAACGAGAGTTTTAGAAGCCCGACGCCGTAGGCGGAGGGCTTTTAATGACTCAAGTTAGTAATCCGTTTACCGACCGTGATGCATACAATATTTTTTATCACACTTGCCGACAAAAAAATAAGTTTTAAGACAAAATATTATTTAATGACGTACTGACATTTCTATGACTCCCTAAGGAATTTCACTTTTCTATTACTCCCGCTATGCACGCAAGCAATGGCGCGCTTAGACAGCAAGAGTGATGAAAAAAGTACTTTATACCTATACCTATCTCGTCCCTGTGATTTTATTCAAACAAAACCCAAATAGGTATGATTACCTACCTTTAAAATATTACGTTTTACCTGTGCATCGTTTCAGACAGACGTTTTACTGGCTCCGCTTTGACTTGCGGCGACGGGGTGTGTAATTTGACAGTGCTATCTATAATATATGCATAGCGCAGTTCCACTCTCACGCCGTCGCTGCAAACGGACTCGCATCAATATGACGTCTACAACATGGCGGCAGTGCAGTCAACCGACTGCACTGCCGCCATGTTAACCGTGCAACCGCACTCGCCCGCACTTTATGGGTCAAAGACCGGTTCGCGTCTTTTCGGGTGTCGGCCGACTCCGCAGATCTGGCCTGGTACCGCGAACATCGAAGTTCGCCAATTTCGGGGATTTTTCTCTGTCACTCTAATGACGCCTTCGTTGGAGTGACAGAGACAAATCCCCGCAATTTGCGAACTTCGATGTTCGCGGTAGCAGGCCTGTAGCCTTACCATGAGCTGCCGCTGCGTTATTAACGCGGATATACTTTCTATCCGTCCCGCACATACTCGCGTATTGGTGCGAGCGAGCCGGATAGAAAGTAAGTTCTCGTTAATAACATGACGGCAGGTCATGGTACTGCTCTCATGTCTTTTTTGCAATCAAGTTATCCTACAGGGCCCCACGACTCAATCAATAGTTACACTCTGAAAGTCATAAAATTTTAAGATTATTGTAATCTAAGCATGTTAATACTGACTGAAATTATAAATGTTCAAAGTGCAGATCATCAAAATGCTAAATCATATTATTCATTTAAATATGCAATAATAATACCTAATTAATTAAACATTACATAGTGTTTTAATCTAATACGGTCCATAAATTAAACCAGGCATAGGATTAATTTGTGTAATCAGTAATACAGTATGTTTTTATGGGTATTTCAACATCTATATCTATCTATGTATCTATCTGTTATATATTATATCGTCCATTCGTACGTACCACGGTGGTCTTCGTACCTTTGACAGACCTTAAAAATACTGCGCTTCAAATTGATATCTGAAAGTACCCTATTCTTTCAGAATAAATGAGAAAATTAGGAAAAAAAATATATGTACATACAATGCCAATTGGGGTTACCGACAACAGTGGCGGGATAGGTCGTTTTGTGTATGATTGTCTCATGATATTTATGTTAATTAGATTGTTGATATTATAGAGATTACTAGTACATTATTTATTCAATTGTAGCGCGGATTTCCTTTTTGTCTGAAAATTCGCCGTCAGCAGCAGTAGCCCGGCGGCGCTCCGAGCCGTGATGCTCGATTAATTCTCCCTCCCTGCTAGGCACCCCGCAGTGTTTGTCTTCACAATGCAATACTGTCTGAATGCGTAGTGTTCGCGTTTGTTTGATTTCAACTGCTCAAATAGCAATTAGGTTGCCTGTTGCATTTCAATCTCCGTCTGGTTTAATTAAAGTCCTTGATTACAATACGTAATATAGGACTTTAATGAAAACAATACATAACGTCATATTTTTGTGTTACTACTGTTACCCGTACAGTTTCCATTAATAACTTTCCTAACAATGGAAACGAACATGATTTTGTTTTTATTAACCCTTTATAGGGCACCGGTCTTAAAAACGACCACCCTATGACACTATTTTTCTGCATTTTTTTCTTATGCAGTTTTTTCTGTACTATAGGATGTCGTTGAGGTTTGATTTCAGGATTTTGTTTAGTCTTGCCCGTGAAAGATATTTTTGGAATGAACCCGTTAGAACAATGTAGATTATCCTCGTAGTGAAAATTCGCCTGTCGCAATAAAATAGTATTCGTAAGTTCCAAAGTATTTTATTAGATACAGTTAGGTATTGTGGGTAGGATTAGAATTTACTTCCCCATTGATGATCCAATGAAAAAAAACACGGTCTGTTTTAATATCGAGATGGACGTCTGATATTTAAAGGTGCACATTTCACATATTGCAATGTTTCAAATTGTATAGTTTATATTTTAAAGTACTTGTCTGTAAAGTGTTTTTAATATTTTTCTTAACCAATTCCATGAAGGCAATCTCTGGCGTGACACAATATGTAATATGTAAACATGGTCAGTTCAGCTAATTTATCTGTGTTAATGAGAGTACTACTAAAACTAAAATAATAATAGTACCTATTAGGTATAAAAAGGGCACAGGGCAGCTTGTGGCGAGCTGTTGGGCAGTAACGACCCCACCGACCCGAGTGCTCTCGAGAGTAGCTCAGAGTTCGGTGGTCGGAGTTGAACCCCAAGACCCTTAGAGCCTCAGCTCTGGCTTGCCTTAATTGGTCATTCAGAGATTAGTCGTCAGAGCTATACCAGGGGTGGAAGTGTAAATTTGCGTGAGCCGCGAGTAAGTGCAGTGGCAGTCATAAGCAGTGATCGGTTTTTTGGATTCACCCACGCGGAATTTCGCGTAAAAAAAATTATGGGTGTGACTATAAAAAAAAGAATACTATTATATTATGACTGGTTGACTGGTAGAGAATGCCTTATGGCATTAAGTCCGCCTTTTGTACGTCAAGTTTTTTTCTTTTGTGCAATAAAGGTTAAATAAATAAATAAATAAATATTACATTATGAACAGTAACATGGCAAATTGCATGGAAATACGTAGGTATACAAAAACAAAGTTTATTTTTCAAGTTACTATAGGAGACCTGCCGGGGGAATCCAAAAAACCGATCACTGGTCATAAGCCACTGCGCAGAAAGCGGTGTACACCACTCTACACACGTGAGCCACCTACACCGGTGTCTCCCCTGGCTAACTCTTGTGACGGCATTTACAGGAGCCGCAAGTCACCACCTGCCTCGATAGCAAAGAGAAATCATTATTATGCAGGTGTCCGGACCTCTTTTCTATAGTTCCATCTCTGACCCATCCAACGTTCATTACCATAGCCCATTAGTCATTTCGATTTAAATAATTTCCCATAGTCTCTATACGCCTACTGGGTGGCAGCAGGTGATTTTCTTCAAATAGCCTCTACGTGTTGCTGTTGGATCTATATCTCCACGCAAGCCTATAAAAACTAGGATTTGTAAGCCCGTGATTCTAAAACAAAATTTGTAAATATGTACAAACATAATTGATAAGGGGAATTTCTAATAGATAAACAATAAATATGTAGGTATCTTCATATGACCGAAAAACACAACAACGCGTGTATTTCCGATAGGCAAGATTAAACAGCCGAGCGCGGGCGCCGCACTGAGACCGATGAGGTCATCTATCCACAAATATTACATACCTATTAAAAATTGGGAAGTTTAAATCAGTCACTATTTTTGATATAATTTTTCATGAATAACATTACTGTTATACTTAGTATTAGTTTATTTACTACATTATTCTAATCATTAAATCGTTATTATTAGCCGTAGCTAATAATAAGGATTTTTTTTATAGTAGGCAATACTAGATCATTCTATAAATAAATTTGTTTTAATTGTTTTTTTACTGGTCATTTCTCAAATCGACATCTGTTTACAGAAAGTAGAGCGAACATTAGAAATACTCAACTAATTGGATGAGACTAACTTTAGCCTACGAGTAATTTTATATTTTCGTAGTAATTTTATAACCGTCGTTGTTTTCCATAACTATTAGGCTGATATTAGTCATTTAAAAAAAAACTACCTGTACCTACATTAATAATTTTGATGATTATGTATGTAGGTAAAGTTTTTAATTAGTCGTACTTGTATTCTTATCAACATGTTAATTTCACATGTATGTACTCATTTAAATACTTTGGTTGATTTCATCATATTAACAGCGGCTTAAAAATATTCGGTGGTAACAACTATCAATGCCATGAACTACAAATGTCTCTATTGTTTAGGTTCAAAGACGGCATACCGTACCCCTGGCCGTCGGGGTTGTCCAACCTGATCCTGTACCCCGAGGCGGGCAACCAGACGCTGTACGTGCGGCGCGCCTCGCGCTCCGACTCCGGCGAGTACGTCTGTCGCGTCTCCAACCACACCCACTCGCACGACCATCTCGTCACCCTACAGATCTTCAGTGAGTACTGAGTACTTTTCAGACTTGCGTATCTATTGCCCCTACCCTGTATACCGGGTGGCCCATTCAAATCAGTCAGTATGGGAAAGTCTGAAACTATAAGACATACGAATATTTGTTCTTAGGAACCATGTCATCGATTTTAAAAATAATGAAAACTACGTTGATAAATAAAAAAAAAAAAAAATTATTAAGATTTACACAACAAACACAGTAAAATAAATTTAAGTATATGAAAACAATGAATTCCTTTCATTTTAGACATCATGTTTCTTAGAGACATTTACAGCTTAAGACCTACATAAACGATATCTAAATAAAAATAGTGTAAGTTTTTTTTTTTCAAAACAACCGGGTTCGATTCCCTAGCTGGGTACAGTTTTTTTTCAAATGTATGAATGCAGTTTTTCTTTTTATCAAAATCGGTGACATAGTTCCTAAGAACAAATCTTCGTATGCCTTATAGTTTCAGACTTTTCCATACTGACCGATTCGAATTGGCCACCCTGTATTCTGTGGTCTTTGTAAACCAAGTAATTTCACGACTCATAAACAATTATTTACCAAGATAAGTACTTGTAGATTTAGTAAATAAGTTTTAACATAGTATTAGGGGTGAAGCCTTGGGTTAAGTCTATCTCTGATTCTGACTACGTGAAACTTACAACTCGAAATTCGTCCTTATGAAATACCTGTAAAACGCATTTAGTGGCATTCTTTTTTTTCCCATGCTATCATTATCACCGCAGCGACGCGTAAGTAAACAAAAACGTAACAATAATTATTAAGTATTTTAGGAGAATTAATAAGCTGATGCTTCTAGATCAGAAAACATCAAAGTTTAGAATTTTCTGGTATCTGCTATATTTACGGAATTATGTGTGATTACACCCTGTACATATATATATTTTTTTATACCACATCGGTGGCAAACAAGCATACGGCCCGCCTGATGGAAAGCAGTCACCGTAGCCTATGGGCGCCTGCAACCGCAGGGGTGGCACATGCGCGTTGTCGACCCAATAAAAACTTGTACACTCCTCTTTTGAAGGACCCCATACTGTAGTCCAACGGGAAAACCTATATACCTATATATTCTATAATTTTTATATGCTAACTACTAAGAAAACAGTATTTGTACTGTGGTGCTCATTAGGCAAATGAAGTAGATGCTCTTAATAGGAATCCAATTTAATTCACTTATTTCTTGTAGAAGGTCACTCACGGCTTACTCAACTCAACTGACCGCATCGTTAGAGTCCGAATGGCTGTCGGGAAATACTTTTCTACCATTTTAGTAGGTATAATCAATGTTGCGTTTGATTAGTCAGATTACACTTGAACTCATTTGAACGGATTCGAATACCTACGTATAATTATGTAGTCATAAATAACCTAAAATTTAAAAGTAGGTAAGTTACTAGAAAAATTACCCACTCTCGTTTTCATGGCATATGATATGAATGAATATCAACTACATGACTGACGTCGATTCGACGAAAATGTTTGTGTTTATTCATTCTTGTACGCAAATATTATGTTCTCAGTAAAATATGAGCCATACCGTCCATGACCCAATAATTATATCAAATATTTTTCCTCCATAGGCAAAGTCACTAATGCACCAAGAACAATGTATGTAAGCCAAGATCAGACGGTAGAAGAAGGAGCACGGCTTCGCCTATTCTGTGAAGCTTTGATTGGTAAGTCATCCGGATTTTAATCTTTGAACTATAAATACCTTTAATACAATAGCAATGTTAACTAAAATGTTAAATCGCAGAGAGGACTCACTTGGCCGATGCAGTCAGCGATCTGAAATGGAAGAGGGTTTGGCCGAACGGAACCGAAGGTGACTTGCTGCCTACTCAAAAGGAAATAAACACATCCCGGTAAATCCAATATCCGTTATAAATATAGGGACAAATTATTGCTGCTGCTGTATAATTATGTAGACTTCTTGAAATCATGAACTACTTACGAGACTGTTATTTACGTTAAACTCCTTGAACATGAGCCATGCTCATTATTCGCCATAAAAAGGTGAAATAGTTAGAGGTAAAATTGTAGTCGAACGTGCGTACTAATAATTATGTTAGCTAAATAAGTCCTAATTTCAAGTAATTGGCACGTCTTGTCACGTACCTATACCCGTAATGCAACTAATTAATAAAACATTATGTGCGATATGTTTGTGACAGAGAGGACGTACCGAACATCTACGGGTCGTACCTGGTGGTGGACAGCATGTCGCCGGACGATTACGGCAAGTTCGTGTGCGTGGTGCACAGCAACAACGTGCCGTCCCGTTCTTACGTCGTCGTTAGTCGTCCCGGTGAGTTTATTATGGATTGAGTTCATTACAATATTCCAGCTGTGCTCGGGCGCTCATGGCCCAAGTTTTTATTGAATGTGACTATGCGACAAAAGGTTGTTACTTGTAAGTTTATTTTCCTTGACTGATAGATGCACTTGAAGAGATTGTACCTAGTTCATAATCGATTCCTTTCGGCTTTTCAAGGAGACTTCCGAATTTATATTGCAATGCTGGCAAAATGAACTTCTGTATCCAGCCATTTCACTAAAGCTACTAACTGAATTGACACGTTTCCGTACAAAAAGAAAGGTATAGATAAAGTATAAACTATTAAAAGATTTACATAGATACTACATCTCGTTAGGAAAACGTTATATTAATAAATATACGTAAATTAATTATGTCCATATTGTCCATATATTTTTAAAACTGAATTCAATACAAAATTGTTCATCCCTGATATGTTAAACGGATACAATTCTGGGACACAGGAGATAATAAAAATAATTATTTTAAATATTTGTAAGCAAAGCGATTAAGCAGGTAATTGAAATAAATTTTATATATTACTGTGTATTTTAAATAGGTTTTAAAGATATCCATAGCGATTCTATTTTCCATTGAACTACATTATGATTACGAGGCTGCCATGCGAATGAATATCTGATGCGATTGCTGCATGTCGTTAAATTAAGTGTTACGTTCCATAAGAAGCTCTATCTTCTCTATCTACCTCTACCTATACTCAGGAAAAATAACTATTTGTGTAGCTTACATTTTTCAGGGTTGAGTCTTCACTAACGGATGTTACTTGAATGCACAAGTACTCACATAGAGTATCATTGCAGTCCCGCCGGAAGAGCCGTGGCAGGTGAGCTCGGTGCCGTGGCGGGCACTAGCGCTGGCCGGCGGCGCGCTGGCGTGCGCGGCGCTGGCGGCCCTCGCGCTGCACCGCCGCTGCACGCAGCGCCTGCGCCTGCTGGCGCGACGCGCACGCGCCTTGACCACCACACCCGCTGAGAGAGCTAGAGGTATTTTTTTTATATTTCTACCTATTTCCTAACAATTTGATAGCCAATGTATTAGGGTATTTCTCATATAGTTTTGTGACTTTTGTCATAGCCACGTACAAAAAGTTGACGAGTTACCTGTACTTATTTTTCTATCTTTTTATATACTTAACAGCAAACTTGACACTGTTACTTTACCAATTAAAATTAAAATACCCCGGAAACCTTTGTATATGCATATTATGGTCGTGGTCGTCACTCCACTGAAAGTATTTGTGAAATACCCATCATGTAAACGTTGATTTAACATTTACTTATAAATCCACGAAAACTAAGAAATTGCACACATCCGGGAAGCCACCTTAACCTTAATAATAATATTTGATATGGCCAATTTCAAAAGGATTATTTCATCTAGCGCTCAGTTAAATAAATATGGTGTCTGACTGGATGCTTGCTTGTTATATTTATGACGAGTCTCTTTTATCAAAGGGCATAAGCCCCTTGATAAGTGGAAATAATTCCACTTTGTCAATAGAGATTATTTCTCTTATAAAAACAGAAAAATAACCCATGTTGACAGAGAGGAAATAAGCTCCTGTGAAGAGACACGTATTCCTCATATAAAGTAGCTAACATTAAAACATAAAGTACCTAAAACTTAATAATTTATATCAACGAGCACTTCCATGCCTGTAACTCGGCGACACCCGCATTTTAATTATTTGAACACTCACAAAATATAGATAGTATTCCACTGCATTTCACGAAATGTATTTCTTCTTATCGGCTTAGGTATTACATTCCAAATTATATGTGTCACCAACGTTGTACACAAACCAAGCAAAACCCATCAAATTACCTGACAATATTTTATTCCTGTGTTTAAAACATACTTGTTAAATAGGTACCTACACTAAAAAATAACTGTCTTCACGTAACTTCTATTATCATTACATGGCTGTTACTTCCATGAAGTCTCGGGCCCTGTATCGGGTGAGACCAACTACCTACTGTGTTGCTGATGTTAAGGTTGATGTTTGATAGTTTACGTTACTGATGTTGTCGTAAAATAAGGCATTAAAACCCATTATGTGTTTTAAAATTAAATGATTTACCTGAGGGATTTAATGCCAATGTTATTATTTTAGTTTGTGTCATTGTGTGACCCTACTCCTAGTAGTTGAATGAATGTACCTAGTATTTTTACTAAAATTTTGCCTAATTATTAAATTACCTTTTCGACGTAATGATAAATAAGTACAAAAGCTCTCACTCAATTGGCACGGCACCGGAGTGGTAAAACTGAATTGGAACCATACATACGTACATGTAGGTCTACAGGGCGTCCCACGGCGATGCCACATGGAGGGAAAGTACCTTAAATATCATAGATAGCGTATTTTGTTGAAAGAAGACTTTATTTTATTTTTAAGACTTAGTAAAATTGCATTCAATTTTTTTGATTAAAAAAAAAATTATGAAAAAAAATATCGCGACTTTGGAGAAAAAATACCTTAATTATTGGAAATGAACATCTTACTTAAAGAAAACATCATTTCGATTTAAAAAAACACCGGGAATCGAACCCGCTACACGAGAAAAAAATATCCTGTAGCTTTGTCATACCAATCGAAAGAATTCAATATGAGAATTATTTTTTTGCTAAACAACAAATAACATAGGCCGGAAACAATAAAAAATCCATTCGAGTTTTAAAAAAAAATCAAAAAAATTTGAAAACAAGTTGGTAGGTACTTGTTTTTTTAATCGAAATAATGTCTTCTTAATTATTGTTTTCTCTAAGTAAGATGTTCATTGCCAATAATTAAGGTATTTTTTCTCCAAAGTCGCGATATTTTTTTTCCATACTTTTTTTTTCAAAAAAAATCGAAAAAATATGAATGCAATTTTACTAAGTCTTAAAAATAAAATAAAGTCTTCTTTCAGCAAAATACGCTATCTATGATATTTAAGGTACTTTCCCTCCATGTGGCATCGCCGTGGGACGCCCTGTACGTATATATTGCTCTGTGGCCTGTGGTTAATTTGTCGTTGGCGTTGGACCTGTGGTGTCAACATTTCTGCAGCCCTATCGCGAACTTCGAGGACAGTTCCTCGCCTTCGTTCACTTCATTGAGTGACAGAGATAAATCCCCGAAATTTACGAATTTCGGTGTTCGGAGGCAGTCTTTGGCGTACAAAATGCTATGTTATAATAGAGTCTAGGGCTACCGGTATCCGTGTTACCCGCAGACACGTGTACACGAATCCTTAGCACCGGTGGTACTAAGAACTCGAACGACACGAAACGCCAAGAAACGTTTCCAACTTAGAAACGTTTCCAAGCGCGGGTCCGCGGATCTACTTAGAAACTTTTCCAAGCTTGAGTCTTGCGGATCCATTACAATTGAATATTCGAAAAACCTATGTTTTTATTAGTAAAGTCTGAAACAAAAAAATACCTACCGAAAAATTCGCAGTTTTTTACGAATTACGCAGCTAGAAATTTTCTTTGTTGCAGGTTAAATGCGGTTCAATACTTTGTTCAAATATAAAATCGTACCTATATTTTAGATTTCCACTGCCACTACACATTGAGGGCGGATCAGACACAGGTACTCGGGTATCCGTGTCTTAATTACACGGTTCCTAATTAAACGTTTCCAACGGGTAAGAAACCCGTTTCCCGGTAGCAAAGAAACGGGTACACGGAAACGGGTACACGAAACCCGGACACGACCGAGAGCCCTATAATAGACAGGACAATTTAAACATTTTCGCAAACAATTGCTGAATATAGTTGTAATGCAACGGGGCTATAAAAGTTAATAGTGATAAATATACATATTAAGTATTAAGTATACTCCGAAATTATTTAATAAAATTTAGCCTACAATAACATGAAAATACTTATTATACTTTATTAAATTGACTCAAATTTTTCCGTGTAAACGGATCTGTCACCAGCCATTAGGAGTATGATTTAGAGTATCCACTTACCTAAAGTCATTAATGAATTGACAAGGAAAATTTTGACATTGGCGTTCTAGCAGTTAAGAGCCAAGTTGTGCCTGCAAGTTACTTTTTACAGTCATGTTTTTAAAGTTTATGTATTCAGAAAGCCTGGTTTGCGTCGGAACCAGATTTAAAGGGAAATATAATAATATTTCTGCGATCGCCAATCCGCTGCCCAGCGTCGCGATTATGGGCATTTGCCTCCGCGTATATCCGAATTGCGTCTATAGGTACTCATAGTTAATAGGAAAGGTCTAAGTCCAGCAGTGGGCTATCATAGGCTGGTGACGATGATGTAAATTAATATTTTAAGTAACGCGACTGGTATGAATGCCCAACGACTTGAAAGAGATGTACAATTTTTGACAAGGCCCAGAAGTAAAGTTTGTAGTTTACTGTGCGACACAATGGCGACGGCGTCACGGAGGTGTACATTATTCTCGGAAGCGCTTCGATTTAATGGCCGGAAGATAAGTACAGAGGTATAATAGTTCGACAACAATTGAGCTATAAACTCAGTCCTTTCACAAAAGGATAATTATCTACCTGATCTGTCTTCAGAAAAGCAAAACACAAAATAACTGTATTTCACTCGGAGGATGAAGCAGTAATGACGGATTAACGTCGAGCTATGTAGGTAGGCATTGTGTGTAACTTGGAAAAAATCTGATACCGCTAAATACTGGGATCGTGTGCGACTACAGCACCATAATGGTCACGTATTACATTTACCATAAAATATAAATCCTTCAAGGGCATAGCAATCTTAAAAAAAAAAAGTTACAAACACAATTACTATTATAGATGGTACCTACAGGATAGGTAGGGATCTCATAATTATGTCGTAGCAATAAAAAATATAGGAAATATCGATCAAAACATTCTTAGAACTAAACTGCCTACTTCACGATAAGTAGTTGCATACCTAGAAGGAAAATAGATTTCTTAGTACAGGTCAGATTAGGGTTGCCAACATTTTTTTTTAGATTAATGGTATTTCCCACATATACGTAATGCGCGTAAAAATATAGTTCACTGTGAAAAAAATAAGATAGTTTTTTTGACAAGTATTGATAATGGATGAAATTTGAGGATAGGAAATGTTGGTACATATTTGATTTTAATATATTATTACAACTTTAGTATTTTGTAAGAACCTCAAAATATACCGTGGGCTGTTTAAACCCGACTGATTTTAACAGCGTATTCCTGAACACATTTAGAAAAAATAATGTCGTATAAACTTTTCTGGATATTGCCTAGTTTCAGAGTTATTACCAATTAAAAAAGAATATATTTTCTAATTGTTACTAGAATAGTCTCACTAACCTCATTAATAGATGTCAAAAAGTGACAAAATAAAACCTTTAAAAATGAGGTTTTTGTAAAAAAAAAAAGTTAACACTTATTGTGAGTGCTAGTTTTACGAATAACATTTACTTTTTACGTTAAAATACATTCAAAAATAAAAAATAAATAAAAAAAAAAAGATTTTTTTTCGCCAAAAATGACAAAAGTCATATAATTTTTTTTGTTGGTTTTAACATCAAAAATGCGTGGTTAAAATATTTCGTGTTTAAGCAGCCCATGGGTATAGTATTTCTACGTGGTATATTTTTCTTAAATAGAGTATAGTACAAAGAATCGAAATATAGTACAATACTTATAAATTATAATACAGTATGGTTGGCAACCCTAGGTCAGACGTCCAAAGAAACGGCATCCCTATAACGAATGAAATCCTTAGCTACCTTTCGATTGGGTTACTTTTAGTGCCGTTGTTACATAATCTTTATTAAAATCATAGATGTGTTTATGTATGTACGTACTTATGCTACTTATGTATGCATATTCCTATAAATTTTGTATTATCTAAGTAGTATATAAAGTAATTGCATGTTGAATGATTGTTAAATGTTTAATCAATCGGCAGTCAAAAGCTTAATGTCACTTGATGGGTTGGTAATAAGGCGTAACATATCATTTATTAGAATCTTCATGTTTTTGTTTGCATGTTAGTCGATATCTTCGTAAACATGAGCCGATTTTAATTTTTTTTAAACGAACGGATATGGGTCGCTTACAAAAAAAATTGCATAGCTAAGGCACTGGTCTCACCGCGAGCTACTAAGCTATGAACTGTCGGTTATAACCACTTGAACGTCCACCCCGCGCGACCATATTCCGGTCAACTGTCCGGGTTTTTTTAGCGACGTACGCCCCGCGCTGCGCAGTCACAAGATTTTACAAAAACGTTTATATTTTCTAAACTACTTAAGGTATAATAATAAAAAAAATCAGGAGTATAAATGAAAATACAATTATTAAAATACAATGATAGTCATTGTAAAATACCTAATGATTTTGACTATAATCAAGGTTAAACTTAACACATCGGTAAAAAAATAAGAAAGATAACCTTCATATTTTAAACTCACTTGACAGGTATCACACTGTCAAAAACTTAAGATGATACACATTATCGTATAGAGCACACGTTCCTGATCATTTTTATGTATAATAACCCCAAAAATATGTAAATTAACGTGAAATACTTACGACATAACTAGGAGTCCTTAGCAAACACTCAGGCAGTTTGACCCAACACTGACAAATTATATTTTTTTATCGACTGAGTAACGAGCGTACACTGCCATATATATTTTTTAGCGCAAACTAGTTTATTAGGCTACGTTGTTGCAACAAGGGAATTAGGAAATAATGCCTCTATATTTCGCTAAATGCCGCTATAATCAACTGTGTCTCCTTCGACTTCATTGGATAGTATAGCATCCACGAACAGTCTACTGCCTTTTTTGTTTGGATACTATGCTATCATCGGACGTTCAAGTGGATAAACACGAACAAAAGATACGCACTCCCGTGTAAATAAAAAAGACACGGCGATACTCGCCCAGCTATCAGCTATCATCGCCGGGCGAGTATCGCCGTGTCTCTTTTTTTACACGGGAGTGCGTATCTTTTATTCGTGTTTAGGTATAGCCGACAGTTCATCGCTTAGTAGCTCGCGGTGAGACCAGTGCCTAAGGCCTTAGTCAAAACAAAAATCACGAATCACGGAAAGTTAGTCATAAAAACTATTTGGTATACTCTGTTCAACAACCTTTGGCAGTAGAAAAAGGGTGCAAAATGTAGTTGCGTGTTGTTGATTGCTCATAGAAAATTTCTTTTTCGCTTTTTTTCACAGCCAAAAGTGTTTAACTACTTTTTTTAATAAGTTTACAGTTAACATTTACCTCGTAGTTGGCAAAAACGTACGTAAATTCAAGTGTTATTAAAAGGACTACTTAAGTGGGCAAAAAATTACACGTCATATTGAAGGGGGTCCAGAAAATATCACCAAATATCACCATGGGGGATGGGGGGTCTAAAACAGGCCAAAATCGTATGACGTGATTAATGGAGAAGCCCGAAGGGTCAATTTTTTTGATAATAGGGTAAAATCACCAATAGATGAACAGTTAAGCAACTTTCTCTACTTTGAATTTTTTTTTCTATATGATGTAACTCATACTCATCAATTTTTATTTTTTATATGATTTCGCATTTAATTGAGTTTAGAATAAGTTATTTTCGTGCGTCGTATTAAACTTCAGTAATTTTATAAAAATGATTATATTTAAAAAGGGGTCAAATTTCCCAGTAGTTGAACAAAGTGCCCTATCACTGAACAATTTGACCCCAATAGATGAACCAGCATAATTGCAATATAGCGAGACCAATATATGAACGGCAAGACTCCAATAGATGAATAGAGCATAGTAAAAACGTTAGTTTCTTAGATAAATTAATTGTATTTAACCTAAAAAACCTTCTTTTGATGAAATGTAAACACGGTGTATATTGTGTAATAATCTGATCTCCAAGTTTAACTTTTCCCAAATTCAACCGTTTAATTAAATCAGTTGGTTCATGTTTTGGACACCGCATCAACGAGATGAACGAACTAAATTGATTCGAATTCATTTATTGGAATCCAACCCAAAAGATGAACCAGTAAACTTTCCTAGTTCACGTTTTGGACAGCGATTCTTAAGTTGAACGATCCTGTTTCCATACAAAAATAAATTACTTTAAAACGTGATACAGGAAAAAAGTGTCGTTCATTTTTTGGTCTAAAAATCAACTACAAAAGTGATTGTAATTTTATATGTAAATATTACATCTAGCTATTTTATTATAATTTACACAAGCATTTGAAAATACGAGCCTTTGCCCAAAAGTTGACCGTCGGTCATCTTTTGGCCCGAACACACAATATTGGAACCATAACTTGACCAGCAAATATCTCATAAAATAAATAAAAACAAATTATTCTTTATAATATACACAATAGAGATATTAGTCTAAAATCTATACTGAAGTGAATCAAGGAAATAAAAGCCATATTCGATTTTTTACGTAATTGTTCGCTTAAAATTTCGAGGGCTATTCTTAATAAGGATCCCATATAAAACGCGATTTTGGCGCGAAGCGCAAATTCGACGACCGCTCACTGCCTCGTGCGTGGCTTAATTGTCTGGGAAATCGCATGGGAGACGCGATATAGTGCTGCTGTGTGTGAGAAAAATACTCCCGGGCGTGTAAAATTATTCCTAATTTAATTATTTGCATTTTTAGACCTATCAGTCAACTTCTGGGTGGCAGTCATCTATTGGTGCTTTTACCCTACCATGGTACCTATTAAGTACTACCATAACTACTTAGAACTACCATTACTTGAACTTGAATTTATTCTTAAAACAAGGGACTTTTCTGCTTCCAAAAATCGCACTGGCGGCGGCGATGCACTTTTTTTTGGCCACTCTGTTATGTGGCCTGTGTCTGTTGTGTTAGAGTATACATTAATTTCGTAGGATGTTACATAAGCGTTGTATTAAATACAAAACTCATATTCGAATTATATATTTAATCTGGCTTAATACCTCAAAAATTAAAATTCGCAAATTTCAAGGATTTTTCTCTGCCACTACAACAAAGATGTCATTAGATTGAGAGACAAATCCTCCAAATTTGCGAGTTTAGAAGTTCGCGGTAAAGCCTGGCCCACTGACGTTTTTCGAGAGCAGCTAAAGCGAATGGCTTTTCGTAACGGTAGTGACCCATATACTTCAATCTGGGTGCTTAGACAAGTTACCAATCGCTAATGCTTAATCGTCATAAAGGAAAAGCTAACTGTCTTTGTCTCACTAATATGAAAGAGTGACAGAGAGGGAAAACTACGATACGCTACTAAGCGTTACCGCCGCGGCCACGACATCGGTCTAAGGCGAACGGCTTAGCGGAAAACGTATGGTGCTCCCTCTCGTACCCATATCGGCATCCCGCTCCAACTCATGGATTCGCTCGCCGCTGGTCGCCTTAGACCAATGTCGTGGCCAGGGCATTAGCGATTGGCAACTTGGCTAAGCATCCTGAAGCATTATGTAGACATGTCGTTCTGTGAGCAGTGCTCGGCAAGGAGTTCGACGTGCTGGTGTGCTGCACCCCGGTGGACCGCGAGCTGGTTCGCGGCGCGCTACTGCCCACGCTGCAGCACAAGTACAAGTACCGAGTGCATCCCGTGCTGGTTCCCACCGAGCCCGACAATTGTAAGCTATTGTATTTTTCTTACGAACATGAAATCTGCACGCTATACTAGATTGCCTCTCAAAGACAGTCCTAAAATTTCGTTGATATGAGTCATCTCCTCTTCAAATATCACGCCAATGAGTATCTAATACTATTATACGGTCCATTCATCCTTAGTTGTCTTATCTAGTAAACAACTTTCTAACCTAAAAGTAGTTACACGTGTTCTGTCATAAACTACTGTTTCCTTGATTAAAAAATAAATAATTTACAAATCACTACGGACTGCACAAATACGGACTCAGGTATTTTGGTATAGGCAAATATGGCAGTTTATAACAGAAAACGTGTACAGTCGAAGACAAAATAAGGGGTATACAAAAACGTTCAAAAATATGTCCCAGTGCACTCTAATTCTGTGTAATAAGAACGTCGTAACATATTTATGAACGGATTCTTTCGATACTTATTTTTGCACTTGACTGTACTAGGTTAGAAAGTTGTTTACTAGATAAGACAACTAAGGATGAATGGAGTTTACGGATATAAATTTAAACCGCTATTTAAAAATAGTTGTGATTGGTCCATCCAAATTTTGATTGGCTATAATCGCGCCGATAAAATATGCACGGTGTTAAGAAAAACGTTATATCCTGTCCATCGCGGCTCAATTACACTTTGTGTTTGGGGGCATTTTTCAGATCGCCCTAGATGTGAATGTTTATATATGGTCGCAGTTTTACCTATTCCTCGCTAAGGGTGGACAATACCTGACAGGATGATCAAATTTACCCAGCAGATTATCATGAAACTTTCCATGCAATACATTTTAGAAAACGATTTGTCGTTGCCAGACATGTGCCATTTACCCAAAATCTATAATAACACTTACCAGAAAAACATTTAGGGCCACTCCAACAAAATCATGACACATTAAAGATAAAGATACACGATACGAGTACCGCAATTACGATAGTACTCATCAGATGCTCTTTCAGCAGTTTCAGCTGAATGCTATAACTATGAGCAAATAAACCTGCAGTCCGACTGATTCCGTTCTATCTATTACGATAACCATAGCAGTATTTATCTCCCATCAATTAACTATGAGTAGACACTTAACGAGGATTTGATCGTTCAGGGTACCATGAATTGGTGAACGAGTGCGCGCGCAGCCGGGCCCTGGTAGCCGTTCTGTCCCCCGCGCAGTACTCTCCCGCGCAGCTGCTTGCCTCGCTGCGCCAGCTACGTGCGCTGCCTATGCCCCCCGTCGTTGTGCTACTACAGGTATGCCTTCTGCCGTGAACAATAAAATATTGTGCTGTATTTTGTTTGTATTCATCCTGTGTTTAGTTTTACTGATTTTTACTACGAATAAATGATTTTGAATTTGAATTTGAATTTGAACAATGCCGTGTTGAAAATTAAAGGTGCAACATTAGGGGCATTGTGAATGATCGACAATTTTCAGTTGAATAGCCCTAAAAGAACAAATTAAAATATTTAGTTAATAATTAATATGATTTGTGTTTTCATAATTACTTTAAAAGCTCTAATTACAAATAAATTAAGTAGGCATATTTCTACGGCTTACTGGAAATTGTATAACTCGCCGGCTATTTTGAAGAAACTGTGTATACTTATGCCTATCGGTAGACACTTGTATTAAACTTATACCATTTTTCACAAGCCTCGGGGAATTGTTGCCTTTTTTAACTAGAACCACAGATTTATGGCAGTTTAGTAGATTTTTACGTCATTTAGATACCTACCTTAAAACTTTTCCACTTTCCGTGAAAAACATATACAGGGTGGTCCAAACGTCAAAAAATTTTTTTTAGATTCCTCACGTCATGAGCTATCAGAATATAACCCATGTATGTTAGCCGATTTTTTGTAGTTTTCGAGTTATGAATTTTTGAAATTTTTTTTTTGAGAAATTCTGGAATGAAGAGAAAGAAGAAGAAATTTATTAATAAAAAAAAACCTATTGGGTTTTTTAACTAGTTTCTTTTTGTAAAAGTATTACTACAAATTAAGCATTTACTGACAAAAAAATTAGCGTCCTCACTTTGATACAAGTAGGATAAAAAAAGACCAAATTCAAAATTTTACGCTAAAAACGCATCAAAATAGCATTAAAGTACGTAAATAAAAAAATAAAACATATCTCAAGGAATTTTCGTATTCTAAAGACCGCCCTAGACCTTGAGCCTTCGTAAAAGCAAAAAAAAAGTGATACTTAATGATGAGGATTTTTCGGGGTAGTCGGTCAAATAAATTTCAAAAAAAGCTTCTAAATTTTTAATTTAAAAATAAAGTGAATTTTCGTCTGTTTTTTTGTTCTTATCAATAAACAAAAACAGAAAATACCACGAAAACTCAATTTGTGTAGTTATTCAAGAAATTTTTGACTACCTACTTGAAAATTTTAAGATTTTTTCATTTTATTTGACCGACTACTCCGAAAAATCCTCATCATTAAGTATCACTTTTTTTTTGCTTTTGCGAAGGTTTAAGGTCTAGGGCAGTCTTTAGATTACCAAATATCCTTGGGATGCGTTTCATTTTTTTTATTTACGTACATTAATGCTATTTTGATGCGTTTTTAACGTAAAATTTTGAATTTGGTATTTTTTATCCAACTTGTATCAAGGTGAGGACGCAAATTTTTTTGTCAGTAAATGCTTTATTTGTAGTTATACTTTTACAAAAAGAAACTAGTTAAAAAGCCCAATAGTTTTTCTTTATTAATAAATTTCTTCATTCCAGAATTTCTAAAAAAATTTTTTTCAAAAATTCATAACTCGAAAACTACAAAAAATCGGCTAACATACATGGGGTATATTCTGATAGCTCATGACGTGAGGAATCTAAAAAAAATTTTTGACGTCAAGGTTTGGACCACCCTGTATGTCGGTATCTATGCCAACAAATAATTGCTGACTTGAATGTAGATCTGCGTATTAGGCATAATGTTGATTCAAGATAAATTAATTACTGTGGGGTAGCTATATAGATTAGACATTCAAATAAGATGTAGTACCTAATTCAAATTACCTTACTTATTATCAGGACCTCCCCGACCTCAAACGCGAAGCAAAAGATTCAGGAGAAACTCTGGTGAACATCCTGCGGCGCACGCGCCTGATCCCGTGGCGCAGCCTGCAGGACCGCGACTTCTGGACTCAGCTACGCCTGGCGCTGCCGATGCCACCCCCGCCTCCGGCCTCGCCCTCGGCTACCGCCCCGCAACACGTCAGTATTATTTACTCACCATCCGAATAAACCCTAAAACTTTAAAATTGCCATTGGGACTTTCTGACTCGCCCATATTATTAGCGGTCGTAGAATGTATAAGTGCACAAAAGCGAAATGAAATTACTGTGTTGTGGATAAATTTTGATCTATTTAATATTCTACAGACTGGCCAGAACCTGATCACTGCTGAAACTGACAAGAGTGCCAATTCCCGATCCGGTAGTCTTACAGCTCTCGTAGTGTGAATATGATGAGATGAAAAATGATTTCTAAATATTGTGGAGTAACGCTACAACAATCTAATTGACTGCAAACTCGATATCAAATAGTATCATATCAAATAGGGGTGATTTTAAGTCTTAAACAATTACTTGTGGAACATTGATAATGATGCATTTTGTTCATAAATAGTTGTAAAACATAATACCTACACTCCTTGAACAGTATTGGTACTAAGAATATTTTTATAAATAGTATTCTTTTCGGTTGATATATAAGTATTTAATTTATTATTTAATTACTCTTATCGTCTATAGTTGTCTAAAATTCGGCAAATAAGTGACGCAACTTAGGCACATTTTTGAAAACTATGTTGCCTCCTGCGAAATGAATATAATTAATTAAATCAGTTTATAGGTGTCCATATCTTACACTAATTCTGTAGTACCTAATGTTACAGTTAAAAACTGGGATCCTCTTTTTTGTCGGTCAGATTATAGGCAGTTTTCAAAGATCTCTAAGTAATCTTAATGTTAATTAAATATATTACACATGCATGTACCACTAAGCGTTAATATTTAAAGAACTTTAGATTAATGTGCCAAAAAGTGTCAATTTTAATATCATTAAGTTCCAAAACTTCGTATAACGAATATGTGAGTTTTATACTTTTCATTATTTGTAAGAACTGTCTTATGCCACGCATGTTAGGCCTATTATATTTAAGTAAGACTGATTTTAAGCTGTCACAGGGTAAATTATACAACAAATGCCCAGTGGCATAGTTATGGCATCCGTACGAAACCATTGTGAGTTTTTTTATTTAATTAGTCGGTATTAAACCTTGAGTTGGGCTCTGTGATAATGGTAAATTCAGGTTAATTTACTCCGAAAAAGGAATTGCTCAAAATGTCTGTAAACCTGATTAGTTAGTTAGCATCAATAATTTCTCCCGAAAAATTGTCAGTTGTATTATCAATTTATTACATTAACTCGTTGAATTCAGAAGCATAGTGACTACCTACCGAAATGTATTGGTGGTTCCCTACCGACGTCTGATGTGCAAACCGAAAGTTTAATGAAGTGTTAAAAATACCAAGAGGAAATATTTGAAATTTATTTCGTTTTTGTATGACGATCGAAACTTTCCATTATCATAATTTCCTTTATTTTATGCGAAATTAACTAGAATATTTTTTATTTCCGTAAATGACACATCAGTAATGAGTGTCATGACTAGGGTTAGGATTTTGGTGGCATTTATGAAATAGAGAGCAGTGGAGTCGATGTTACAAACATTTTTTACTAGAATAAATGATTAACTTATAAATAATAACGAAATAGTGTTTAGTTCAAGCTGGATTTATCAATGAATTTAAATAAATAACACGAATTGTATTTTTGAGAATCTAGAAAATATTATTTTTTTGTAAAAATGTTGATAATTGAGGAAATATATTTATTTGATTTTCAAGGTTATAGTTTCCTCGAAGCCCATAAATATTATATAATCATCACAAGGTACATTATAAAAAAAATATTGAACTTCATTGCATAGGTAGTCAAATATTAATACAATAAAATTATTTAATACTTAAAATGGGCGAAACACTGTTAAAAAGAATATATTTATGTATTATTTTTGATTAATTAATTATTCAATCAATCATAAACAATTTGAGCAACGACTCCACTGCTCTCTATTCACCTAATGCCCCCAAAATTCCTAACCCTAGTCATGACTGTCATGTATACACATAATGAGATAATTATTCCCATTACATACAGAAAATAAAATAGGATGTAACTCTTCATAGTCATTACAAAGATAATCACAAATTAAATTAGTCTATAAATAGTAATAATATCAATGTACTTCCACTTGTCCCGTCCCCGTGAGCGTGGGAACTAAAGGAAAGCTCCATTTCTTTCCCTGGGGACGAGTAATTACCAACACCCATAACATGCCCATTGAAAATAATGTTAGTAGCATTATAAGTACACTCAACCAATTGGAGCCTTGTCCAATCCAAGTGTCACAGTAAATCAGATTATAAGGAATCTCTTACAACTTGTCATTATGACATGGTAAGTTAGGGTTTCAATTGGTTGAGTGTAGCTATTGTATTACAAATTTGATTTGTAATAAAATACATGTTATTAATAACAGAACGTTACGTTAGCATCTGGCCAAATTGTAATGCGGAATGTTCTTTCGCGAATATTACTGGAAGCCGACATCTTAAAATTTTGTACAGATATAATGCAACCTTAAATATAATGCAGTGCGAGTGTTGAGTATACTTTCGTCCCCACTGGAAAGTTACGGGATCAAACTTTATCGTGTATATGTATTTATTTCCGCCTCATTCTCGTTGAGGACTATCAAAGTTATACAGAATAATAGAGGAGTGTTTTCTCAAAAGGGCTTACTGTCGAAACCTAAACGAACATAAGTCCTATTGAAAAGACACTCCTCAATATATTTACATTTTCTTCTGTATAATTCTTATATTTTTAAATTAACTTGTGTAATAAATGGTTTAAGTAAGAAAATAAAGATGGAAAACTAATCTATTGGTGTATTACTTGCGTGTCCTCTAAAGGTATAAAACAATGATACAAATGATTTAGGCATATCAAACTTCGGATCTGGTATCTTATATAAAAAATTGGCTACTGATTATGGTATTAGATTTAATATCATGAACACTTTGACGTCAAAACAGCAATCTTTAGTAGTTTAAAGAAAAAATAATAAGTACTATTAGAAATTGCCAGTATGAAGTCAATGGAAAACTACAGTTTCAATTACAGGTTTTTATTACCGTTTTTATTTCAGACAAATGTGTATACCGTTAGTCAGTACAAAACAAACAAACCGGGCAAGTGCGAGTCGAACTCGCGCGCGAATGGTTCCATACTATTATCAATTTATCATAAAAAATGTTTTTAAACACAAGCTTTTATAATTAACCAAAAAGAAGAAAATAAACAATGACCATGACATTAATAAAATCCACGGATTTAGTACGTAACGAACCACAAAAGAGTTGAGTTTAGCTGATCAATAGATGTGTCGTCAGCAAAAGTATGATATATGTATAAACAAATATTCTATTGATAGCTCACATGTTTATACACATCGAAAAAAAACACCCTTCAATTACATATATGGGGGGCCCCCACCCAATTTTTTTTTACAACATAGTATCTTAATCGGAGTTGCCAAGGTCCTAACAAACATCTGAGCAGCACCGTGGCCGCTCCGACATATAGACAACTAACAGAGGTTTTAGGAACAAATTTAAATTATATAGAGTTAATAAATGAAAGAACGTATGTCGGCACATAATAACTGTATTAACTCATATTCAATAATTATTATATCATACATATAACAATTATAACAGGCACAGCATTTCACATAATTTCATTATATTTTATGAACCAGGAAATAATAATTTTCCTTGTTTGTATTATCACTGAGTTTAACAATAGTGTAAAAATTGGGCACCATTTATAGCATTTATACGAAATATCTCGACGTACATACTTTGTATGTTTGTATCAAGAAATCGATATTAAGTACCTTGTGAGCAACCAGACGTAAAACAGCCACCGTAAAAACCCTGATGTCACCATTCCTATCAACATAACCATATATTTTATCTACTTACACATTAAGTACATAGAAAGAATAAAGTAGATAGATAGCACCTCAACTCTACACTACAATTGAGAGTTCCGAAAGTTATTTCATCATTACATTATATATGTCATACACATCCTTATTAGTAATATACTCTCCGTCCAACAGATCTTTCAATATTCGATTTCGTTAAATACATTAAATTCATTCATTTGTACAGTTTTATCATTAAAATACGTTATACATGTAAATTTCCGCATACAGAAAAATTCATAACAATAATTATAATTTTACTCCAAACTAGTCACACGAATTTTTGAGATTCTTCTAGTTTTTTGGCTCATTGTGCTCGTAAATCATCAACTATATTAATAATATCGAAAAATAAAAAAGCATTTTAGGTATACATTTTTTGAGGTCTCTTTTTTATGGTGACGGTAGAAAATATAATTGGTAAATTTAAATCCGCTACGTATTTTTGGCTGCCATAGACCGTACTCAGTTCAGAAAAAATATACAAGGTGCTAACAAATTAGGTACCAATAACTTTTAGAGCTGATAGTGATAGTACTCCTCTCTAGGAGTAGATTAATTTAAAAATAAATAACAGTATCATTTGGTTTTTAATATAATAAAGGAAACATCTTTACCTTTTGCATACAAGCACCCTATTAACGGGATAGTTAAGCAAGATTCGCTTTTTTTACCGTTATTATATTATATTGGGTCATTACCTAAGAAAAAGGCGTTTTAGGTAATAGAGTTTAGTTGGTCCCTAATTTTATTATCTAAGGAGTAAATTAGATATACCTATTTTTTTTAACAGTACACTATGTAACAAAGATTTTTTCACACTAATAATTGTATTTTTCCTTAAGTGATATTCCCACAATGTCGTAACAGATGTGCTTACCATAGAAAAAAAAATAAAAAAAATTGGTTGCCTGTAAAGTCGGTATACGGGCGAAAGTTTTACGTGACAACGACTTTCACTTTTTATGTCTGTCTCTCTCGCTCTTAGGCGGGCTAACCATGCCCGAGTGGAAGGGACGCGTGCCTCTCACTCGCTCTCATTGTGAGCGCATAACGTGAGCGGAGCGTAACGCAGTTTCTTGAAGTGTCACCCGGCAAACCAATTTATAAGACGTTGTCACGTCAAAATAACTGCGAAAGACTCTGGTTATCACTCTGTTCTGACTCTGGTGTTAAGTGATATTATATTATAACTGAACGTCAGGATATAATTAAACTCAAGTTTACGCGATTAAGACCCGTTTGTCTTTAAAATATTACCTATAAAATAAGTTTTGAAAACAACTCTTGCCATATGCTGCCGGGTCAAAAGTTTGAAATAGGTATGTGTTATCGTACCTTGTTTTATGAAATAGAGATATACAAAACACGCCTTAGAAGTGTCTAATATTACTGACAAAATTTGGTTCATTTTGATTTTGACACAAAATAAATATTTCTATGTATATTTGATTGTATGGAAAATAGACTTTTCAAAAAATTCTCCATACATAACGCCAATTTCATAGGTAATGACCTAATAATATGACTGTGTCCCTGGCTTCTTCACGTAGGTAAAGAAACAACAATATCATGAGGCTACTTATAAGTCACTAAATAATGCTATACGAAAAACGATTACTTAAACATGCTAATTTGCTATCGCAAAGCAAACTGCTGCGATAAGTGCTTCTAGACTCTACGCAGAAAGTGTTGAGCAACTTGTCAGTTAAATACAGAGGATGGATATTTATGTTCGACAAATGTGGTAATTATTTTGTTTAGAAATGCAATACAAAAAGATAACACAAAAAGTTTTCCTACTTTCTACAAACGGTTAACAGTTAAGATTTAATGTAACAACTCTTAAAATATTGGTACCTCGTACTCTTAAAATATTGTTAGCACCACATACATTAATCGGGTACACACTTATACAACCAACCATACAAACCTCGTCGCAGAATGAGTTATTATCTATAGGAGTCTGTGCCTCTTGTTTATTATGGTAAACCTGTTTAAACAATATAACACTGAATTGACGCCTACTTAATTATTTGGTCTAGAAAATAGGAAAAATCATGTCGATTATAAAATTAATAAATACACACTAATCAATTAAACTATTCTTAAACATAGTTTTTGATATAGGTTAAAAATAACTGGCTTCATAAACATAACTATGGACATGTTTGAGACGATCCGTAATTGGTAATTTAATATTAAGTACCTTAACTACTTGCACAAGGTTGCGTGCTTAGACGCAATATACTTGATCAGATCCTTGGTAAGTACATTATCTTTATGGAGATTAATTCAATCATAGGAACGTTCGTGTACATCGAATTCATCATCTAATTTAAGTACCTAATATTTGTCTAGATCACTCGGTGCCGCCCGTGGTGGACCAACGTTGCTTTTTACTATACGACTGTGAACAAAGAAAAAAAAGGTTTTATCACAAAGTTACCAACAATCAATGATAAAAAATATATAATTATCTCAGGTACTAATCATTCGTAACAATTCTAATATGATTATTATTAACGGCCTGTTTCACTATTCTCGGATAAATAAATGAATCAGATAAATTTATTACTATCCTTTTCCCCAAGTATATAAAAGCAAAGGACAGCTAACATTCGCGATTGATTTAGGGATGGTGAAACAGGTCCTGTATGCTTAGCACATGATTGACGCGACAGTATCTCGCCGCGAGATAGTCTATCCGTCCCTCTTTTGTTAACATAGCTAGTGAAGGACGGGAGATCTATCTCGCGGCGACATACTGTCGCACCAATCCTGTGCTAAGCCTGCTGTGCCATATAATTTCCAAAGATCACCACATGTGCCGCATAATCTCAAAGTGTTAATCTTGTTATCAATTAACAAACAATACTAATATTATATTCAGTTCAATATTACTTTCAGATAACCAAAATGATTGTTTTTCGAAAGATAAGGTTCTATGTGACATGTTCGGGCTCATTAAATTTGGACTAAGTGTCAGTGTGACAATGTCCAAATTTCAAGCAATTAAAACGTGCAACATAGAACTTTGTAATATTGAGGCAGCGATGCTCCTTTACTAGTGACCTATAGCCGACAACGGTGGCCATAAAATCAAATGATTTCTACTATACCTGCCGCAAAACAATCTGGCGACTGAAGGCGTCTTGCTATCTACGTTACACTTGTTAGTTCCAGGTCAGAGTGAAAGAGATAGCAGTATGCCCTCAGTGGCCAAATAGTTTTGCGGCAAGTATAAAGTTGAGCGGATTCTACCACTCAAAGTGAAAAAATAAGTTGGTCATACCTGCTCAGCGATCCTAGCGAGCGTGTCAGCCATGGCGCGGCCGGTCTGGTCCACCATGCCGCGCAGCACGCCGCCCGGCCGCGCCAGCAGCACGTGCGGGTGGTCGAACTCCACCATCTGGCCTGCGTCCATCACTAACACCTGCACGTCAACACGAACATATTATAATACAGCCTTTTACAAAGTGTGCAGCGGAATCGTAGGGGCTCCGCCCTAAAAATGCTGTTCTGTGATGTCTACCAACTAGAGTTTACTTTTGACATTGCCTATAGGGTAGATACAAGAGACGTAGCTGGGCATTTTCGCGAGAAGAGATACAAAAACTTATTTTTCTCCAATATGCTCGGAAATGTTCGCATTAATGTAGCAAAAACGAAACGCGAAGTACCTTCTTATGTACCAGCTCAAATTAAAAAAAAAGATTTTCATTATTGTACAGTTTTTGCGGCCGCGAAATTGTACTAAAATCCATTAATGTATTGTTTTTTACTTCTTAAAAACTACTTTTGGACTTTGAAAAAAATGCATACAGCCAAATTCTAAAGCCACGACCAAACGCCTGGTCTGGATAGAGCGAGAGACGGCGATCAAATCTATGGCCGTCTCGTTCTATCATGAGTTACAAACGCCTCGGTGTGTCAGGTCGTGTAGGTACGGTTTAATGAAACCATAGATATCGTTACTATTTTTTATGAACGACCATGCATTAAAAAAAAGTTTAGGCGGGAATCATAAGAGATTTTTTCTTTTCAATTGTTATTCAATTTGCAAGAAGAATTACTTAATCGATTGTAATAAATTTTGTTTTATTTCCTTGCATGTTTGGAGAAAAGTCCTATATGTGCCTCGGACGGAAATAGAATTTCGTGGATTCGTATGTAATTGTCGGCCTCAGCTTCGCTTCGTCCGACAAAAAATACTCATCCACGAAATTCGCTTTCCCGGCCTCTGCAATAATGTACTATTTCTGAACCAGGTAAATTTTATGTTTTTCCTGCTCAGAATCACGAGCTCTTTCGATCCTACTAGAAGAAAAAAAGTGTCCCAAATTTTTGTTTCTATTACGTAACCGTTTTTCAAACACTTTGTACAGCGGTTACAAAGTGGAGCGCATGTAAATTGTATGAAAAATGTGGGACCATTTTTTTCTTGTATTTTTTTTCTCCTAGATTGAAAGAACTCGTTATTCTGAGTAGGAAAAACATTAAATCTACCTACCTTAAAAATAATTTTTTTGGATCTCTTCTCGCGAAAATGCCCAGCTAAGATAGCCAACCATGCAGTCGGTTGGCTATCTTAGTTGCGCCTCTTGCCGTGCAAACGTTTTTTATTTGGAGCTCCGTCAAAAATTTCACTTTCTAATACGGTGGAGTCGGCAAAAAAGTTTGAGAACCGCGAGTATATAAATAGTACTAACGTACTGACTAATATGAACCTCAATAGATCGTCTCCCTAAAAATGGTCGTTTGTAATCTCATTATTTCCATTATGCTGCGCCAAAATTGCTATAAAACTTTTCTACGTCTGCTCGTAAGTCATAATAAGTACCAAATCAAATAAAATTAGGTAATTAGTATAAATAATTCTTTTCAAATAAAGTTATATGCACGATAAATATTTAATAGTCAATTTACAGGTTTAGATTGTACCTTATCAGAGTCCATAACTGTGTGTAACCGATGGGCAATTGTAAGTACCGTGCAGTCAGCAAATTTGTTTCTGATTGTAGTTTGGATAAGCGCGTCCGTCCTGAAAAACAGAAATATATTACTAATCACCAAATTATTTTCAATGATGATAAGTTTGAAAATAGCATTAATGAATAACTTCTTGATGATAACATCTACTTTCATTTCAAATTAAGCTATCGTTTGTTTTCTTAGCGAGTAAGATTTCATGATTGTTTATATTGCTTTTACAGCCTATTTTGCAATCACTGGATAAATATATCTGTGAGATTAAAAGATCACTAACATTTTCCTCCAGTATATAAACAAATAGTACAGTTAACATTTATCTGGCTGATATATTTTATTCACGGATGGTGAGGCCCTTAGTCTGATAGTGATATTCGGGTTACCATCACAGTTACTTCATATTTGAGGAGTGTCTTTTCAAACGTTATTCAACGTAACGTAAATCAACAAGGGTTATTTTATGTTTTCATAAGGGAAATAAGCTCTATTGACAAAGTAGAAATAAGATCTTATGAAAACACACTCTTAATTTATTGTAGTTTGCTAAATCGTCCGACCATTACTACTTCAGACTGATAAGTCTGGTAATTTCCTAAACTTACTATAGGGAAAGTTTTCATAATATTCCCCGTAGTGTTGAGTAAGTTACCGGCAATCCATCACTAGTCTGAAGTACAGTCTAATAATAAGTATACATTTCGGAACGTATGTCAAAGGCATAAGGATCAAAATCGTTTACATATTATTAGAGCCGACCGCATGCGTGCTGTCCCTTTGTCTGAAACAATTCTAGAAAGTTCTAGAAGTAAAATATGAGAGACTGACTGCGGGTCGACATTAGCGGTGGCCTCGTCGAGCACTAGCAGGCGATTGCGGCGCACGACGGCGCGCGCCAGGCACACCAGCTGCCGCTGGCCGACTGAGAAGTTGCCGCCGCCTTCCGACATGTGCGAGCTGAGGCCCGCTGCGAGCTCCATCACTGCTTCCTTCAGTTCCACCTGAACATTAGTATTCATATAAAAACTGTTTTGCGTGGCTACCAGTAGAATCTAAAAAAATATTAACAAACCTAAAAACTTGCATTATTCCATAATCACGCACTTTTAGAACACACATCATCAGCCTATGATAGTCCACTGCTGGACGTAGGCCTCTCCTATTAACTATTAGTCCAGTCATTTTAGTAGTTTCACCTCGGAATTCGAGATACCCAGCTGTAACTTTGTAAATACTTGTATATTGACACCCTAAAAGTTGTCTCAAAACCTACATGTGGTAGGGTGTGCGCAACTATTAAATTTCAAGGTCAAAAGGTCACAAAAATCGTCTTTTTGAGCTTTTTTTGTAAATATTTCTTTTCCTATGGGTTCTTTACTCTTTATATGTATAATCAATATAGTAGAATATAAAATTCTCTACAACTCTTGCATAAAAACATTTTTTATACAGTTAACCGTTTACGAGATAGACGGCGGAGAGCGCGCGGTAAAAACATCACTTCAGGTCAACTGGTGCGTCCGGTCGAAAACGCGCCATCTATAGTTGAGGAACTAACGATAAATCAATGATTATAACTATTTGTCCATTTTTATAAATTATATTATTCTATTTTATAATTTTTTTTCGTAACTATGCCACTTATTTTTTCATATTAATTTATTTAACAACACTTACCTTGCTCATGTAAGCGAGAGCTTGCACACGAGAGCGTTCACATTTGCATCTCGTATCTTTGAATCCCTCAACGCGCAATTATAGAATCTTTCGCTTGCTCGGGACTCAACATTTACACGCACCAAAAATCTGCTTTGCTCTTTTGTAATATTTATTGCGTCTGGAGCTATCTAATATCAACTCTAATTTTGAGAAACTATCACAGTCGAGAAGCTCGGTAATCGTATTGGTAGCCTAGAACAGAGAGTTCAGACTTTGGAGAACAGTTCTGAGCGACCAGTCAGCGATACGAGCGGTATTAAGGAATTGACTGACAAAGTGCAACGCCTAAAGATTTTTTATAGGTTTAATATTATTATACAAGAAATAAAACTATGAAAACGGATAAACTTGCGTATATTAGCAGGGTATATTAACAGGGTTCGTGGTCTGCGGAGTCTCAGTCATCCGCAGGCCACGAACCCTGTGAAGTGTTCGAAACGTCGGAATGAAGTTAAAATTAGTTAATATATGCGAGTTTATCCGTTTTCGTAGTTTTATTTCATGTGTAATCCTCGCGGTAACCGAAGAAAATATTATTATTATACAAGTTTAACATGAGGTAGAATTTTATTTTGCATCTGAACGAGTTATTCATTCCCGCTTTTTGAGGGCCTACTACGAAGGTTTCAAAGTCGAATGACGAATCGAGATAATATATTCTAAATCTATCTTTTTTTTCGTAACGAAATGAAAGTGACGGATTATAATGAAGTTTATATGTTCGAAGTTTGCATTTCCATTATACAGCATGAAAATATGACCTACGACTAGCATAAGCAACGATACGGAAAAAATTAAAGTTTTTGTTTTCAATCTCTCAGCAAAATTGCATTTGACTCACTAGTTTCAAGCAGCAAAACCCCTATATTCGAGTCGCTCTACTGAAAAAATATTTTTCACACCACCTATTCGAATACGGGTCGTTTTTCCCTGCTAGGAGGGATCAAAGTGGCACTTTTCAGTTGAAGGACTTTCTGTTGCTAGCCTAAAAAATAACAATAAAATATGAAAATAAATAGCAAGCGTACGTAATCAATTACGAATCCATTATACGCAATAATATTAAATATGTAACGTCTATTATTTTTCTCATAGTTGGTGTGAAACACGGTAATCAGGGTATATGTCACACGGTATCAAAATTATTTTTGTCTTGGGCGTTAACGCTTGAAACTCATTTCGCTCAGGATTCCACTTTAAAATTTTAAGTGTAATTTAATGAATAGAGATTTAATTAGCATGAAGAAAAAGATATAACATAAAAAAATTGTTACTATAAATATTATAAATCATTGATTTATCGATAGTTATTCAACTATATATAGCGCGTTTTCGACCGGAGGCACCGGTTGACCTAAAGTGATGCTCTTACCCCGCGCTCTCCGCCGTCTATTTCGAAAACGGTTCAACGTATAAAAAATGTTTTTATGCATAAGTTGTAGAGAATTTTGTATTCTACAATATTGTCATACATATAAAGAGTAAAAAACCCATAGGAAAAGAAATATGTACAAAAAAAGCGCAAAAATACGATTTTTGTGACCTTTTGACCTTGAAATTTAATAGTTGCGTACACCCTACCATACTCGTATGTAGGTTTTGAGACAACTTTAAGGGTGTCAATATAGAACTATTTACAAAGTTACAGCTGGGTATCTCGAATTCCGAGATTCTTACCAAATTTCTGCTAAAATGACTGGCCTATATGCGTATAACATTAGGAGGTAAATGCCCATAATCGCCACGCTGGGCAAGCGGATTGGCGATCGCAGTAATGTGTCCACTATGATGACGCTGCTGCCCATCATCAATCTTTTATCAAATAATGGTCAGTGACACTTCAATCCCTTAGTCGACTCTTACGACACCCACAGGAGGAGTTGGGGTGGTGACAAATGTATTCTTAATGCCGTCACCACACGGCAAAACACAACAGAACAGTTTTAGAACACAATCTAGGTTTCATTGCGAACTTAAAATCTTAAACCTTGAGTATGGATACATTTCATTATCAATTATTGATATTTAATTTTACGTTAATAGTATTAACGTAAAAACATATCTGCGAACGTGTTTCACGATATGTGTCAAAGACATGAAATGCTATGGAATATCAGCCATATTTGCGTACATTTTGTTTAAGATTATACTGAAGATGACTGATTGATTGTTGTCTGTTGTCCAATGGACAAAAGTATAACAATTGGTTAGAATAAATGTTGTAACGCGTTTATACTATGAAAAACGTTTACAGCTCACACAAAATGAATGTTTTATGGATGATTAATGCTATAAAACCCTGGTTTCATTGTTTTTCTGTGGAACTATTTAATCAGCAACGAGTTTCAAGAAAAGTTGATTCACCTAAGTATGGTTATTGTATACAAGGCGACTAAAAACAATGTATTCTCGTTGGTTTCGAGAATTTGGGACTCAGAATAGGACTCAAGGTTTTTGGAAGTATCAGAAAAGTTCATAAAATCATAAATTAAATAGGTACCTAGTAGGCGCTGCTTTTATAAGATTATTACTAGTTATTACATTTTATCTAATCAAAAAATAATCGCCTAGGAGGCTTATTCTGCGTTAAAAAACCTTACTGGTAACGGGAACGCACTTATTTTTTGACTATCTTGTATTAACCTCCTAAGGCCCATCATACAAGAGAAATCGACGTTGAAATTTTACCTACTCGGCAGGAAATAACTGTAAATTAGTTTAGATAGTAAGTAAAGAATTGCCGCAATATCGAGACAAAACAAGTGCCAATCTGTTTTAATGAAATATAATTTAAATTTGATCGTAGTGAATAAGTCCCAGTATTAGGACAATGAACCTCAGGAAGCTGTAAGTACCTCCTCTAGAGCGCGCCACAGCACGTGGTCAGGATACTCGTCGAAGGGGTCGAGGTTGTGGCGCATGGTGCCGGAGAACAGCACGGGCTCCTGCGGGATGATGGATATGCGGCTGCGCAGCTCATGCAGCCCCAGGCCGGACGTTTCGCGCCCGTCGATTATGATTTCGCCTTCTATCGTTGCTAGCCTGAAACAATTGATTCAGGTTACACACACGTGTAGGCAGGAACAACTATTTATAAACTGGTGTGGGCAATGACCATTGACCGAGTCGGGTTTTTTAAACCTCATAGGTGCTCATAGATGCTCATACTGCTTATAATCCTCAACTCTTGGTAATCTACGGTCCCAATGAAAGGAAGGTTCTAGATTGTCATCCTTATGATATTTGTAAGAATAATTAAGTATTCGATAGTTACTACCTATACATAAATATGTTCACGGTGCATACACTTCATTAACTATTGTAGCTGGTTAAAGCCACTAATGACACAATCCTCTACCAGGCTTTCTAAGGGATTAAGGGATTTCAAGTCAACCATTGTTCAAATTCCTTAAACAACCTTTCGAACTCCGAGCTTTCGGCGGTTTAATGACATGATATTGAACTTTTCAAGTTCCTATTGCATTTCGTTGGGGTCGATGCCATTGTAAAACTTACTATTGTAGTAATATAAAGTAATACACAACAATGGCGAATTATAGCTCCAACTCTTCCCGTAACAGTTAACAAAGGATCGGAGAGTCACAAACCATACATATATTGATACGACAAGCAACTTCATAGTGGACACACTACTGCTATCACCGACCCGCTTGCCCTGCGATTATGGGCATTTACCTCCTAATGCGTCCATATATGCTAAAGGTTAATCAAAGTTACCTGAAGAGCGCGTTGATGAGCGAGGACTTGCCAGCGCCGGTGCGGCCTACAATGCCGACCTTCTCCCGCGGCTCTATCGTGAGCGTGAGATCCCGCAGTACGGGCGGCTCGCCCGGCGCGTAGTACAGGAACATGTGGCGGAACTCCAGCCGACCCGCCTCGGGCCATGATGGCGGCGGCTTGCGGCTGCCCTCCGACACTAGCGGCGGCTCGGGCTCGATCTTTGAATACTCGTCCACCCTACATGAAACTTGCAATTAATTCTGATATTCTTAGTCCCGTCTTTTAGGCATTTGACTGTTTCTAACAAATACATTTGTCTAAGGGCTGATTTTTCAATCGCCAAATAAACCTATCCATTAGTTAAAATTATCTCCATCCCTTTCTAAAATCATCAGTCAAAAAAGGACAGGGCTGACATTTATTTGACAGGTACTGTTAACTGGGGATTGAAAAATCAGTCCTAAGTGACCTGTTACAACCACATGCATATGAACTAATGGATAGAAGATAATTTATTCATTAAAGTGTCACACACAACATGCCTTGTAACCCCCGTTAATTTATCATCGAGCGTGGCTGGTGTCGTCAGTAGTACAAAATTATATCACGCAGAAGAGAGTATGCATTTGCTTGGGACAATTTTTTACATAATAATAACCAAAACAGACTTTTGTCTTATTTATCGTAGTCTGGCGTGGTGAGTTGTATATCGTCGGCTGACAAGCAAAACTCATTATAAAAACTGTCACTACTCTTAGGGTCTCACCAAACTAGTCCGCGCCGTTTCGGCTAATCGCGTACGGAAAAAGCTTTATGTCAACGCAATAAGAGCGAGGACATCGTAAATCGGCTCGGCCCACGCGAAACGACGTGTTTCGACGGGAAAACGGCGTTTTGCCGTAAAGCTGTTCGCATTCGTACGACCCCGTTTGCAGCCTAACGCACACGTTCGCATTCCTAAATCTCCTAATACCGCCGTACGCTGCCGGAAAGAGTTGAACGGCTCCGATCACGGCCGAGTACCTACGATAAGGACCGGTCAGAGCTGGCGGAAGCCGTTCAGCGTCTTCGACGGCCGAACATAGCTGACGACGGCCGAAAAGAGCCGATGACGGCCGAAGTAGCTACTGATGCGTTTGTATTTATTCATTTGAATAGGGATGATGACTGTAGTTAAAATAAATTATTTAACATTATGCACGACATAATACACAAAGAAATTATTATTAAAATGTAGATTGCAGTAATTTTTGTACAGAACTTCTATTTAATAAATTGAAAAGAACTTAAAAGAGTAAGTCATTTGGCAGTACTCAAACGTGACGTCACTTTTGAGTATTTCATATAAAATTCCATACTATTTCATAGTGGGGATCGTTTTGACAGTTCGAAAAAAGATGCTGATTTGACTTGCCAGTCATCATGCCTATTATTACCCACATTAAAATCTGCAATAGATCTGACAACACGAAGTAATACTGTCGTAATCATACACGTCTGTTCAATTTCAAACTAGTTACTAACAACTAGTCTCCAAAAAAAAGATTTACGATTGCCGATCACCCGCTGTCCTATCTATCTGTTCGTCGGACTCGGCGGCTGTACGCGTGCTGTCTGACGTCTCGACGGCAGGACGGAGCACGGGAGAGCCGATCGCCGCTTTACAACTGTTACGGTAGCAAATCGCAGCCGATCGAGCGTTTCTACGGCCGTACGCCGCCGTCCGCGGTTGAACGCAGGTGTTCAACCGCGGAAACGGTCGATCGGCTAAATGCGAATAGTGTGGTGTAAAACACTCGGCGAAAGCCGACTCCGCGTCGATTGGTTTGGTGAGACCCTTAGCAAGCTCGTATGTCAGTATTGAAACAGACTTGAGATACGAGTTTTATTTCAAGTAGGTATTTGTTACTTAATGAGTTTTGATTGTCAACCGACGATATTATCTGATACACTGGACTGCGGCGGTTAAAAGATTAAACTAAACACTTGTTCTAGTAAACTACACTACTGAGATTAAAAAAAAAAATAGTTGATCCACTATAAAATTGATTATGGTAAAGTAGATGCTAGACTAACCTCTCTACGCTCGTCATCTGATTTTCTAGTTCAGTCGATTGCCTCATTCCCCACTGGAACATCCCCGTCAAGCTTATAGCCTGAGTTATAGCAAGACCTACGTCGCCACCGCTGAATGTGCCACCTGTGTACAAAGTATAACACATTATTCCTATCCTTACTCCAAAACTGTAAATAAACACCATTGTTTGACTTGTAATCAATAATACCTGAATTAAGAACGAGAAAGCTGAGAGTTACGATGGCTATGTATATGACGCACACCAGGTCCAGCCAGAAGCCAAAGGCACGCGAAGTCGCGATGAATAAGTACCTGACGAATATCACATACATTCAATAAAAAAAAATTAAAAAACATGTAAGCATTATTCAACTACTCAAAAAAACTGATTTTTAAAAGGAGGATATTCTCAATTAGATTGTGTTTATAATTTTCAATGTGCTTACCAAGCGGAGCTGTGCAGATCTTGATGGTTGTCGAACTCGCGAACAAGCGACTCTTGGGCGCCGAAAGCGCGGATTGTGGTGATACCCTGCAGCGTCGCGTTGAGGTGCGAGAACACAGGGCTCCGGGCTAGGGAAATGTTATACTGTAGATTGTTCGCTGACAACTAGACTAACCACTGGGATTACCATAAACATTACAAAAATAAATCAATTTGTAAGTTACTGTTAACTTACTTAATTTACTGTGGCACGTCTTGGGATAATGTGCAGTGATGAGGTGGCATGTCCAGATTAGATGCAGGTGGCCAAGATCAAAAAACCTATGTCCAGCAGTAGACTTTTATAGGTGGAATACACCATGATGATGCTAAATACCTATTACTTTAGGGTGTAAAGCAAGTCCATGGCATAAACACTTATGTATTTATTCGATGGAATTGTTTTACACAATAGCATTGTTTTATCGTCTAAGTACTTAGTATGAGTTGGTTGCAATTGATGCTATTTTAACATTATCTACTTCTTCACAGATGTTTACGCTATACTATTCTATATTATTAGTGCAACTAGTGCTATAAAATCATATGTATTAAATGATTATTCGTATCTACGTGTTGCTAAGTCCGTAACATGTTAAAAATTCTAGAACCAAGTTATCGATTGTCTCTGGTTATACATAGGCGTCAGCATGATTAGATTACAAAACACTAACTACATAGGAAAATTAAAATTATCACAGAGGCAATACGGAAAGAGATGTAAAACGGCAGAGGAAGTAATATTGTGATTTTTAAATGACATAAATCAGTCTGTCGCAAGTTCAAAAGACACGACGAAAATGATATTAACATTCTGGCATCCAGCAAGTTGGGTACGCGAAACATATGTTTCTCCCCAACTAGCAAAATTTCGTCATATAATCGTCGCGGAAACGTAACATATTCAGGCTTTTAGCTTATGAAATTGGTCATAAAAACGTAATAATTACGTTTATATAACGCGATTTGGGCCCATATTACTCAGCTTTTTAGCCATATAAAAGCCATTTAACTGAAACTGCCACCACTTATTAGTCATATAATAATCATCGCCGTGACCACTTTATAGCTAACTAGCTGAATAATAGCGACTTATATAGCTTTTATATGACTTTTAATCATATAAGAGCCATATAACCGTTGAGTTAGTTATTTGTTGATCATATAATTGCTACTTATATGCCAAATTTGTGGAATAAAAGTGTCCAGCGAAACTAAACAGAAGACGGATTGACAACTTGCTCGTGCATATAATTTTGTTAGTGCTAGCTGGTGTAAACAAAATTAAATCACTTAATGCCGTTGAGTATGTTTTGACAGAGCTATCTAAGTAATATATGACCATGTTATAATTGGCATTATAAATTCTACCTAATGGTGAAAATGTATTGCGAATACCACTTTACTGATAAAGTATACTATATTTAGTAGTAAATAATGAACGTGCCACTTTAATTATTAGTTATTACAATATAAATTAAATAAATATTTTTAATTATTACGAAGGAAACTACTATATGACATGTATACGATTAACATATCATATAACTGCTTCGTATTAGTTCTTATATAGCAAGTTTAGTGGTTTAAGCGCCATGACACCTACAGGTAGATACGTTAATTATATAAAAGTAACAGCTGAAACCAAAAAGTTCTATAATAGCAATTATTTTTCCATTTACTCGAGCATAGGTCATGTAAGATGTAATTATTCGACAAATAGTCAAGTAAGCGTCATGTAAAAGCAGGTTACTCAGCATTAATCTTATATGACTCTTTAGTCATAAAAGATGTCGAAATGCTGAATAAAACACTTTTATAAAACAACATATATAATTAGCTGTTATATGACTTCATTCACAATAGTCATATAATAGTAACTGCGTTACGTTTACTCGACTTTTTCTCACAAGTCATAAGTCAGCCATATAAGTTTTTGCTACTCGGCGAAAAAGTCATATAAGCGTTTTATAAATGTGTCTTTTTCAGCAACTTCTTATATGACTCTTAAGTCATATAAGAAAGTCGTATAAACGTGTATATGACATCTTATACGACTATTATGCTATTGCTGTATAAGTTGGCTTTATACGACAGGTACTGTGTAATTTGCGTTTATATGACTTTTATACGATATATTGCTGTATAAGCTGGCTTTATACGATAGGTACTGTGTAATTCGCGTTTATATGACTTTTATACGACTTATTAGCTGAGTAAGCTCGATGTTATATGACTGTTTTGCTAGTTGGGTCTTTTCGCAGGTTATATTTTTTTTACATACAAATGTATGAATATGAAGTGTTTCAGCCTCCCGGCTTCACTTACCCAACTTGACTATATAAATTCCCTCGCGCTCACATACCGCAGTAATAAATTCAGTTATAAGCACTACGCTAGTAATCATTCACCGACAAGACTAAATGCCGCGATGCAAAATTTACAACAGCTTTAACATATCACGGACCGTGCGTTCAACATGGATACATCGTAATGAGCGGCGTCTCAGAGATGACTCACTCACACCCTCGAGGCGCTTGATGCTGCGCGAGGAGGCGATGTAGATGATGCGCAGCCCGTAGAACACCAGCCCGATCACCAGCGTGGGCAGCAGCAGCCAGTAGTTCACCACGGCTACCACCACCACGATACCGATCAGCGATAGACCGATCTGCATCGAGAATTCGTTTCGTGTAGTACATTGTAACAGAACGTTACAAAATAAATCAATATCGTGGGACGATATTATACAAATCGCCTAGTCTCACGATAAGATTATGGCTTGTGTTGTCGGCCAATTTTAAGAGTTAACTTTAAGGTCATATTGATGAACTTTTACTATGTGACCGATATCCAATTCGAGAAAAAGATGAACTCAGAATTAACCCTCTAAAGTTTGACTGGTGAATATAAAATCACCCTGTAGATACTTAAATACATAGGAAACAACCATGACGAAAAACAAATACTAGTAATAAACACACAAATAAATGCCCACGCCGGGATTCGATCCCACAACCTTCAGGTTCAAAAGCATGACTACAACATTTTTCAATCAGAAATAATTAATATCAATAATATTTCCTGCATTTACAGAACGATTCATTAGAGACATTAGAGTTGGCACGAATGGATCAAATAAGTGTTAGAAAGTGTCTGTGTGTGAATTTCAAAAGGGTTGTATATATAGATTATCATAAATATGCATCATAGATAATATACACGCAATGATAGATTCATTCCTTTCGTGCGAACTCTGAATCGACCTGTACTTAATGGAGCGTTGTGTAAAATCTAATCAAGTGAGTAAAAATCTTCCCATATCCCATAACCCACCTGTAAAACATCAAGTAACGCAGCGGGCAACACTTCATCTACAGCCCCCATGTCCTTAGAGAACCTGTTCAGGATCCGGCCAGACGGGTTGATGTGGAAGAACCGCATGGGCGCGCGCGTGATGGCCGAGAACATCTTGTTGTGCAGCCGCGTCGACGCGCGCATTGCCATCGAGAAGAACATGAACGAGCGGAGCAGCGATATCACCACTAGCGCTACCACCATGCCTGTTATTAAATTGTGTATTTATTGATTTGTGTTTAAGCTCCAAGGCTAAGCTGCAGGTGTAGGTCTGCATTTTTATAAACCGATACAAAAATTTTAGAATTGTAACTAACGTGAGACTCAAACATATTTAAATATTTATCACACGGGTTACTCACGTAATTTAACGTCCATGATGAGGATCCTCTAAACGGATCGAAACATGTCGAGCAATTATCGATACAAAAATATCTAGGAGAATCTATTCGTAGTTCTTTAACATTTTATAGAATGTCGATCTATCAAAAAAATATATCCATGAAAGGATTATCACCTGTTACCACCTATCTAACTACCAGTGGTAACAATCGGGATTTATTCCTACCTGTAACCAGTAGGAACAACTACGAATAAAAAGGCTTGGGATTTGTTTTCCTCGGTAGTTACCACCAAATATTGTAGTAGTAACAGGTAGGACCAAATTCCCAGTTGTTACCACTGGTGTCAGATTGGTGGTGACAGGTGGGAATAACCCAGTATGAATTGGCTATGTAAAGTTTTCTGAAGGTATGAATATTTTATTTTTCCCTGTCGTCTTAAGGTTCAAGAAAATGCGTTTCTTTTCTTTTTATGTCGTATAAATTGTTAGCAATCTTTTTTTGAGTGAGTTAACATTTGTGCAGTTTTATGTCAAATAACATCAAAGGTTGCAATGCAGTCACTTACCAGTATAGATGTAGATGCAGCTATATCGACTAAGCGGTCCGTTGCCAAACGTAACGTCTTCTAACTTTTCGAGTGTTGTGTTAATCGTTGCAAGAGTGACCACGGAGTTCCCCTCCTGTTCCTCCATTTTAACCCTGTAGAAAAGTAAAATTATTTTAACAGGCAAATATCGAGATCCTGTGAATACTACCATATTTGGACTATACAGCTACAACGAAATGCGACACTATGGTAAATGAAAATAGATGGCCTCAAATAGATTCACGAAAACACCATGTATCTTTAATATAAATTATTTATTTATCTGTCCATTATATGTACACTCGACCAATTGGAACCCTAGGCCACTCTAGAACCATGTCAAAATGAAAAGCCGTTTGAAATGTCTTACAATCTGATTGATAACGTTACTTTGACATGGTTCCTGAGTGGCCTAGGGTTCCAATTGGTTGACTGTACATATATACTGTACCCACAGCATAAGCCTTAATTGAGCTTACCGAGGGCCTAAATATACATATTAGCGTATGGATGTGCCATGATTTATTAATTAATAGGCATGATGACTGGCTAGTTAAATCAACATCTTTTATCGAACTGTCAAAACGATCGCCACTATTAAGTTTCATATGAAATACACAAAAGTGACGTCACATTTGTGTACTGCCAAATGACCTACTCTTTTAAGTTCTTTCCGATTTATATAAGTTCTGTATAAAAATTACTGCAATCTAGCTTTTAGTAATAATTTCTTCATGTATTATGCCGTCCATAATGTGAAATAAGTTATTTTAACTACAGTCACCATGCCTGTTGCAATTTTGTCATATAAATTTGGTATTAAATCATTTAAATAGAAACTACGAAGACTCCGAACCGGTTTGAAAAATAGCTATTAATATCGGTTTTAACCCAAACTGTCCTAAAGAGCGCGAACGTTTTAAGAACTCAAACGTAACCTAAATAAACCGGTTTATTTGACGAGTGACACTGACAGCTATCGAGTGACAAGTTGAAAATTAGACTTTTGCTGAAATAAGTCCGTTTGTAAAGTTATAAACCGGTTAATTAGTTAAGAACTTTATGATAACGTTCCTCTAAAGCAATTATAATGGTATATCGAACGAAACCAAAATAAAACGAAATAAAACTGTGAAAACGGATACACTCGCGTATATTTATTTCATGTGTAATCCTCGCGGTAACCGAAGAAAATATTATCAAAATAAATCGTTTTTGCGTTAAACCGTTTTGATAATTTATCTGAGCCCTAGAAACTAGCAAGTAGCTAGTCCACCAATCAGAGTCAGAGCCGAAGAGCTACGCGGAAACGGCGCCCGCCGACCGCAACTCCGCCTCTTCGCGACCGCTCTCCGGCAGCCCGAGCGCATTTTTTAACTACCTACGGATTAATGGAATTTGGTATTAAATAGAAACTACTCACCAGTAGCTCGTCCACCAATCAGAGCCAGAGCCAAATAGCTGCGCGAGCACGGCCACGGCTACCATGAGCGTGACGACGAGCGCGTTCCCGCTCGCCGACAGGTACGCGGCGTACACCTTCGCTGACACGGCGCCCGCCGACCGCATCTCCGCCTCTTAGTTGCCTCGCCCTCTTGCAGCCCGGTCGCATTTAAATTACCTACGGATTCCTGGAATTTGGTATTAAATAGAAACTACTCACCAGTAGCTGGTCCACCAATCAGAGCCGGAGCCGAATAGCTGCGCGAGCACGGCCACGGCTACCATGAGCGTGACGACGAGCGCGTTCCTGCTCGCCGACAGTTACGCGGCGTACACCTTCGCTGACACGGCACCCGCTGACCGCATCTCCGCCTCTTAGTTCCCCCGCCCTCTTGCAGCCCGGTCGCATTTAAATTACCTACGGATTCCTGGAATTTGGTATTAAATAGAAACTACTCACCAGTAGCTCGTCCACCAATCAGAGCCCGAGCCGAAGAGCTGCGCGAGCACGGCCACGGCTACCATGAGCGTGACGACGAGCGCGTTCCCGCTCGCCGACAGGTACGCGGCGTACACCTTCGCGGACACGGCACCCGCTGACCGCATCTCCGCCTCTTAGTTGCCCCGCCCTCTTGCAGCCCGGTCGCATTTAAATTACCTACGGATTCCTGGAATTTGACATTAAATAGAAACGACTCACCAGTAGCTCGTCCACCAATCAGAGCCGGAGCCGAATAGCTGCGCGAGCACGGCCACGGCTACCATGAGCGTGACGACGAGCGCGTTCCCGCTCGCCGACAGGTACGCGGCGTACACCTTCGCGGACACGGCACCCGCTGACCGCATCTCCGCCTCTTAGTTGCCCCGCCCTCTTGCAGCCCGGTCGCATTTAAATTACCTACGGATTCCTGGAATTTGACATTAAATAGAAACGACTCACCAGTAGCTCGTCCACCAATCAGAGCCGGAGCCGAATAGCTGCGCGAGCACGGCCACGGCTACCATGAGCGTGACGACGAGCGCGTTCCCGCTCGCCGACAGGTACGCGGCGTACACCTTCGCGGACACGGCACTCGCTGACCGCATCTCCGCCTCTTAGTTCCCCCGCCCTCTTGCAGCCCGGTCGCATTTAAATTACCTACGGATCCCTGGAATTTGGTATTAAATAGAAACTACTCACCAGTAGCTGGTCCACCAATCAGAGCCAGAGCCGAAGAGTTGCGCGAGCACGGCCACGGCTACCATGAGGATGACGACGAGCGCGTTTTCCCTCGCCCTCTTGCAGCCCGGTCGCATTTAAATTACCTACGGATCCCCGGAATTTGGTATTAAATAGAAACTACTCACCAGTAGCTGGTCCACCAATCAGAGCCGGAGCCGAATAGCTGCGCGAGCACGGCCACGGCTACCATGAGCGTGACGACGAGCGCGTTCCCGCTCGCCGACAGGTACGCGGCGTACACCTTCGCTGACACGGCACCCGCTGACCGCATCTCCGCCTCTTAGTTCCCCCACCCTCTTGCAGCCCGGTCGCATTTAAATTACCTACGGATCCCTGGAATTTGGTATTAAATAGAAACCACTCACCAGTAGCTCGTCCACCAATCAGAGCCGGAGCCGAAGAGCTGCGTGAGCACGGCCACGGCTACCATGAGCGTGACGACGAGCGCGTTCCCGCTCGCCGACAGGTACGCGGCGTACACCTTCGCTGACACGGCGCCCGCAGACCGCATCTCCGCCTCTTCGTTCCCCCGCCCTCTTGCAGCCCGGTCGCATTTAAATTACCTACGGATCCCTGGAATTTGACATTAAATAGAAACTACTCACCAGTAGCTCGTCCACCAATCAGAGCCGGAGCCGAATAGCTGCGCGAGCACGGCCACGGCTACCATGAGCGTGACGACGAGCGCGTTCCCGCTCGCCGACAGGTACGCGGCGTACACCTTCGCTGACACGGCACCCGCTGACCGCATCTCCGCCTCTTCGCGCCCGCCCTCGGGCGGCGCGGTGGCCGTCAGATTGTCCACGGAGCTTACCTGAAATATTCAAGATTTTAGAACCTCTACAAGTCTCAAATGGCGCTATCGTGGCATTGCTCATAATCTTACGGCCTGTTTCACAATCGCCGGGCAGTAATATCAGTGAGTTAAAATTATCAGTTCTCTTTTTCCCAGAAATATAAAAGAAAGAAATAGCTAAGATTTATGTGACAAGATAATTTGTTTCCGAGGATATTTAAACAAGCTTTTAGCTTAATAATATATTGTGTATTAAGGACGGCGAATAAGAAATTGTGAACAAGTACGCAGGATTAAAAAGGGTCTCAACAATTGCTAAGTACGATTCATTTGTTATCTCCCCTGATCGGAAAGTTAAATATTTATACTTAAGCGGATTGAAAGTTGTTTTTCCGGCCCAAGGGCATTGTTTATTGAAACTTAATCGATTCTTTGACTTGTGGAAAGAATCGATTAAGTTGAGAAATGAGAATCGAGTAAGTCAAAGTGGAAATGAAACGTAGTGTTTAAGTCGGTTAAAAGTGACCCTTTGACCCTCGAATTATACTTCTCGAATATCTCTGGTACAATGGGTCAATTTCGACCCTTGGTTAACAATCTATTATTTGTATGTAAAGTATACTTACAGAGTGTATACTCATCTGCCTTTTGCGGAAGCTGCCATGCGGAGACTCCTCGATTTCATGCGAGGACTCAGTCGCGGGGCGCTCCTCCTCTTCGCCGCGCGCGAGTAGCGTTGCGAAGTCCAAACCGGACGCGCTCAGCGTCTCGAAACTTCCCGCCGCGGCTATGGCGCCGTTCTTCAATATTATGATCTAGAAATATTCACGAAGCTTAGGAACGGATTTCTTTTTTGTATATGGCAGCTTCATGTTTAGCGTTTGCAGAAGTGCTATCGAGGGACGAGTAGTAATTAGAAGTGACTAGATAAGGTTGTCACTGGTCAGGTTTCTTCTTCCGCTTAAAATTATCGGAATAAATATAAAAATTAAGTAGGATAATGGATCAGGCGCGGTTGCCTGATCCCTTTGCACGTTTTCACTCATCTGATATGACAGATGGTTTTAGTAATAGCTGTTAACCCACTGGTTTTAGTAATAGCTGTTAATATCGCTTTTACTCCGAATGTTACAAAGAGCGAACGTTTGGAGAACTTTATTCTAACTTAAATACACCGGTTTAATTGACAAGTGTCAATGAAAACCGTCGAGGGAAACTTTGACAACTTGACCTTCGCCGGAATAAATCGGTTTCTAATATTTTAAACCGGTTAAATTGATGGGAACTTTATGATAATGTTCCTTAAAACCGATAAAAAAACGGTATAAAGAATTAAAGACCGAAATAAAATATTTTGCGTAAAACCGGTTTGAAAATCCGTATACTTAGACACGTCAATCAGGTGCATACTAATGCACCTCATCGACGTGTCTCAGGAAAAGCAGTTGATGCGTTACGAGCACGCGCGTGGCGTGTCGCAGGTAGCCGACGAGGCAGGACTCGAACAGGTGGCGGCCCATGTGGGCGTCCAAGGCGAATAAGGGGTAAGTCTGTGGCATGCACCTGATCGACGTCTCTCAGGAAGAGCAGTTGATCCGTGACGAGCACGCGCGTGGCGTGTCGCAGGTAGCCGACGAGGCAGGACTCGAACAGGTGGCGGCCCACGTGGGCGCCCAAGGCGAATAAGGGGTAAGTCTGTGGCATGCACCTGATCGACGTCTCTCAGGAAGAGCAGTTGATGCGTGACGAGCACGCGCGTGGCGTGTCGCAGGTAGCCGACGAGGCAGGACTCGAACAGGTGGCGGCCCACGTGCGCGTCCAAGGCGAATAAGGGGTAAGTCTGTGGCATGCACCTGATCGACATCTCTCAGGAAGAGCAGTTGATGCGTGACGAGCACGCGCGTGGCGTGTCGCAGGTAGCCGACGAGGCAGGACTCGAACAGGTGGCGGCCCACGTGCGCGTCCAAGGCGAATAAGGGGTAAGTCTGGTATGTACCTGATCGACGTCTCTCAGGAAGAGCAGTTGATGCGTGACGAGCACGCGCGTGGCGTGTCGCAGGTAGCCGACGAGGCAGGACTCGAACAGGTGGCGGCCCACGTGCGCGCCCAAGGCGAATAAGGGGTAAGTCTGTGGTATGCACCTGATCGACGTCTCTCAGGAAGAGCAGTTGATGCGTGACGAGCACGCGCGTGGCGTGTCGCAGGTAGCCGACGAGGCAGGACTCGAACAGGTGGCGGCCCAAGTGGGCGTCCAAGGCGAATAAGGGGTAAGTCTGGTATGTACCTGATCGACGTCTCTCAGGAAGAGCAGTTGATGCGTGACGAGCACGCGCGTGGCGTGTCGCAGGTAGCCGACGAGGCAGGACTCGAACAGGTGGCGGCCCAAGTGGGCGTCCAAGGCGAATAAGGGGTAAGTCTGGTATGTACCTGATCGACGTCTCTCAGGAAGAGCAGTTGATGCGTGACGAGCACGCGCGTGGCGTGTCGCAGGTAGCCGACGAGGCAGGACTCGAACAGGTGGCGGCCCAAGTGGGCGTCCAAGGCGAATAAGGGGTAAGTCTGGTATGTACCTGATCGACGTCTCTCAGGAAGAGCAGTTGATGCGTGACGAGCACGCGCGTGGCGTGTCGCAGGTAGCCGACGAGGCAGGACTCGAACAGGTGGCGGCCCACGTGCGAGTTAAGGTGGAGCAACCACTACAATTATCATTTGTCAGCACTACCCCTAACTAGGCCATGACGTCAATGCTTACTTGTCAATATTTTATTATAAATAGCTATTAAGATTTAGAATAAGTTAATATTGTAATTATTATTGTCTTGGACGTTACTCTGTTCGATTGAAATAAATTATTTTTAATAATAAATCCAGTCTCTCCATCTTAATTGGCGCTGAGGACAGGATTCCCGACGTATCCTGACACGTTCATAAAGCCGATAAAATCTCGCGACTGATCTGTGCCAAGTGACGTACGTTTCAACGTTTGAACGGGAATTCGAACAAATAAATTTATTAAGTGGAAGCTGAGACAAAGTCCTGTGAAGCCGAGCAGCCGAACAGCCAAGCAGCCGAGCAGCTGAGCAGCAGAGCAGCTAAGCAGCCGAGCAGCCAAGCAACTACAGGCCGAGAACGAGTATTCTCCGAGATCAGCAATATTCCGGAAGAACATGGAAGCTGTGGGACTGTGAGTACACCTTTTCACCATTCCCTCGCTTACTTCCGTTAATTACCAGTAATATTTATACGTACCTTTAGGGATTAGACATTGCCTTAATAGTATAGTATAAATAGTAATCGTTAATTGAGAATAAAATCCTTTTCAAGTAACGTATAATATTAAGTAGTAATAGAATATTAACCATTTTCGAGGATTTTTTTCTCTCTCTGTACCCTTTGTTCACACTTGCGACAATAATGGAGAACATAACTAGGGTACCAGCGGAAATAATTAAAGTAATCCCAATATTCGATGGCGAAACAAGAGCATTGCCATTATATCTTAAAAAATGTGAATACGTTTTACAATCTTTCCCGGGGGGCCCTGCCCAAAATGAATATATATTCCAAATTATTACCAGTAGACTTTCTGGGAATGCCGCTAATTTAATAGGAGAAAGAGACTCTATACGCACATGGCAAGAGCTAAAACAGCTCTTAAGCCAACACTTTGGGGACCCTAGGTCCGAAGATTGTATGGCAATGGAGCTAGAATCTCTTAAACGTAATAGAAACGAAAGTTACTTGGATTTTTGTCACAGAATTCAACAATTAAGGAGTAGCTTGCTGTCAAAAATAAGCGAAACAATTGATGATGCAAATGTAAGGACAGCTAAACACCACATTTATAATAACACTTCACTGAATGTTTTCCTTTTTAATTTGCCAGCTTACTTAGTTAGGCTAGTGCGTTTGCGAAATGTCACAGTTTTGGAGGATGCTTTAAAAGTTGTAATGGAAGAACAAAACTTTCAAACTATATACGACACTAAAAATCCGCGGACAAATTTAAGCCGAAATCAGAATAATAGCAACCCTCCAAGATTCGACAACACGCAAAGGCAATCAAACAATTTCACATTTAATAGGACAGCCGGTCAAACAAACGCTTTCACGCCCTATAATACATTCAATTCGCCAAACAACGTTTCAAACGGACAAAGTAATTCTTTCCAATATAGAAATAATCGGCAACAAACTTCATACTGTAATAATAGATTTAATGATAATAATTCACAACAAATACCTCGCGTAAATAGGTCATCGCCAGTGCCGGCGCCACAAGCGCAGCGTCAGCAACCCGCTACGGAAAATAGGTATCATACACGCTATGACGCACAACAACCGGTGGCATCGGGTTCGAATACTGATGTCACAATGCGGACAGCTAATTCAAGGCGTGTTAATTACACGGAAAATAATTACGAGCCTCAACATGATAATTTTCAGAGTTATGACGGTCAAAATTCTGTCTCGAACTACGAACCAGTAGAAAATTTTTACGTGGAGGCCTCAATTGCAGGGAGAAAATAATTTTAAACTATAATAAAAATAAAAATTTGCCATATATCAATATACCAGAGTTAAATGCCGTTTTCATGATAGATACAGGTAGTACCCGGTCATTCATTAGCCCAGAACTTGCAGACGAATATTACGGAAGCTCAAAACGAATCGAACCATTTCAAGTAGTTAGCACACACGCCATAAGTGTACATAACGAAGTAGCATACATCGAATTACCAAAAATTTTCAACACTAACGACACACATAAATTCTATATTTACACGGTGGACGAAAGATATGACGGTCTAATAGGTAGCGATTTATTGGATCAATTAGAAGCATTAGTTAGTTACAAAACAAGGATGCTAGTTACAAAAATGGCACAAATACCGATGACATATAATTCCTTTAGGAAACAACAGCATCTATTTGAATACGAAACATTTGACATACCGCCGCGAACCGAAGTAAGGGTCAAATTGCCAGTTGACCTGCTACATGGAGAAGGAATCTTACATTTTACACAATTTAATAACGGAGTAAGAATGCCAACTGCTATAGTAAAATGCACAGACGGTTACGCTACAACGGTAATTCAAAATACAACTGATTTGCACCAAAAAATAACGGTAACATCCCCATTTCGAGTAGAGCTAGTAAATCAAAAATCGCTTAATGTAAACTCAATTGATTCAAACCAACCAGAAATTACACATGACGTTGAAAAACTATTAGAGGATAATTTGAGTAAGCTTAGATTAGATCATATGAATGAGGAGGAAAGAATGATAATAGGCAAACTATGTATGGAATATAAAGACATATTCTACTGCGAGAATATTCCATTATCATTTAGTAATCAAGTTAAGCATAAGATTAGAACTAAAAACGAAGACCCCATTAATTTAAAAGCTCATAGGCTACCCCAAGTTCAAACTCAGGAAATTAAAAAACAAATTAGTAAGATGCTACGTGACAATATAATTCAAGAATCACATTCACCATGGAGTGCCCCGGTCCACCTCGTTCCAAAAAAGATGGATGCTTCAGGGGAACAGAAATGGAGAATGGTTGTGGATTATAGGAGACTAAACGATATCACTACTGATGACAAATACCCATTGCCAAACATCAATGACCTTTTTGATATGTTAGGCAAGAGTATGTATTTCACTACGCTCGATCTAGCGAGTGGATACCATCAGATAGAGGTGGAAGCAGAAGATAAACCTAAAACTGCTTTCAGCACCCCATTTGGTCATTTTGAATTCCATCGTATGCCATTTGGCCTCAAGACGGCCCCAGCGACCTTCCAGAGGGCTATGGACAACGTACTCAGAGGACTACAGGGCATACACTGTCTTGTATACCTGGATGACGTGATAATATTTTCAAAAAGTTTGTCAGAACACGTAGAAAAGTTAAAAGCTGTTTTCGAGAGATTCCGACAAACCAATCTCAAAATTCAATTAGACAAATCTCATTTTCTTAGAAAAGAAGTCCTTTACTTAGGACATACAATAACCGAGGAAGGCCTTAAACCGAACAACGATAAAATAAATGCTGTATTGAAATATCCAATCCCTCAAACAGCAACGGAAATCAAAAGCTTCCTAGGTCTTATAGGGTATTATAGGAAGTTCATTAAAGACTTCGCTAAGATTACGAGACCCCTCACCGCTTGCTTAAAAAAAGGAAAGCAGATAGTTTCAGATGAGGAGTATATTAATAGTTTCGAAACATGTAAGAAGCTGCTAACTAACGCACCACTTCTTCAGTTCCCCGACTTCGAAAAACCATTTGTGTTGACCACCGACGCATCCAACTTTGCAATAGGTGCAGTATTGTCACAAGGACAAATCGGGTCGGATAAACCGGTAGCATACGCTAGTAGAACACTAAGCGATACCGAGAGTAGGTATAGCACTATAGAGAAGGAACTTCTAGCCGTAATTTGGGCAGTAAAGTACTTCAGGCCATACCTTTATGGTAAAAAGTTTACCATATACACGGACCACAGACCACTAGCATGGTTGTACTCACTAAAAGAGCCAAATAGTAAGCTCACACGTTGGCGACTAAGGCTAGAAGAATACGACTTCGAAATTAAATATAAAAAAGGACAACAGAATACGAATGCTGACGCCCTCTCCAGAGTTAGAATTAATGCCATAGATGATGATCTAGACTCTGTAATTGCCAACATAGACGAAAACGAAGATCGTGTAGCAGAAGTTAGAAGAGAATTAGAGTCATTAGAAGCTAACATACAACAAAATCGCTCGTCGCAACCGGAAGTGATAGAAATCTCAGATTCCGAAAGCGAACAGTCATCCGAATTAGAGGAAATACCAGAAGATAATGCTACTGCCAACTCAGTTTCAAACAGGGAACATGAGGGTATACCAATTTTAAAGGAAGCAATCGACAGTAAGCCGAAGCAAATCTTGGTACATACCTGGTTTAAGGATAAAACACATGTAAACGATAAATCTAACAAAAAACAACGGATCACAGAAGTATTTATGCCCCTTAATAACGAAAACTTAGTAAAAGAATTTCTTAAAGAATATGTAGACACAAAATACAAATATTTTATTTACTTTGAAAGCCCAGAATTTAGAAAAACTTTTTCAACAGTAATAACAAAACTCTACAAAAAGGGAACACTGAAAATAATAGAATGTACGGAACGAATAGTTAATTTAACAGAATCAGAGACTGACCAAAGAGATTGTATCCTAAAATACCATGAAGGAAAAACATGTCACAGGGGAATTAATGAAACATTAATAAAACTAAAACGTCACTATTGGTGGCCAAATATGAAAGAGACCGTCACCGCTATTATAAATACATGCGAACAGTGTAAGAAAATGAAGTACGAAAGGAAACCAATAAAGCCACATATACAACTAACACAAACCCAAAACTCACCATTTCAAGAAGCCTTCATGGATTTACTGTATATTGATAGCAAATACTATCTGACTATAGTCGATGCATTTAGTAAGTTGGGACAGGCTATTAATATACCAAATCGTAGTACACCGGAAGTAGTACAAGCCCTAATCAAATACTTTAGTATGTATGGACTTGTTAAGAAAATAAACTGCGATTCAGGTACAGAGTTTAATAATGAACTAATAAAGGAACTACTTAAGTTATATAAAATCGAGTTGCACATAGGTACTCCAAATAGTCCCAGTTCGATGGCAGCAGTAGAACGATTCCATTCAACAATTATCGAAATATATCGCCTGGCTAAATACGAGAGAAGCGACTCAGACGCAGCCTCCGTAATGACCTACGCAATTATGGCGTATAATAATTCCGTGCATTCAGCAACCACCTTCACACCATTTGAAATGGTCTTCGGCAACACAGATTCGAATAATGTATTTGACATCGATAGGGAAAGAAATATCATGCAAAAACTAGTACAGGACCATAGGAAAAGGTTAAAGGTTCTATACGAATACGTGGCAGAAAAACTTCAGAAAGACAAAGTCAAGGTTAGAGACAAGAGAGGAGGTGAAGAACCACCTGAAATCAAAGAAGGTGACGATATCTTCATGAAAAATACTAGGACTAGGAAGGCAAAAGATTTACCACGTTTCGAAAAGGCTAAGGTAATAGGCGACCCAAGTAGAAATATTATCCCAGTCCAACTAAAACAAAGAAAAACTAGAGTAGCCATTAAGAATGTTAAACGTCCTCCACAGGTTAAGAATCGTACTCCTGACAATGATCGGCTCGACCCACTGCCTGGAACTTCAAAACCTGGAAACAAATCCGGGAATAGCACCGATCAAAATGGGGACAGCAGTGATGAAGATTAATACATGGACTATTTTTAAGACATTAGATTTAGAAGTACTATTGAATCAAGTAGACAATAACTTTCAACAATATAGTAAATTAAACATAACAATATCGAATGACATAGAATATAGAAATCAATTAGGTAATTTGTGTAAACAAATAGAATTACTTGAATCTAAGATAAGAAATAGGATTAATCAGATTTTACCGTTTTCTAGATCAAAACGAGCCATACTTAGCCCTTTAGGTTCAATAATTAAGTCAATTTCAGGAAATCTTGATGAAACAGATGCAGTACGCTATGATCTGGAGATAAGGCAACTTAAAAATGCAGAACATTCAGTAGAACGTAAAGTATCTTTGATGGTGAATAGCTTAGATAAATTTGCAAATATCTCAGAAATTACAAATTCAAATTTAAAGATTTTAAGTAACAAAACTATTGAATTAGAGGCAATTTTAGAAAAAGAATCAAAAAGAGATATCACTTTGTCACTTTTAAATAACCTATTTGAAATCTCTAATAACTTTCATGCAATCTATGATTTTATTCAAGAAACGGAGACAGCAATAGCCTTCAGCAAAATACATGTCTTACACCAATCTATAATAAATTCGACTGAACTTATTCACATTCTTTCAGAAATAGAGAAACATGCTCATTTAATTTACCCAGTAGATAAAATAAACCTAATAAAAATAGAACGTAATATTATTCTTAAGTCTTATATAATTATCAATAAATTAGTTTTTATATTAGAAGTTCCATTAATAGAAGCAAATACGTATACATATTACAAGGTAATACCTATCCCTATCCATAACCTTGACACCCTAAAAACAACCACAATTATCCCTCAACACCCCTACCTATTGGTGAATCGGTTGAAATACAGGCCCGTAGTAAACCCATGTGAAGAGATCGAAGACAACAAGTTCCTGTGTTCAAGCGACGACCTTGTACCATACGCCACCGAGACCTGCATAGAACAGATTATGATGCTGAAAGAAAACTACACGAAATGCCATCAAAACGTCATACAGATAGAGAAAGAGAAAATACAAAAAGTCACCGAAAACTATTGGCTGATATATAGCGAAAACAACCTAATAATAACAGAACACTGCAACGAAGAAGCGAACAAACATACTATACAAGGGACTTTCTTTCTACAACCGAAGAAACAATGCAAAACAGAAGTAGGAGACATATTCATACCAACACCAGTAAACACCTCGACGAATAACCTGCAAGTGCCGTTCGTACAATTACCAGAATTACGACAGCCCATTAGAGAAGAGGAAAGACGACTAGACCTACAGAACGTGGACTTCAGTGACATCAGGGACGTGATCAACAGTGCCAAGTTCAGTGTGATTGAAAGTAGTACAGACGACTTCATTTATGTGGTGAAAAATATTAGTATCTGGACTATTTTAATATATGTTTGCATGGCCTTAACCATTATTTTTATATTCTATAAATTTAAACCTTATACAGTTTGTATAGGACGAAATTCTCTGAATCCAACTACGTCATCTTCAGATAATTTCGATCTTAAGGGGGGAGGAGTTAAGGTGGAGCAACCACTACAATTATCATTTGTCAGCACTACCCCTAACTAGGCCATGACGTCAATGCTTACTTGTCAATATTTTATTATAAATAGCTATTAAGATTTAGAATAAGTTAATATTGTAATTATTATTGTCTTGGACGTTACTCTGTTCGATTGAAATAAATTATTTTTAATAATAAATCCAGTCTCTCCATCTTAATTTGCGCGTCCAAGGCGAATAAGGGGTAAGTCTGTGGCAAGCACCTGATCGACGTCTCTCAGGAAGAGCAGTTGATGCGTGACGAGCACGCGCGTGGCGTGTCGCAGGTAGCCGACGAGGCAGGACTCGAACAGGTGGCGGCCCACGTGCGCGTCCACGGCCGACAGCGGGTCGTCCAGAAGATAGATGTCGGCGCGCTTGTAGACGGCGCGAGCGAGAGATATGCGCGCACGCTGGCCTGATAACATAAAAGAATTAGGGCCTATTTCACTATACCCCAATCAAATATATCTGTCAGTAAATGTTAACTGATAATTTTAACTGACGGAAATCTCTGTAATTGTGAAACAATACGTTTAATTTTTTTTATTTAATCTCGTGAAAATAGTTTAATTTAGGCAAAAATTGCTGGATATTCGTGCAACCTGTCGTTTCAGAAAAATTATAACTGTACCATAATTATAACTTACAAAACGAAGACGAAGTAGCAATTGGCAACAACGGCATTTTAGTTAATTTAGAATTTTAGTCGTCGTGAATTTTCCATCGTGCGTGCCCGTGTTGCCGTCAATACAACATGCAGATCAGGGTGCGTAGCCAAGATGCCAATCGCACTAATAAGAAAGAGTGCTAAAGAGAGAAAACTAAGATCCACTACTGAGCGTTAGCGATCACCATCGGCAACATGGCGACGCATTCTGAGCTTGCATTTGAATGGGATACAGTTTGACATCATAAAGAGCAATTGGCGAGATGAGCTGGATATTGATTATCTGATATACTCAGTAACCAGCTGACCAGGAACAACGGCGGTTATATGTTTAATTTGTGATGTTCTCATTACACATATTCAAATATGCCTCTCTGACAATCACAATATAATCACTAAAAGAACCATCAGCCGAGAGCCGAGGTCACAGCCTAAAATTTGTGCGCACGTGTACAAAAACTGCATTTATCTCGCCCAACCGTGTCGTAGCTACTTGGAACCGTTTACCAGATAGTGTTGTGACTGCTCCTTCGGTTAATGTATTCAAAAATAGATTGGACAAGTGGCTTTTAAACAATGAATTAGACTGAAGTTAATTAGTGATGTGATAAAAATGTACAAACTTTGAACTACATAATACTGGACACTTTGACACAGGCTCATCAGCTGAATAGCTGCTCGCCTATAAATTAAATAATAATAATGTAGGTGGATACAAAAAACAGTTGACACCAACAACGAATGTTAAAGGTAACCTCTAAACCAACCTCCACTCAGACTGACGCCGCGCTCTCCCACGATGGTCTTGTCGCCGTGCGGCAGCAGAGAGAAGTCGCGGTCGAGCGCGCAGCGCCGCACCACGGTGTTGTACCGCGGCCGGTCCATCGGTTGTCCGAACAAGATGTTCTGCCTCACGCTGCCTAACAATAATTTATTGTATTGTTTATTTAATTATGTCACGAAAAGAATAGTACATTATTGCAGAGGCCGGGAAAGCGAATTTCGTGGATGAGTATTTTTTGTCGGACGAAGCGAAGCTGAGGCCGACAATTACATACGAATCCACGAAATTCTATTTCCGTCCGAGGCACATATAGGACTTTTCTCCAAACATGCAAGGAAATAAAACAAAATTTATTACAATCGATTAAGTAATTCTTCTTGCAAATTGAATAACAATTGAAAAGAAAAAATCTCTTATGATTCCCGCCTAAACTTTTTTTTAATGCATGGTCGTTCATAAAAAATAGTAACGATATCTATGGTTTCATTAAACCGTACCTACACGACCTGACACACCGAGGCGTTTGTAACTCATGATAGAACGAGACGGCCATAGATTTGATCGCCGTCTCTCGCTCTATCCAGACCAGGCGTTTGGTCGTGGCTTTAGAATTTGGCTGTATGCATTTTTTTCAAAGTCCAAAAGTAGTTTTTAAGAAGTAAAAAACAATACATTAATGGATTTTAGTACAATTTCGCGGCCGCAAAAACTGTACAATAATGAAAATCTTTTTTTTTTAATTTTGGGCTGGTACATAAGAAGGTACTTCGCGTTTCGTTTTTGCTACATTAATGCGAACATTTCCGAGCATATTGGAGAAAAAAATATTAAATTTGGGTATGTGAAACAGTGGGGCAACTGAAACTCTTGATATAATTCACCAAACTCGACTATAATATAATCAAGCAAGGATTTTAATCTTTGACTATTAGTTAGGAATTCTAAAGAGATTCAATAGCTTAATTTACATTAACACCACCAGCGTCATTGTGACAATTTGCTGCAGCAAAGACAACACTAATTAATTAACAACAGTCTTTAAGCCGGGTACCGATATTTTAACGGGTAACGGTTCTTTTTCTCCAATATGCTCGGAAATGTTCGCATTAATGTAGCAAAAACGAAACGCGAAGTACCTTCTTATGTACCAGCTCAAATTAAAAAAAAAGATTTTCATTATTGTACAGTTTTTGCGGCCGCGAAATTGTACTAAAATCCATTAATGTATTGTTTTTTACTTCTTAAAAACTACTTTTGGACTTTGAAAAAAATGCATACAGCCAAATTCTAAAGCCACGACCAAACGCCTGGTCTGGATAGAGCGAGAGACGGCGATCAAATCTATGGCCGTCTCGTTCTATCATGAGTTACAAACGCCTCGGTGTGTCAGGTCGTGTAGGTACGGTTTAATGAAACCATAGATATCGTTACTATTTTTTATGAACGACCATGCATTAAAAAAAAGTTTAGGCGGGAATCATAAGAGATTTTTTCTTTTCAATTGTTATTCAATTTGCAAGAAGAATTACTTAATCGATTGTAATAAATTTTGTTTTATTTCCTTGCATGTTTGGAGAAAAGTCCTATATGTGCCTCGGACGGAAATAGAATTTCGTGGATTCGTATGTAATTGTCGGCCTCAGCTTCGCTTCGTCCGACAAAAAATACTCATCCACGAAATTCGCTTTCCCGGCCTCTGCAATAATGTACTATTATCGCATCTACGGTATATAAATTCTTTGTTAATGGCGTCATTCAAAATCACGTATTTTTAATTACAATATTCCATAATCCGCCACAATCTCTCTGTTTTGCCTAAAGGTTGACTGGTAGAGAATGTCTTACGGCATTAAATATTTTTGTACGGCATTTTTTTGTACGTCAAGTTTTTCTTTTGTGCAATAAAGGTCTCCATCAAGACCATCGCTCTCCCACGATGGTCTTGTCGCCGTGCGGCAGCAGAGAGAAGTCGCGGTCGAGCGCGCAGCGCCGCACCACGGTGTTGTACCGCGGCCGGTCCATCGGTTGTCCGAACAAGATGTTCTGCCTCACGCTGCCTAACAATAGTTATTGTATTATTCATTTTGTTCGTCACAAAAAGGAAAAATATTAAACTTGGGTAAGTGGAACAGTTGGGCAACTGAAACGATTCATATTTATTTCTTCTTCTTCAAGTGCCCTGCCCAGTCAGGGCGTCGGCGGTCAACATGGCATTCAATTTTCCCCTGGTCTTCGCCGCTCGTATGAGGGTGGCTGCATCCTTCACCTCTGTCCATTGTTTAATATTATCCATCCATTTAGTCCTAGGTCTGCCTCTGCCTCTCTTTCCCATTATCTTCCCTTCAATTATAGTTTGTATTAGTCTGTATTTGTCGTTTCTGTAGATGTGGCCAAGGTAAGCTGTTTTTCTTGCTTTTATTATATGAAGTATTTCCTGTTTCTTTTTCATTCTGCGTAGAACTTCTTCGTTTGTTATGTGTTTTGTCCATGAGATTCTCAGCATTCTACGGTATAACCATATTTATTTACTATGCATAAATTCGCTTCAGGGAAAGTTTTTTTAACCATCTCGAATTTAAATTTAACCTCGTAAGGCCCACCATACTATTATAGCGGTGTTAAGAAGTGTTTAATAACTTTAATATGTGACGATAGTCAAAATATAAGCTAAAAAATCGAAACAGATAGTCAAAGATTATGTTATCGTTATTGACATAATCTTTGACTATCTGTTTTAGCAATTTAAAAGTGATTCAATAGCTTAATTCAAATTTTTACCACCAGCGTCATTGGTCGTTTTCTGTATAACTACGGTCAATTGACAACAGTCTGTAAGAGTACTCTCGATCAGGGATTAGATACCGGTATTTTCTCCATACAAGAGAACCGTTCTTTGTTAATGGAGTAACGTAAAAATTCGATGCCACAAGGGCCAATCTTAGATATAGGTTAGGTTAAGTAAATTTGTGAGATTTAATCTATGTATACATATAAATTGTACTTTTGAAAATATATATGGTAAAAAAATACGATATTGTTGATTACAACATTGAGTACTACATAAAGAGTATAATAGTATAATTCAAATAATATTAATTTTATTTATTAAGCCATTACGAGATTACGACACAAGTGCAAAAAACATGAAATTTCAAATTTCGTTTTTGGACGTGTCTCGTACGACGTTTTTTAGTGCAGATGGCCCTCCGAAGTTTTGGACCTGACGTATTATGACACACTTCTCGCACTAGAGCCTAAAAAGGCACCATTTGTACTAAAAATAATTTTAAAATATTAGGCTTTTCTGTAAAACCGGTTCTAAGCCCTGCTCTCGATACGGCCCGAGGATAGTTACCAGCGAACAGCCACGGCTCCTGGCTGGCGTAGGAGACGGTGCCGCCGACGTGCACGGAGCCGGACACGAGCGGCAGCTCTCGCAGAAGTACATACAGGAGCGACGACTTGCCCGCTCCCACTGGCCCGATCACGGCGATCAGTCTGCAAGTCTCGATACAGCCCGGGGATAGTTACCAGCGAACAGCCACGGCTCCTGGCTGGCGTAGGAGACGGTGCCGCCGACGTGCACGGAGCCGGACACGAGCGGCAGCTCTCGCAGAAGTACATACAGGAGCGACGACTTGCCCGCTCCCACTGGCCCGATCACGGCGATCAGTCTGCAAGTCTCGATACAGCCCGGGGATAGTTACCAGCGAACAGCCACGGCTCCTGGCTGGCGTAGGAGACGGTGCCGCCGACGTGCACGGAGCCGGACACGAGCGGCAGCTCTCGCAGAAGTACATACAGGAGCGACGACTTGCCCGCTCCCACTGGCCCGATCACGGCGATCAGTCTGCAAGTCTCGATACAGCCCGGGGATAGTTACCAGCGAACAGCCACGGCTCCTGGCTGGCGTAGGAGACCGACACGAGCGGCAGCTCTCGCAGAAGTACATGCAGGAGCGACGACTTGCCCGCTCCCACTGGCCCGATCACGGCGATCAGTCTGCAAGAGTCTCGATACAGCCCGGGGATAGTTACCAGCGAACAGCCACGGCTCCTGGCTGGCGTAGGAGACGGTGCCGCCGACGTGCACGGAGCCGGACACGAGCGGCAGCTCTCGCAGAAGTACATACAGGAGCGACGACTTGCCCGCTCCCACTGGCCCGATCACGGCGATCAGTCTGCAAGTCTCGATACAGCCCGGGGATAGTTACCAGCGAACAGCCACGGCTCCTGGCTGGCGTAGGAGACGGTGCCGCCGACGTGCACGGAGCCGGACACGAGCGGCAGCTCTCGCAGAAGTACATACAGGAGCGACGACTTGCCCGCTCCCACTGGCCCGATCACGGCGATCAGTCTGCAAGTCTCGATACAGCCCGGGGATAGTTACCAGCGAACAGCCACGGCTCCTGGCTGGCGTAGGAGACCGACACGAGCGGCAGCTCTCGCAGAAGTACATGCAGGAGCGACGACTTGCCCGCTCCCACTGGCCCGATCACGGCGATCAGTCTGCAAGAGTCTCGATACAGCCCGGGGATAGTTACCAGCGAACAGCCACGGCTCCTGGCTGGCGTAGGAGACGGTGCCGCCGACGTGCACGGAGCCGGACACGAGCGGCAGCTCTCGCAGAAGTACATACAGGAGCGACGACTTGCCCGCTCCCACTGGCCCGATCACGGCGATCAGTCTGCAAGTCTCGATACAGCCCGGGGATAGTTACCAGCGAACAGCCACGGCTCCTGGCTGGCGTAGGAGACGGTGCCGCCGACGTGCACGGAGCCGGACACGAGCGGCAGCTCTCGCAGAAGTACATACAGGAGCGACGACTTGCCCGCTCCCACTGGCCCGATCACGGCGATCAGTCTGCAAGTCTCGATACAGCCCGGGGATAGTTACCAGCGAACAGCCACGGCTCCTGGCTGGCGTAGGAGACCGACACGAGCGGCAGCTCTCGCAGAAGTACATGCAGGAGCGACGACTTGCCCGCTCCCACTGGCCCGATCACGGCGATCAGTCTGCAAGAGTCTCGATACAGCCCGGGGATAGTTACCAGCGAACAGCCACGGCTCCTGGCTGGCGTAGGAGACGGTGCCGCCGACGTGCACGGAGCCGGACACGAGCGGCAGCTCTCGCAGAAGTACATACAGGAGCGACGACTTGCCCGCTCCCACTGGCCCGATCACGGCGATCAGTCTGCAAGTCTCGATACAGCCCGGGGATAGTTACCAGCGAACAGCCACGGCTCCTGGCTGGCGTAGGAGACCGACACGAGCGGCAGCTCTCGCAGAAGTACATGCAGGAGCGACGACTTGCCCGCTCCCACTGGCCCGATCACGGCGATCAGTCTGCAAGAGTCTCGATACAGCCCGGGGATAGTTACCAGCGAACAGCCACGGCTCCTGGCTGGCGTAGGAGACGGTGCCGCCGACGTGCACGGAGCCGGACACGAGCGGCAGCTCTCGCAGAAGTACATGCAGGAGCGACGACTTGCCCGCACCCACTGGCCCTATCAGGGCGATCAGTCTGCAAGTCTCGATACAGCCCGGGGATAGTTACCAGCGAACAGCCACGGCTCCTGGCTGGCGTAGGAGACGGTGCCGCCGACGTGCACGGAGCCGGACACGAGCGGCAGCTCTCGCAGAAGTACATACAGGAGCGACGACTTGCCCGCTCCCACTGGCCCGATCACGGCGATCAGTCTGCAAGTCTCGATACAGCCCGGGGATAGTTACCAGCGAACAGCCACGGCTCCTGGCTGGCGTAGGAGACCGACACGAGCGGCAGCTCTCGCAGAAGTACATGCAGGAGCGACGACTTGCCCGCTCCCACTGGCCCGATCACGGCGATCAGTCTGCAAGAGTCTCGATACAGCCCGGGGATAGTTACCAGCGAACAGCCACGGCTCCTGGCTGGCGTAGGAGACCGACACGAGCGGCAGCTCTCGCAGAAGTACATACAGGAGCGACGACTTGCCCGCTCCCACTGGCCCGATCACGGCGATCAGTCTGCAAGAGTCTCGATACAGCCCGGGGATAGTTACCAGCGAACAGCCACGGCTCCTGGCTGGCGTAGGAGACCGACACGAGCGGCAGCTCTCGCAGAAGTACATACAGGAGCGACGACTTGCCCGCTCCCACTGGCCCGATCACGGCGATCAGTCTGCAAGAGTCTCGATACAGCCCGGGGATAGTTACCAGCGAACAGCCACGGCTCCTGGCTGGCGTAGGAGACGGTGCCACCGACGTGCACGGAACCGGACACGAGCGGCAGCTCTCGCAGAAGTACATGCAGGAGCGACGACTTGCCCGCACCCACTGGCCCTATCAGGGCGATCAGTCTGCAAGTCTCGATACAGCCCGGGGATAGTTACCAGCGAACAGCCACGGCTCCTGGCTGGCGTAGGAGACGGTGCCGCCGACGTGCACGGAGCCGGACACGAGCGGCAGCTCTCGCAGAAGTACATACAGGAGCGACGACTTGCCCGCTCCCACTGGCCCGATCACGGCGATCAGTCTGCAAGTCTCGATACAGCCCGGGGATAGTTACCAGCGAACAGCCACGGCTCCTGGCTGGCGTAGGAGACCGACACGAGCGGCAGCTCTCGCAGAAGTACATGCAGGAGCGACGACTTGCCCGCTCCCACTGGCCCGATCACGGCGATCAGTCTGCAAGAGTCTCGATACAGCCCGGGGATAGTTACCAGCGAACAGCCACGGCTCCTGGCTGGCGTAGGAGACGGTGCCGCCGACGTGCACGGAGCCGGACACGAGCGGCAGCTCTCGCAGAAGTACATACAGGAGCGACGACTTGCCCGCTCCCACTGGCCCGATCACGGCGATCAGTCTGCAAGTCTCGATACAGCCCGGGGATAGTTACCAGCGAACAGCCACGGCTCCTGGCTGGCGTAGGAGACCGACACGAGCGGCAGCTCTCGCAGAAGTACATGCAGGAGCGACGACTTGCCCGCTCCCACTGGCCCGATCACGGCGATCAGTCTGCAAGAGTCTCGATACAGCCCGGGGATAGTTACCAGCGAACAGCCACGGCTCCTGGCTGGCGTAGGAGACGGTGCCACCGACGTGCACGGAACCGGACACGAGCGGCAGCTCTCGCAGAAGTACATGCAGGAGCGACGACTTGCCCGCACCCACTGGCCCGATCACGGCGATCAGTCTGGAAAGAGTACACGTAATTTACAAAGTGGATCGTGTTTATATTGATTATGGACCCAAAAGAGTCTAAATTTACGATACGATTAATTTTAACTACAAACGGGGCTAAATCGTGTAAAACTTACATTAAATATCAGCCTGACGTTTCGGGCGTGTTACCAGTCGTCGCAGGTAGACTAGTGAAAAAATGTATCACCAAATTTAACAAGCGGCATGGATTAAAACTGTGAAGCTTAAAATTTACCCAACGTGTATTCATCCGCAAACTATTCGAAGTAGCTGACTTTCTAGTGCACGTAATTACATTATTTTACTGGATTGGCGCCAGTCGTATACAAAAGGCAGATAATATGACAACAGTAGCCTCCTTATTCGTAAACGTCTCCTAACTTAACAAGCCCCTGAGTATTGCTTGTTGCTTTCAGTCTTATAAATAATACTGAAAGGAAAAAATCATTCTTAGCGGCTTGCTAGGTTAGGAGACGTTTGTGAATAAGGCTCGATTTCATCAAACTTTTATTTGAAGAATAACGGTTACTCTCGGATAGTAATGTCAAAACTCCATTGTAATTTGACACTAGTATCTGAGGGTAAGCATTACTCTTCGTTTGTGATAAAAGTTTGGTGAAATCGAGGCTAATGAGTTAGACGTTTAAGAATAAGGTGGTTTTGCGGTGTACTAACTTGCCGGGCTTGATGGTGAGACTGAGATCGGTGAGGGTGTTCTCATGGTGCGCGGCGACCCACTTGGCCGTGGCGTGCTGCAGCCGCACGCCAGCGCCTTGCGACCGCTCCAGCTCTGTTTCCTCCTCCTCACCGACGTCCGGAGTCGCTGACCGACCTGCCCAAACAATAGAAAATTGTGCATCTAGGTTACCTCCGTATTACTAACGAGAGTGTATGGAGCACGACGCCGTAGGCGGAGGGCTTTTAATGACTTGAGTTAGGATTCCGCTTACCGACCGTGACGCATACAATGTTTTTCATCACACTAGCGGCCAAAAAAAAGTTTTAAGACAAAATATTATTAAATGTCGTTTTAACATTTCTATTACTCCCTCGGGAATTTCACTTTTCTATTACTCCCGCGACGAATACCAAGCAATGGCGCGCTTAGACAGTAAGTGTGATGAAATAGTACATTGTGCATGTAGGTTACAGGTTACCTCCGTATTACTAACGACAGTGTAAGAAGCCCGACGCAGTAGGTATGTGCAACATATTTGCCTTCATATAAAAAACAAAACAAATCAATTTACAAATACGTAAGATTCGAAATTGAATGCTTTGACAGAGCTGTCAAATGGTCAAAGGGTTAATGACTCGCTAATTAGTTCAATCTTGGCTCAAGTGTTACAACTTTGGCTACTGCTTTTAACGTAAAATAATAGTTTTAGAAAGTTTAAGTGAGTGGAAGCTATAATAGCATTTATAGGTAAAGTAATATACTAAATCATAGAATAATTATTTTGCTTACCATTTCCTTTAGCTTCATCAATCTTCAATTCTTTGGTACTGGGCTCATCAACTGGCTTAGTATCTTTAGGCGCATCTAATGCAGTTTTTGTTGGAGTGGTCGGCGATTCCTTTGGCTCAGCGAGTATCTTGAGTTTGGGCTTTGTTGAAGTCTGTATTTCAGTCAGAGTGGGGACCGGTTTGCTTGTGTCCTCATACAACATGAAATTTTGAAGTCTTTTAATTGACACACCCGCTTCGGCTACTTGGGCGATGCCTAAAACAAGAATAATAAGTATCAATTTGAGTGATATATTAATCGCCTATTAACTTGAGTTGAGTTTTATTTATACTTTTACAGCAACAAATTAGCTTTAAAAATAGCGTGCATAATGATTTAGCTGTCAAAATGATTATGCCGTCTTTGACATTCGAAGAAATATTTGTGATTAGTTCAAGAACAGGTGCCCTTCTAACTCAGTACAGCCCGCTGTTTTGACAGGTACTCACCGTCTATAGGTCGTCTGCAAAAATGTTGTAGATATTTCATGAAAACAAAAATCACAATCGTTTCCATCGTGTTACGAAAGTTAGTCATATAAAGTGTATGCAATTGAATTGAACTATGTACATTTTTTTGCAACCAACCCATATGCTACGACGGTCGTCATAATAAATAAATATGAGACATTCTGATCTAAATCGACTTAGTCCCATGAAAAAAACTATTAGTACCTTGCGGGAAGAACACTGTCATGGTCTGCCGCAGGATGTTGTAGAAGCTGCTGACGACGAACACCTGCTTAGCGGAGATGACGTTGTTCTCGAGCACGAATGCGAGGATTGAGCAGAAGAGGCAGATGCGGGTGGTGAACATGGTGAACGACGTGAGTACGCCGCGAATGTACGATGTCGCTCGGATCTGTTTTATCTCTTGCCTGTAACAAATATTATTTTAATGTTATTTTTTGTAGATTTCAAGCCTGCGTACATTCTGGTAATATTATTGCGTATGGTTATCTAAATTGGAAGTAGTTATGCAAAAGGGATCCTACCCACATGAATCTTTAATTTAAACAAAAACAAATAAGTCTACCTTTAAAATAGTTAATTAGTGTTGATTGGTTCTTTTTGCGTAACTACGTTCAATTTAATGTTTCTACTTAGTTTTGGTTTGGCGGAGTTATGGCCTTATATCGAACGCGATCTCAAAGTTGACGAGCAGTAAAATGTGTGGAGTAACGTCTGGAGCGCTAGGTAGCTATCAATAAACCACTAAGTTAGTATAATGATTCCAAAACTTATATTATAATTAAATACACGAGACTAAACAGTCGTATTAAAAAGATACGTGATAAAATGTTATCGTGTGTGTTCTTTTAGTTATCTACTTTTCTGTTTTCAATTTGCCTTCGCCTATCGCGTCGCAAGCAGGAGGCACTCACACAATAACACATCGTACTCGTCGTATATAAACATCAAACTATCGTGTCAAAAAATTTCATTCCATTATTCGTTCGAACACCTCATCTTTAAAAGGGTGCATAAAGCGAAATTACTGTTTGGAGTGACATGAAAGAAATTAAGGATAAAATGTATAACTACTCCGAACCATAATTAAAGATTAAACCCCCTATTAACACATTCATTATAAGTGATGGTTTACTGATTTTATTATTTTAATTCGTTTGCGCACAATACTTTTCAGCAAAATGATGTACTTGTGGTTGACTATCTATCAGATTTGTATGGTTTGCAATATTGTAACGTTGAAACAATAATTAGAATTAGTTATTGTTTATCTAAAATACCCAACATTTAACACGTTCGAAACCAGTGACACAACGCCTGTGATCAATAAAATCTTACTCTTTACACACATACGTGATCAACAGTGATCGGTTTTTTGGATTCTCCCGGTGGGTCTCCTATAGTAACTTGAAAAATAAACTTTAATTATTATTGCCATGTTTCTGTTTCATAAAATATGTTCTTGTGTGTATAATACAATAGTGTTAAATAAAATTTTATAGTCACACCCGTCATTTTTTTATACGCGAAATCCCCCTGGGGGGAATCCAAAAAAACGATCCCTGGTGATCAAATTAACCTTATTCCTATACCACTATCATAAATCTTCTTCCTTCAGTTCTTTCTCTTATGCCAGTCGCATAGAATTACGAACGTTTTTGACACGACTGTTGTGTCGCCGGCATAACAGTAGAATCCATTCCGTCACACATGCGTGTCACTGGCATAGGAGTTCAAAGAGATTATTTCGATAGGCATAATATTTGCTTTTAGTGAAACAGTGCCAGAGGTGCGAACGTGTTAATAAATTATTTAAGTTTCAGAGTGAACTTAAATGTCAGTAGATACAATACGAAGTTCTAAACACGATCTTCCTCTCGTCTCTCTTCCATATTTTACTCATACCATGACGTCAAAAATCAACCGTGACATATTTATAGTTCGTTGTTCAAACTAAATATACGTAACGTTTACGAATAGGAGTATTACTTTTTATTTAGATCTCATGGTACTGAGGTAGATAGTTTCAATATATCATTTTGTTATTGTAAAGATCGATTCTATGTGTGGCACTACATTAGTTGTTATAAAACATTAAGGTTATCAGTATCTAACCCAAATTCAATAAATAACTGGAATAAACTAGTCTAATAACATCGTTTCAAAGAACTGTTTCTTCTCATATTACAGCACCAATTTGTAAACAATGGTAGTAGCTAAAAATTAAATTAAATTTAAACTCGGTGTGCAGTAAAGTGACAAATTGTAACAAAGTTTTCAATTAAATCTTTCAATAAAATCGTATTATCACGGCCACCAATTCTGTATAGCATTGAGTACAACTGAATAAATAAATGCAACATGTGCGTAACGTGCGCTCCAAATCCCATCATTAGAATATTTTCAGTTCGAATACATTTTTTGACATAAATGAATTTTGAATTAAATACTCGTCGGATTCCCGTGATGCATGAACACGCAAACTTATGAGATGAGTCATTTGCCTGTTGAATTGTATGAACCTTTGAAGTATTGAAGGTTAACGTACAAATTGCTCGTTTATGTGACCTATCGGCACAACAACAGCACGTACATGTAGGATATAATGTTGCTACATTAGTACAGTAGTACCTACACTACTGCAGACCGACCGAATTTACCGAATAGTCAGTAGGTACTTAACAATACAAAGCCTGCTAAGTTTTGTTTCCAGGCGAAGAAAATATTGATTTTCCAAACTTGCAATGAAATAAAAAATCGGAAGACAATTTCACAGTAGCAGAGGCAATTTACCCGGTGACTTCGACATTAGGTCCATATTTTTTTACGGTGAAATGCCACGATGTTCTGTCACTTTGCAAGTTACTTCCAGTATTTAACTTTTTTTTATTTTTATGTTTTTATTTATTTATTAACATACAAAATATACAGTGACATAAAAACAAAGTCCCACAAAACAGTTTTCACAGTTTGACTGTGGGATCGTGCAGTCTCTACTCTCTTATATTAACTTAAACCAGGTTACTTCCGCTACTAAATGAAGAGTCCACAGAAAGTACATGTCTAGTCAATTCAAATTAGAGAAGGAAAAACCACCTTACTTTTAACAGAATAAGGTGTGAATTTGCCCTGATTGTTTTAAGCTTTGGACATATTTTTTCCGTGGGCCCTTCAAATAGTTATGTAATGCCATAACAATTAACATATCCACTTCAGTCACTGCTTCAAGGGTCGGCATGTTTCTCAATAGCTATGTGCCGAGCATGCTCAGATGTATAGTAATATACGTACTTCCTGGCCTTGGCCACGAGGTCCGCGAACGGCTTCTCCCAGGTGTACATCTTGATGACCTGAATGCCGGAGAGGATCTCGTTCATGAGGCGCACGCGCTCATCCGTGCGCAGGGCAGTCTTTAACCGAAGCACTGACGTCCTCTTGCCAAGCCATGCTGAAATGTATCAAGGTTTCAATTATGCAGTTAATGCAATAGTACATTACTATAGAGGACGGGAAACGAAGGGTTACAGGCCAAGTAGATATATCTGGCCGAAGGAACTGAGGCCAGATAGGAATACGCGGCCTGTAACCCTGTTTCTCGCCGAGATTTGTATAGTGCTTTTCTCAAACTTGCCATGAAATAAAAATAACTGATTTCGCCGAACCATATTATTTGATTTGTAAATAAACCAATAGTACAGTATCGTACATCATTAAAAAAAAACATTCGCGCCTAACTTTTTTTTAATCTGTTTGAGGTATCCTTTTACCTGGTGGTATAGACATTAGTTTTTAGGTTATTTTTTTTTCTGTGGCTGAATGTCAAGACATAGTGTCACAATTTGACGTTTCAAAACAAAAGACAGTTTGTTTGCAGTCCTAGGTGTGAAATAAATACATGAAATATCTTTACATATCATCTTAGCATATGCCACCGGATAGGTACATAGTATTTCCGGGTTTGATTTAACGTAAGTAACATCAACATTCCGTAGCAAGTTTGAGAAAAAGAGTTTTTTTACATTTCGCGCACGTCTATACATCGTACAAAGGATTAATTACAACTTGCTTCGCAGTTTTATTTACGATTTGTATCAATCAATAAGTTTTAGATAAGCGGTAGAAATTACTGGACACAAATAATGGCTTGGGCAATAACAAAAATAAACATTCGCTGCTGGCAGTAATCAAATCCGACGGCACTTAGGTCATACAACTAGCTGGTTATACAGTGTGTTACCATGACCCAGGCTTTTACAAAAATGGGTAATAATACGCATTACTGGCAATCGTTTTCAAGTATTAAGAGTTGACAAATATTTAAATTAATTGTATAATTATTTTTATTTCGTTCGAACGATCAATGTAACGCGTGTACTGCTTAGTTGTCAAACGTTGCGAGTGGCTGCGATCTGTCATTGTCAAGTGCCAATTAACGATTTATTTTGAAGTACATTGCTTCTCAATTAACTATTCTTAGAAAGTTAATTACTTTCAAAATTAGGATTTTTAAACAAATAATGCACATGGTTTGGCTAAGAATCTGCATCTCAATCCTCGGTTCAAATAAAAGCCTGCATCATGTTAACATACTGTATATCAAACTGATTATACTATTGATAATACAAATAAGAGGTAAAACTTAAATAAAGACAGGTCACACTCACTCGAGACAAAATGACACCTAATACGTTTAAAACCCATCGGACGGTTTCAGCTACAGTATTCTTTTTGTTTTCAAAAAATAAACATACATTGCATTACGTCTTCCTTTCTTCATCCGACGCCGCGAGTCGTCATACAACAGATCGGTTTACAAAATGCTTTAATGGATACAAGGTAGGACGAAGAATCCACATAATTTTAACCACGTATTTTTTAGGCAAATTAAACTTAAATAAGGCATAAAAAAGGCTCACTACAAACTACGCTACGGAAGCTATTATTAAGCAAACATTTATTTAGAATGTTATTGAAAGATTCAAACTCCAAAAGCATGAAGATATTTCGCAGTATAACTAGCATAGTATATCTTTTTGACTGTCATTTTAATAGTCCCTGGTCTGTCCTGCATAACTGAAAATGTCTCTGGACTCTCTGGAGTTAATGAGAAATTCGTAGACTAAAATCCACATTTTCAACAGACAATCAGTCTAAATTTAGATAACACAACATCAGATTTAAAAAGTTGTGAACAGACTTGTGTTGATAGAAAAGTTGATTCACCCGTCTTACATACCCATACTGGGCGAAGGCTCTCTAATTACGCGCGTGCATTGCAAAGTACTAAGTCTCACCTTGCAGAGGTATGAACGCCAACATGATCCCGACGCCAACGATCGCCGCCCAGCTGATCTCCTGCCACATGAGATAGGTGATGATGACCGTGGCCAGAGGCCCTATCCAAAGATAGTGCAGGAATATGACCGCCACGTCGAAGCGGTTCACGTCGTTAGAGAGCAGATTCACCACTTGGCCGACAGTCGTTTCGCCGAGAGCCGTCTTCGATAGTCTGAGCGACTGAAAAATACTCGTTCATTAAGGTTGAAGCTCTAATTAGCTCAAATTAATATCTAGTGTAGTATAAAATTACATTAAACTTTAAAACATACTTATCCATTCATCAGTTCATTAATGTGATGATTGTGATGAACTGATGAATGGATAAGTATGTACAATCATCACATTAATATAGTTGAAGCAGGTAATTTCCGACTTATGTACTGTACGTTATTAAACAGAAACATATACTTACATACATAGACAACCACGACCAAGGAACAAATATTTGTGATATATATACCTACGTAAATACTCAAATGATGCCCTCGCCGGGATTCAAACGAATAAATATTTCGAACGAATAAAATTAAATATATAAATAAGAAGTGTATCTGAATAATAATAGGGAATTCAAATTAAACATAAAATAAATCCATTTCTTGTTTTATGGAGAAAATTACATTACTTATGCATTGTTAAACAAATTCATGTATATGATCTAATATATCGGCATGACCCTATCTAAATGACCTCCAAAAATCGGAGACAATTTTTTAAAGAACTAGTCAGTACTTTAAAAAATTTCGTACCTTATACTGCTTTTTTTAGTTATATTTAACTCGTAAGTAGTTACTACATTTTTCTTTAGTTGCCGGTACAAGAGAGTTACGAGTTTTTTTTTCTCAAAGTAGTGACGATACATCTGTCTATAAGACACCGCTAGTTAAATATGTAACACATGACTGCTGACGGCGTGACATCAAGGAAAACCCGTGCTAAATGTGAGATCAGATCTTACTTTTTGAAATTATGGCGTACTTCATTGAGAGTTTGCTCCGAGTGTTTCTGCGAGTTCATCTTATTTCATTAATTTTGAACGACGACGAATCCACCAATAGAAAAACTTTTTGTTTATTCGTCAGTTCTCAATTACATCAGTTTCCCGGTATTTCGAGACTAGAATTAAACAAACTACGCATGCACGGACTCTGAACTTTGCAATTCATAACTACACCGTATTTGATTAATTTTGTAACTCTTCCGTAGGTCTTTCATTCATTTACGGTATCATTTCATACACGGTGTTTTTTTTATTTGTAATTATGTTTTCCATATAATTAACTAATAATTTAATGTCAGTCGTGTTTTTTATTTTGTCTATTTCACTTTTCTGAACGGTTTTAGGGTTTAAAGCAATTTAAATCATTAAGATCAATAAATTTAAGACTTATTTGGAATGAGACCCAATAATACATTTTATATTTTCACCTACAATAAAATGAATTTTATCATTTTCATTCAGCCGTTTTATTCTTAAACCACATATAAACTAAATAAACCAAACGACAAAAATTACGTCATAAGAACAAGTCAAATTTTAGTGTCTGCGGACATCATTTCTGTGTAATAAAAACGTCGTAAGTTATTTATAAGAGAATTATTTCGATACATATGTTTGCAGTTGACTGTACATATACTATAAATACAGTATCCTAGAAAATATTAAAAAATTACAACGCCCTATCACACTTCTCCATAATAGAATCTGAATTCCCTATACGTTTTTTAATATGGACAGATTCTGTCCATATTAAAAAACGTATAGGGAATCTATCCAATTGTATGAGCTGCGTCGCATACATATTATGGCGTCATTATGTTCACCTTCTAAATAATCGACATCAATTTTGCGCTAAAAAAATACTCACTAGAAGAAGGTCGTGTCATGACAAACTAACATTACGACTTCACGAACAAAAAACGACATTATATAATCTTGAAAACTGCATACTTTAAGCATTTGTCTTTAAGAGTTTAAATCGTTTTTTTTTTATTTTAGGCAGAGGATACAAACGTATAAACGGATGGCCTGATGGCTAGCAATTAGAGTTGCTGACGATGCGATGACGTCTCAAATTACAATACTTTCTGTCAGATTGAAAGTTGAGCCGTGATAGCCGCGAAGTTTCTATAGCAATTTACTGCCCTTAGCAGACGTAAAACCGCGGATTTTGAAGCTGAACACAATTTTACCTTCCGATATATGAGAGAGCAACAGGCAACCCGGAACTTCATGCCCATGTGCAGTATGGCCATCATGTAAGAGTGCACGACGAGCACGTTGAGGGCGGAGCACAACACCACGGCGCCGGCGTACCAGTAGGCCTCCTCCAGCGACACGGGCTGATCCGTCTTCACCGCGTAGAAGTCCACCAGCTTGCCGAGAAACACTGGCTGAGCAAGCCTGCCAAAATAATGGAATAAATAGATGTAACAGTTTTGATTATGTAATCACTTTTGAAATTTCGTAATATGAGTAGAGCTTATGGTGTAAATTCGACTTGAGGGGAAAACGAACTAATGATAATCAAAAGAAAACGTTACTGCGTATGAATTGAGATTCATGAAACAGGTACGAGATATTTTAGTGTTAACGATACGTATATTTTACAGTACTCTCACGCACTATCAAGGAGCTAATGCTGTTCCTAATTCAAGATTAACTGTATTGATGCCGACTAGTAACGCTAATCCAGGGCGTTTTACCCTACTAATAAGTTCATTCGATGTAAATGGAATTGAAAATTAAACTATATGGACTGCTACGCACCTCGTATTAAATAATAATATAAACTAGTCATGTTGTTATTAATGTTACACCGTGTTTTTATTGATTTCCGTTAAATTGGACAGATTACATGGGATATTAATAGAAGTTGCCCGATATATCGGCTTTTGTTCAGTTCGTATTTTTTTTTCTTTTTGTTTTCTTACATAATAATTGAATTGAGAGAACCTTAAGAATAAGATCTGAGGTGACTGACGGCACATGTCAAAAAGTTTCATTAGGATGTAATAAAGGTTGCAATACACTTGTTCAGTCATTATACTTATTTTTTTAATAACTCATTAACAGTAAGAGTTAAGATACTAGTTTCTTACAGAAATTGATTAGTTTTGACTAAAATAAGTTTCCCTTTAATTTAACGGAAATCAATAAAAACACGGTGTATACTACCAGATGGATATTCTGTAAGTTTTTTACCCTAAATTCAATAAACGCATTAATTATACACCGTTAAATACAGAAAACAACCGCATCAGATATACGGTTAGTAGCTAGCCGATACGGTTGAAAGCAAAATGTCATTTCATGGTTCACAAACAAGAAGTTGTTACTAGGAATTAACGTGAAATCAATGCAGGGTCAAAAAAGACGACAGCGGCAATGAATGAGTAAAAAGAGAAACATTTATTATAAAACTTTTCAGTACAAAATAATTATGTTCATATGCTCGGGACTACTATAGTGAAGATCAATGACACATAGTACGGTAGATTAGATCATTTTATTATTATGAAATAAATCTAGAATACCTCTACGCAAGTTTACATACTACAGCATGCATGCAATGTTGTGAGTATTGTTAGATTGATTAGAATAAATAAATAACTTTTCCTCTACGACCGAATAGCATCCTCTATTTCTGATGTAAACAAACCAACTAGTAGGAATCTTAAACCAGTTCCTAGTGTTCATCTTTAGTTAATTTCTTATTCAGTAAATGACTTTCGGGCCCTCGGATACTTCTACATATGTCAAAACTAAGAATCCTAAGTAAATAATTCAGTAATCGCTTTGGTTTTTCAAATACAGACGCCTTTATTTAACTAACCAAGGAAGTAGATGCTATGAGTGGAAAGAGTGTTTGTTTATTGAGATATGTAGTAGAGAAAATAACTAAAGATGAAAAGATTTTATGAACAGCTATGAGGTGATATATTGATAAACACTTTGTCCATAAATTTACTTCTAATATTTTGCTATTGCGTGATAGATAATGATGACGGATTATACTATTGAATTACAAAATCTAACGATACGAATAATGTGCTACTCGCATATAAAAGGCAGCCAAATTCTATAAGTACCTAACTAATATATTGATCTACCGAAGTACCTAATGTGTGCTCACTTCTTAGGAGGAGTAAAATTTCTATAGCGAAAGTCTTCCTGCCATCGTTTCGACGTTTGACGACGAACCTCGCCCTCATAGTAGGTGAGCAGTTTTTTCAACATATAGGGCTGATGTATCCTAGCAGTAGATAAAAGTAGATTTGGTCAATGCATGAATACTGCAACGAGATGTTAGTATGTTGGGTTGGATTGTTTATCACTGTGGATATAATAATGGCTAAAGAGAAATCCACAATCCTACGGACTAAATTGATAAGTGATTGTGCACAAATGTTGCCACAGCAGTCAGGCCAGTGTCGTTCTCATCGATATTAAAATTATTGTTACATGGTAGGTCTAAAAAAGGATAAATTAAATTAGTGAAACTGAAAAAGAGTACTTTTGTGGCAATACGTCTAAAAATGCATGTCCGGAGAGTAGAATATTATATTTTTTTAAGTTAGTAACTAGTGGGTAAAAACCATTTCAAATTAATGAGGATGCACCACAGATGTTATATATACCATAGATCAAGCAAACGTATCTACTTAGCGTGTCAAATGAACTCAGAGAAATCCACTGAGTTGTCTGTCTTTAATCGCAGCTTGCAGCTTTCGGGCGTCAAATTTTGTAAGTTGAAGTGAACAAAAACATTAATAATGCCTTCTTAAGTAATATTAATTGCAACAACACAAAAAAATATGGCTACTCAAGGGCCTGAGACATATTTAAAATCATAGACAAGTAACAACTTGTTTCTTCTATCCAAATCTAATTCTGTGGGATGAACCCACCTCAAAAATCGACCAAACCAAAATAATATACATGTAATAATTTTTACTTCAACTATTTGTCTGTTTGTTAGTTGTTATTTGTATTTTCCAATGTATAGTAGTAGTAGTAAACACTTTATTGCATAAATCATGAAAATAACAAACAAAACATAGACAGAATTTTTTTACAAAGGCGAACTTATCCCTTTCAGGGATATCTTCCAGCTAACCTATACGTCGATATATTGTTAACGACATTGTGTACCCTTTACTATTTTTATTTTGCTGTCCATGCATTTTGCTGGTATTATTTTTAGGGAATGCAACCCGGGTACCCGAAAACCCGGGTACCCGACAGTATTTAGGGTTGGGTAAAACCCGGGTTTTTATCTCATACCCGGGTTTTACACGAAATAAAAAAACATATTGAAAAATGTAAAAGTTAAGTAAAATATGAAAAATAATGTTACGACCGAAACCCTAACATAAGAGTTAAAGCGTTATGGCACTTATAACTATTTCTATTATCATCTAGCCCTCACTTATTTTACACTCGCGAAACTTTATATTTTTAAAGGCATATCGAACGGGTGAGACATTTCATTTCAACCCTTTCGTTTTCGCCGCTGCCCGCCGCTCAGGTAGGTAGCGATAAGAAGATAAACAACAACGACTATGCACATGTTACTAGTTCTACGCCCTTTACTCCTCACCCCTCACCCCGGCTGGCTGGCATTAGTTTGTTAATAATTTGCATTTGCACCTGTAGTCAGTGAGGTTGAGACAGACGACGCGAAGACACATTTCCTATATGTTGTAACTTCATTTGTAAACGCCAACTGAAGACAATGCCGAAGGCGTCGGATATTGTCCGGAGTTGTTCGTGCAAAGTCTGTTTTTAATATGATTTTGATGTATGAATTAAATTTTCAATGTTTCAAACGTGAGTTGACATCATCATCTCATAAGACGTCATGAGACGTTCAATGTTGAACATCAGTCTCCCCTGTTGCATCCAGATTCGAGACTCCCGCCCTGCAACCTTCATACCGTCGCATCATGCGATGTCCATCTTGTGGGTGGAAATCCTACACTGCAAAACTGTAGTCTGCTCACGAGCACTTTTCGACCCCATTGGCTCCTGCTCTCCTGTGGCCAATGTGGCCTGCCTATTGCTATTTCAGCATAATATGGATGGCTATGTCGGTGACTTTAGTGCGTCTCCAGGTCTCCTAATTACAGATTCGATTACGCAGAGAAACTCCGAACGAGAGACTTTGAGTTTTGAGATGTATCCGAGAGTGAGTGACCCACGTTTCAGCACCGTGGTCATCACTGGTAAACAACATTGATTCAACGTCGACATACCGATAGTCATATGCGTTCTAAACGGTTCGTGATGATCCTTGAAAACAGTTTATAATCATGACTAACCGAGAGAGATGGGTTTGTAGTTCTTCAAAAGGCTGTTATCACCTTTTTTGAAGAACAGCACCAGATCGCCTCTTTTCCATGACTCTCATGCTTTAGGCGTTTTACCCTCGAACAAGTTAACGAGCTTCTAGAGGACTTTAAATACCATCGGTCCACCCGCTCTCAGAAGCTCCCTGATTCCGTCGTCGCCTGGCACCTTGTGGTTAACCTGTTTAAACACCTTCCAATAAAAGGCTTACAATTTACCACCCAGGGCGGTTTATTTCACTAGGGATATTAAATTATTTGACTTGAGAGGAAAATAAAACTTTTGACACGCCGGTCAAAATCATCGGCGGCGGCGGCGTGGAAAAATCATCGGCGGCGGCAGCGCGCCGCACATGTCTATTACGGTTTGATCTTTTTTATTTAATATTGTAATTTACTGAGATTTTTTATATACAAGTAGTGAAATTTGTTAAATTCGTATTTGCAATCATTATTTTCACAAATAAATGTAAATTCTATTAATCAAAAGAGCATTTCATTAATAATTACCTTTCAAAACATAGAAATCAATACTTTATACTATTTTGGTCGAAGACCTGGTACTACCCGGGTACCCGGGTATTAAAACGCAAAGTCGGGTAATACCCGGGTACCTAAAATGGCCGGGTATTGCATTCCCTAATTATTTTACCTGTCAGTCATATGTCAATTTAGTCCGTAGGGACCGAGAACACTTAGCGGGTTACTTAGTTAAAAGATGTTTATGAATAAGATAAGGGGCTAAGAAAATATCAATAGTACCTATCTAAACGGAATATGGTTATTGGATAAGTACCTTTTATACATATTAAACCATTTATTCATAAGATACAATACATGTATTCATAAGGGAGCTATTGCATTTAAACAGATATTCCATATATCTGTTAAATGCATAACCAGGAGCTCGTTAAATCGGCGTTGCCAAGGTTATACAAAATTCTCTAAAACTAAGAGAGGTAAATATATAACAAAAATGTGAGCATGAAAATTATGCTGTCCCGTCTAACTTTAATAATATTTTTTATATTTTAAACATTTGATGGAGAAAAATATCAACATACTTAATTTATTACGGTATTAACGAAATTACAATTAAATAGACCAAGCAATTTTTACTAATCATTAGCCCTATGGATTTTTATCATTTATCGTGTAGGTACTTATTGTTATAAAAAAAATAAGTTGATATTGTGTAAATGTCCTTCCATAAGAAAATAACCCAACAAATACTTGTTATTGATATTGGTATGGAAACGCCGGGCTAACAATATACTAAGTAATGTAGCAATTTAGAATAATTCGGGTAAATTACGTATAAGTAAAAAATACTATGAGCATGACGCCATTTCAATCAATTCTGTTATTGTGAAATACATACACAAAGTGAAGGTCTTCGCTTCATGACTGATAAGTCACCTGAGAGTGTCAAAATAATAGATTACCCCTAGACCGGTGATAACCAGTAACTGTCTACTCGAGGTTTAAATGCTTGTTTTATGAGCTTATTAGATCACTTCATCAAACAGTGTAATGTAGACATTGATTGATCTGCTTTTAATAGTCGTAAAATTTTATCAAATGCTTTCATCGGATTACAATAACAAGGAGCTCGACGCTCTAATGTTATTAAAATATTCTACCTTCAAGAATATCTTGTAACCAAATTTATTACAAACGAGAAAAACCATTCCTTTTCAGACTAAGAGATTTCCTTCGTAATGGTTTACGTTACAGGTTAAAGTCTTTGCTAAAGATCAGGGTTCAGATCACGTTTAAATACTCAAGAAGGATATTTCCTCAAGTTTGATTACACTAATTGACGTGTATACAGTTTTAGCTCCGTAGAAATTCCGCGAACATATTGCGTGACTCGTGCAAATTGGATATTTTATTAACACGTTAAAGTCTGTATACCTACGTATAGGGCGCTCTTTGGCAATTCGGTGACTTGTAGTAATTCTTCATCTTACGGAGTTAATGTGATTGCACTGCCTTAAACAATGGTATCTGATGGACTTAGCTAAAGCAGGCTGTTTCCTGGAAATAGGACTCTAAATCGCCCTTGTAATCCCACATACATAGCAATTTTCATTGATTAACGCGGCGGCCACGACATCGGTCTAAGGCGACCGGCTTAGCGGAAAACGTATGGTGCTCCCTCTCGTACCCATATCGGCATCCCGCTCCAACTCATGGATTCGCTCGCCGCTGGTCGCCTTAGACCAATGTCGTGGCCGGGCCGTAAGGGTTATTTTATACTCGTAAATAAATTATAAGGTACTTTTAGTGCCTTATTATTTAATAATAAGTAAGGTACAAGTTTTACTAAGTTAACTAACCACTTTTGGTCCCGGAATCACTAGTCAGAGCCATATATATCCAGTTGACAATGGCCTGCTTTACTAGCCTAACCTTGAGCTAGTAAGTTTTCTTACATGCACGTAACGATATATCATTACATTAGGTCTCCGAATGGAATAATTTGATCGAAAATGAAATCTAGAACATCAGGGAATACGAGTACCCGAGTAAACGTTTACAGTGTGAAAGTACTACAGGTGAAATAATCAAAGATTCATTTATTAACAGATTTTAATGACAAGAAAACACCTGCAGATTTTACGTTCCTGCACAGTCTCACACAGCGCTCATACACAAGAAAATTCAATCTGTTAGGATTAGGACGGACGGTGACGGTGTTAAGGAGTTCGTTAATAAAGAGTTTGTTACAGTCAAAGTTTTTTAATTGCTAGAATTGTGGTACATTTAGATGATTTTTTGTAGTAAGCACAACAACACAATATAACATTAACCTCTGTTGTGTTGAGGTTTTCTTATGATATTTGATTTAAAATTGTTATATATTTGGCTTTGCTTCTAATGAACACTTCTGTGAGTAAAATCTTCTTACATTTTATTTTACTAACTTATTTATTTCACTTAATATTTCAACGGATATCAACCTATTACGGTATATACATTTTGTATCGGATTATTGAATTACGCGACAGTAAACGTCTCATATATTAGCTAATTCTACGAGTAGTGTATGTCGCTCGACAGACTCGGATGTTTCCCTTGACTTATGTCGTCGAGTCTTGTAGATATCCATAATACACATACATATAAAAGGCTCATGGTAAGTTAGAGCATGAGAAGGTCCATTCAACCTTAGTTGTCTTATCTAGTAAACAACTTTCTAACCTAAAAGTGCTCGCTTTCTGTCTTAAACTGCTACTTCCTTGATTTAAAATAAAGCAATCTCATTGGAAGAATTAAGTCGGCTAAAACACGAGTTCACGTATATACGTGAACTCGTGTTATAATCAGTTACTACCCTCTTGCAACGTGCAAGGAGATAAAGTTACGCAGGAGGTAACGTTTAAGGCATCTGTACCTACGAGTACAGCTGGCGATAGTAAACGATGGAGATATTAAAATAATTATTATCGAACCGGGTTACTCACGTATTTAAGTCGATGATTGCTCGACATGTTTATCGTGATGATGGAGATACTGCCTACAATACGTAGAAGAGTGCGGAAGTAAAATAAAACAGTCATTTATTCGCATGAGAACAAAGTCTAAGCTGACACAGATAATAACAGGTTTCTCGATTCATCAATCATGTTGCACGTGCCAATATTGACATTCAACTACGTAATGTCAACAAAAAAGAAGAAGCACAACTAAAGACCTATTTCCTTGTAATATCTTAGTAGCCTACTCTTGTATAGTAAATATCTTGTGTAGTAGAAACAAATAAAAAATGGATTATTTTTAGATTATAATTATTATGTAGGTACATAATTTGCTTGGAATAGGTAGGAACATATCATCGGTTGACAACCAAAACTCACTAAGTAACAAATACCTACTTGAAATAGAGATTAAATCTAAGTTCTGATTCAATACTGACAGAGGTTACGAAGAGTAGTGACAGTTTTTATAGTGAGTTTTGGTTGTCAGCCGACAATATTCAAATTAGAATAGGTACAGTATAAAGGCAGTCGCCTTATTTTATTATGGTTCCGTGTTAATCGTTTATCGGCGTTACCGTTACTTTCTGACAAGTATGCAAGTGCGAGGGTGACGGGTAGCACGATAAACGGTAAACGCTTGACCATCATAAGCCACCAGATTAGGAAAAGCCGGAAACGTGTTCGTTTCATTACAAAAATATGATTAAATTAATCTTTCTGTATTACATTTATCTGAATGACGGATGTCTATAAATCCAAAATAAAATCGGTGTAACCCGCCGTAAGGTACATAGGTACCGATACTGTACTTAGGTACCTATCCCGCATTTACTTGAGTCAAAAGATTATGCAGGTACCTAAAAAAAACTATAACGACCACGTATCATAATAAAAAATTGTAAAGGTCATCAGTATTATTTATGGATTTACGATTGCCGCGAAAATAATGCTAGGGAAAGCCCGAAAACATGGATTTTCCATAGTTCCTGTGCGCCCAATTCATTTCATTACTGTCTTCCTAGAATTGGCCTTATTGCCCGTATATATATCAGTACCCACAGCGACCCCCTGGGTTTGATTTGTTTAGCAACCTAATCCGAGATTTGGCGCAGGTACATGTTTTCATTAACTGAAAATAGACCTTATCTACTTAAATCTCCCGTTATTATTAAATCATTATAAGGTTTACAAACTTAAACACACGTATCAAACGATACTTGAATGGCCTCTGTACAGGTCCAGTTGTTATTGGTATGAGAAAACCGAAAACAAAAAAATTACAGCCGACAAAAACGAACATACTATCAATGTCATCGCAAAGAGTACCAACTGGTTGCAATCATTCACGTGCGTCATTTTGTTGGGTAAACATTAATTCATTAATCAAATTACAGCATGGCCTAATGGAGGTGGTTTTATTACTATATTTTTTAAGGTTTACGAATAGAACACTATATTATCCATGTTATAATTTTTATGAAGGTTTCGTTTTCTTATTCATGAACGCATTGGCTACAAACAAGCCTAGCATTACACAACGACTTGATAGACTAAGGGGTGTACCGATAAAAAACTGGCAAATTCAAATGAAAAAATCGGGTCAATATAGTACCTCCTGAGGCCTAGTGACGTCGCTTATTTCAACCGAATTTTAACTTTGACACTATATCTATAAAGTCAAAATGTTATGTAATATATATATGACATAGGGCCTCACGAGGTTAAAAGTTGTAATTCCTGGCTTTTGTAATTAACTAGGAAGTCTTAAATTAGCTAACTGTAGTTTTTTTTTGTTGCTACTGCAATTTCAGTATTCAAAATACAAGTTCTACAAAACCTCTTCGAAATCTATTTTTCCAAGCTCTTTTTTTTAATTCTCCACTGTACGATTTCGTGTTCTGCAAAAGTGACCAATATTTCGGGTTTGAGATCCACAGAAAGTGGGTAAATGTTTCTCCAGGTAATCAATAGAATATGTCACCTGGGACCTATTTCTCAAAAGCTTGTAACTTGTAATACAAGCGGAAGTCCTTATCTAACTTATGGTGTCAAAAAGAAACTTCCACTTGTATTACAAGTTACAAGCTTTCGAGAAATAAGTGCCAGCAATGACTCCAAAAAAAGATTATTATACCCAAAAATGCGGTACAATGAAATACCTATGTACATACATTAGTAAAGTATAGAAACCGTGAGGTATTTATTGTAACATTCGTCATGACCGTGACACATTTGTGAGCGTTTAGGTACTCTGAGACAGTTAGCGATTACGTAAAACAGAAAATGTTGACCGTCATCGATCAACATACAAAATCTACTTTAGATTTAAGACACGTATAGGTACATTCTACATCAGAGATAAATACGTGTGGGCCGGTCCCGCAGAGAAATTAGTTCGCGTTATTTCTGTTCAACATTGCTTAAGTTAAGGATAACGAAAGCTAATTTTCGATCGATCTTAGAATCCACTCACACGCTGTAAGGTCACCCGGGACAAATGCAACTGTGAGGCAAATGTAGCTAATTATAATAAGGTCTTATTTGTTTATTTGTAAGGTCTAACTTTCGAATTTTATATCAAAAGCAACATGGTAATAGGTTGGTACTTTTCACAAAATCCACTCGGTTAAGAGAAATTTCAATTAGTTACAATTTCCTCATTGTTGGAACCGTCCTGGGACCTTTCATGTAAACCCTAGCGGACTCTTTTACCAAAAAGCGATGTGCTATTTTTATCACTGGTAGTATCTGCCTATACATGTATATTATGCACGTCAGATTAACGTTTCGCAACAGATTCACCTTCACTAAATGTCCGTTAAGGGGACATTAACTCCGGAGCAAAATATCAATAACATTGTTTTTCACTATTTAGGTAATATGACAAGTTCGGTTCGTCGAATCATTATCATCAGATAGAATGAACTTGGTATTTTCGTGTACATCAAAACAGCTTTTGTCTAGACGTCGCCGATATCGAGGGTCTGTTACGCAAGGTGTAATAATGATACAGTACTGTTATTTAGTGTCATTACACAGAATTAGTTCGTAGGTGTGGTTTTATGTGGATGTAGTTATCTACCTGCCGCTTTATGGTACAGTCAAAGACAAAATAAGGTGTACACAAAAAATGATAAAAAAATATGTCCCAGTGCACTCTAATTCTGTGTAATAAGAACGTGGTAACATATTTATGAGCGGATTCTTTCGATGCTTATTTTGCACTTGACTGTACCTAGGTATATTGTTGAATTCAAGTTACGTCAATATTTAGGTCCTTCTACAATATAGGTAACTAATAGTACCTAGTTAATTCACGTAGGCATATTTTTGATCGCATAGATCTTAACTTTTATGAAGGACCGAAACGCCCCATCCCCATAGGCGGTGCACGTGCTCGAACTAGTGTTCGATAATGAACGCTAACGAACAATAGATCAGTGATTGTGCTTCTATTCGTCGTTAATAAAGCTTATTGACAATATGTGGAATAGCTAATCGCACTCAATTGAGCAACATACTCGAGATTTAATCTACAATACAAGTTAATTTAGTAAAAGTATCCCGGCTATTATGCTAGCCAAGGGATTGCATGGCAACCTAATCCCAAGATGGCGAAGGCACCGGCTTTTATGAAAGAGCCAGGCCGTGTTGGAAATGTTGGGGCTTGAGGTTAATATCCGATATTCTTGAACTCTTCTTCAACTGATCATAATATAATACCGATTGTTTTGAGAAATTTTGTAGTGAAGTAGGGTTTGTACCAGCGACCTGTGCATTGAATGTTACCTCTAACACAATATGATATTATTATAATAAAAATCACATAATAAATAATTTCTGAGATGACATGTAGGACAAAGGTCTCAGCTTAGACAAAGCCTTATCATGTTACAAATCAATACATGGAACATTAGTAACACGATGCCTCACCTCTTGTTTGCTAGCTATTCTTAAGTCTTCATGACGCTCATTTTTCTAGCTCAATCGAGAGATTGACAAAACAAAACATTGACGTTAGGTACTGTTGTCGATAAGTCTATGTCTTAATACAGTCAACACTGGACTCCTGTGTGTGAAGATATTTTCCTAACCCTCAAAACATTATCCATTTTATAAAAAACAATGTTACGATTAACAATTATCGTATTAATTTAGTTACTTAAAACCGAATGACCGGCCCTGCGCCACCCGCATCCAGCGGACTCCTGCGACCTTCACCAGGTAACCCCTACTCACGCTACGTCTTCCGGCGCAGGACCGGTCATTGTGGAAATCTTTGGGGGAAGAATATTTTCAGCAGTGGACGTCTTTCGGCTGATATGATGATGATGATAATGAAAACCGAATAATCAAGAAAATATTATTCGTAGTATTATCGAGGAAAAACAAGAACTAGCTTACCAACAGATAAATTACACAAATGCAACACGGCACCCATTACTTTTTTGAAAAAGAACACGTCTTGTGCATTGCGAATCAAAAGCAAAATATCGTAACTAAGTGTCTGTGCCGCATATAGGTAAATTAGGTAGTTCTTTTCAGTTTAATATATAACGATGACGACATGTACTTTTTTTTATCCCGTGTATTTAGATTCGCCATAAAAGATCATAAGATTCATAAGCCTACCTATATCTAAAATAACGCCACAGAAAATAGACAGGGTGACTTAATCTATTTGATTTGGACTTGAATCGGATTTTCAGATACAATTCTATAAGTATTGTATTTCATCTCACAGTATTTGTGTGTTATTTACATATTATCAAACCGGAATCAGAAAGGGATTTGAAAGTACTGTTGACACAACAAATGACACAAAATTTACCAAGAAAAGAGTTGTTTATAGATGTAGTGAGTGATTAATTATTTTATTGTCTGTAAGTCTCTGCATTTAAATTATGAATGAATGAATATAACTATGAATATATCGTAGATCTACTTATACACTGTTGTGTCAACAGTACTTTCAAATCCCATTTTAATCGCGGTTTGATAATACCTAATTAAACATTTATGATAAATATTCAAATTCACGATTTATATTAAATTCACACATAAATGACTTACCGTATGCCAGCTTCCATGATTAGCAGTACTAATCCGTACAACATACATCTCGCGGCGTATGCCCTTAGTATAACTCGGAGAAGGCTAGGCGTACGTTTGGTCCCGGCGCGGGCTACCTCTTCCTCCCAAAGACGAGCAAATTTATCACCCAGGGGACCTAAAATCAGTAATAATATTAATACTTATATATTATATACTTAGAAAGGCGTCATAGAAATAATTATCAGTCACTTTTTTAACATAATGATGTTTCTTGCATGCTACTTTGCTGCCCCAATATTAGTATTGTATGTCACATTTTTGGGGTAATTAAATCTCGGCTTAGTATCTATCTCAAGTTCCAAGCTGATAAAAGTGTAACATAGAACCTTGTAATATTGGTTCAGCAACATGTGATTGTCTACTTGCTGGGTTGGAGAATTTATAAAGTAGTAGATGTAACAAATACCTACTAATACTTTTTACGAGATGTAAGGCAAGGCAAAAGATTTATTTTCAAGAGATGTTTCCTTATGTTGAATATTATGACAAAATCTAGGTAAATATAAGGCATAAACAAAGACAGTTATTTTCCACAACAAATTAGACATTAAAAATATTTGAATGGAAATAATAAAATTAATAAATAAATAAACGTTCAATTATCTCTATAAATTATACAGGGTGGCTGGTAAGTAGACCGACAAACTTGAAAGGTGTATTCCTGAACACATTTTGAGGCTATAATGTCATACGAACTTTTCTGGATTCGGCTTAGTTCAAGAGATAATGACATTATGACATGTTATTCAAAAAACTATTTTCATCACAAGTCACTGAAAAATGCCTGCACGATTAAAATTCATACACTAGTAGTTTTCATCTCGACATACACACTGATTAAAGTTAGAGAAAATGAGGAAAAAGTTTCAGAAAAATGTTCAACAAAAATTTTTTTTTCAAAAACCCTGAAAAAAAAATTTTTCCCTACAATTTATTACTGGTTATGTACAAAAAAAAAAACAAAATATCAAAAAAAAGAATAAATAAAAATTTTTTTTTTGTTCTACAATGACATATGTCACATATTTTTTTACTTCTTTTGTCATCAAAAATGCATTGGTACAGTCTGTTGGTATACTCGTTCCCACCCTATATTTGTTAACTAATTCCTTATTTAAAAAAATTACCATTACATTCTAGGTTTCCATCACATTTCCTGATGACTTTTCTCCTGAATACATTGTAATACAAGCTAACATACAAGCATTTAGACTGTTGCCTTTTCGTTTTGCTTTACATGTCTGATAGAGTGGAAATACAATAGGTACTTGAGATACCTAAGTATGTAGTTTAAAATATTAATGATAAGAAATGAGCAGTCTAAATAGTTCACCTGATGCATGTTCTTTTAGGGGTTCATATAGATCTTCCTCTTCCATCTCATGTTTCAAACCTTTCCAAAAGATTGGTAAAGTCCACCTAAAACAGACAATATCATTTTAATTAACATTATCTTATAATTACTGTTATCACCACACAGAAATATAAATAAATGCTAATATATAATAGTCTATTTAAATACTGTAACAAATAAAAGCAAGAGCCATTAATTAAGTAGCAAAAAACGAACCTAGAAAAAACTACAATTAATCATAGTTGTGTAAATTGTTATGCATTGGTGATGAAACCACTAGACCAGACCACCAAACAGTTTATGGACATAATACATGGTCCACTTAAAATTACAATTACTTATTATGAATTGTTAAACTGTTACAATTAAGAACCGTAAAACTTACCCGAATGTGAGAGCTGATAGTGGATTCGCACGGGCTCTGGGATGTGTAGGCCGACCTTTTTTCTTTGTTGATTCCATATTTGCTTGTCTGTATACAATTCACAAAATAAATTAAACAACACTTTAAGCAACAACATAGTACACTGCAAATCATATTAAACATGGATAAAATCTTCACTTTTATAGTATTTACATTGAGTATGTAAGTATACAAGTTGAAATACTTACTGAGAGTAGCTCGTCAGCTGATGCTAGAAACATGAGATGTATGGCCTCAAAAGTGTCTAAGAACAGACATAGCTGAGATAAATTGTTACTAGTTCGGCAATAAATCACAAATAACAGTAAATTACAACTACCTACAAGACACCCTCAAAACACACTGCTTAAAATTGTGATATTTAAATGAAATATACTCGATCTGAAGATTTTTTTATATAATGGACATGTTATTTTTGATATCAACATAAAATTAATCACAGCAAGTAATATAATTAAAGAAAACTAGTACTAAAATAATACTACTAAGCGCAAACGATTGAAGTGATCATCACCGACAATTTTTTGACGTGACGGCTGAGGTTGATCAAAGAAATAATAACCACTACACACGACGCGACGCGAAATCGCGAATGAAGTAAAGTGAAGGATATTCTTGTAATAGTAGACAGAATGAGAATCAGGGCTACCAGTCACAATTTTCAAAGTATACGAAACAAGACAATGAAATTATACAAAATCCAATAAAATTATACAAAATAAAAGTTTGTCCTTGGAGTGACAGAGATAGTAGTACGAAATTTATAATTTTCTCTTTATGTATCCGATTATACAAGCCAATTCAGTATACATAGAGCAACCAAATTATACAAAAATTGCATCCAATTATACAATCTGGCAGCCCTGATGAGAATGACTGCAATAGACACGCTGTAATAGAGGTTGAGTAGTATAAAAATATTCTGGCTATAGTGGTTATGTAGCCGGTGACCAATAGACGCACGGAGCGGATTTTTTTTTTTTTTTTTTTTTTTTTTTTCTTCTTTATGGACTTAAGGGCGATGTTGCCCGTAGCCAACGTCAAGTAAAAGGGTAGGAAATAGGACGCGGGAAAGGTGATGATGGATTATCGGAATTTGGAAAAGGTGGTCAAATCAGGTATAAAGGTATAGGATATGATATAATAGGATACAAAATGATAAAATATATAAAAACTATATTTTTATGTCGTTATGAAGGATAAACCGGACTAATAAGTTATATACGTCAGGATCAGGATTAACAAGCAAGGAAGGAATGTCTATTGGAAGGGGAATGTGTAAGGATTGCAAACTTTTCATGAAATCTGAACGATCATACAACGGACAAGATAAAATAATATGGTTAATATCAGCCTCCTCAGCACCGCAATCACATCTAGGATCGTCTACTATTTTAAATTTGGCTAAATGAGAAGGGGCGCAAGTATGGCCCAATCTCATTCGAGTCAAGCAAGATATTTCACGTCTGTTAAATTTTTTATTACGAAACCATGGTTTGTTAGGGATATCGCTTTGAATTTTAAAATGATAACTTCCAGTTTCCAAACTGCTCCAAAACCAAAAGAACTCCCAACAAGACTTGAGATATCTTTTGGGGAGCAATAGCAGGTCATGACAGTAGTTTTTATACGGATATATGTCACCAGAAACAACAGCATCCACAGCCAACTGGTCGGCTCTTTCGTTGCCAGGAATCCCACAGTGACTTGGCACCCAAACAAAGTTTATAATGATACCTTTTTTTTCACACTTGAACATCAGGTCCCGGATATCATACAAAAGAGGATAATTGGCTGTTTTAAAGGGAGACTTCAATAAAATTTGTAAGCAGCTTTTAGAATCGGAAAAAATTGCAGATTTATTTAAATTGAACATGTGAACGTATTCAACTGCTTTAAAAATTCCAAATAATTCTCCTGTAAATACCGAAGATTCAGGAGGTAATTTAATTTTTTGTATCACATTATACTGTCTATGAAAAACGCCAACCCCAACATTACCATTTATGGAACGTTTGGATGCATCAGTGAATATGTGATGCCAACCAGACCAATTCTCACCAATTAAACTATTAAAGATTGGCTTAGCACTTATTCCATCCTTCTTAAAATTGGAATCTAGAATAACTGTAGGAGAAATAAGCAATGAATCAAAATGTTTAGTATACAATGGAAGGGAGATGTAGCGGAAGGTAGGAGATGATAAAGACAGAAATTTAATATAGCTATTAATGATATACGGGGGATGTCTATTGCGCCAATAAGGAGAATTATGCATACAACGGTAGAGATTAGATAGTTTTGCGATTAGAGGATGTAATGAGAATTGCATAACCTTAAAAATAAATCTATCAGACAGATATTGTCGCCGTAGGTGTGCAGGTGGATCCACACATTCCACCTGCATCGCGTTGGCAGGACTGGTCCGCATAGCACCCAGAACAGTTCTTAAGGATTTGTTTTGTATGCCATTTAATATGTTAAAGGCCTCTTCTGTGCCTGGTGTTAAAAGGAACGATCCATAATCCAATACGCTTCTAATGAGAGAATTATATATTAACTTCAAATAAAAAGGATGGCTACCCCACCAAATACCAGCCAAACATCTCACTATATTTAATGACCGTTCGCACTTACTCTTTATATAATTGCAGTGACCAATGGCTGATAATTTGTAGTCCAAAACAATTCCCAAGTACTTAACCTCGTCGCAAAAGGCGATTGTAGATCCGCAATAAGATAGATTTAAATTGATAGGCTTTTTCCTTGGAGTAAATAGGATTGCTGAAGTCTTTGTGACTGATAAATCTAGCCCATTATTATGTAAATATGTATTTAGTTTTCCTAAAATAGAATTCATGAAGTCACATGAATTGAATAGTGAACTATTACTGCAATATAACACAATGTCATCAGCGTACTGAATAATAGATACAGAATTAAGCAGATTAGGAAGATCATGTGTATATATGTTAAAAAGTAGGGGACTTAAAACTGACCCTTGGGGTAGTCCTTTCCAAACGGTTCTGTGTAAAATATCTGAATCTAATTCTAACTTCACAGTCCGCTCAGTAAACATAGCCGAAATTATATTACACAAGCCATCCGGAACGCCTAATTGGAACATTTTTTTAACAAGGATAGATATTATTACGTTATCATAAGCGGAATTAATATCAACAAAGCTAGCAACTACATGTTCTCTTTTTGAAAACGCTAATAGTACATCAGCCACCAACAAACCTATACAATCTAAAGTACTCTTGTTTTTACGGAACCCATATTGAACGTCCGGTAATAAGTTATTACTCTCAATGAACCACTCTAATCGATTTTTAACCAAATGTTCAAGTACTTTAATTAAAACAGAAGACAATGCTATTGGACGGTATGAATTGGGATCATTACGGGGTTTATTCGGTTTTAGGAATGGTAACACTAACTGCATTTTCCAATCTGGTGGAATGACACCTGTCAAAAAGACATTGTTGACTATGTTGAGATAGTAACCTAAAACTTTATCACTAGCATGTACTAAAAATGAATACGGTATACCATCGCAGCCCGGCGCAGAATCTACTACATATGATAGCACGTTTTTCAGCTCAAGTAATGAAAACGGGTTATTAAATCGCTGTGTATCATTTCCAGCAGACTCGGACGCGGAGGTTAATTTATAATATCTAGGCAAAGGAACAAATGGAGGGGCTAATTTATCTAAAAACTTATCAGCAACTGCGGGTTCAATTTTGTTAACATTGTTTTCAACAAAGGCTCCTCTGAACATCCTAATCTTTCGCCAAACCTCTGACGGGTGAGTAGTTGGGTTTATAGATGCACAGAAGGATCGCCAACTGTTTACCTTTTTTTTCTTCAGGAATTGTTTTGTTTCTTTCATTATAGTTACTAAGGAATTAAAGTTTTCTTCACACATATTATTGTTGTATTTTATTTCAGCCCGTTTCCTTTTTTTAACAGCTTCAGTGCATTCAGAGTCCCACCAAGGAGGGCTACAAATATTAAATTTGGAGACCTTCTTGATGGGGAACACCTCATTGGCCATTTTTATCATAAACTTGGCAAAAGCATCGGCTGATTGAAATAACTGTTTCTGACAAACATCAGGCAAATCACCCAACCTCTCATCAAGATGTTTCTGGAAATTATCCCAATCTGCATTTTGTAATTTATATGCTAAAAGAGGGGATCGGTTATGTAAAGGTTTATTTTTAAAAGGGAATGTTATAAGGATTGGATAATGATCACTTCCATAAGTAGAGGGAAGCACCTCCCATGCTAATGATGATGCAATTGAAGAACTGCAAATAGATAAATCAATTGCACTGGGATTCTCATTAGGTGCAGATCGACGTGTGGGGACACCAGAATTCAATATGCATAAATCATAAAAATCTACTAGATCCAATATTACATCACCTAAGTTACTTGAAGTGATGCACCCCCAAGATTGGTGGTGACAATTAAAATCACCTACTATAATTAAAGGAGTAGGAAGGGACGATATTATAGTTTTAATCTCTTGAAGTATGGATAATGAGGGATGTGGAATGTACACTGAAACTATGCAAATGTTATTTACAATGGCTGAAATGATTGAAAAGCTACTACTATGATGTGATAATGGAAAATGGGAAAAATGAAATGATTTCTTTACAAGTATGGCTACACCTCCATGTCCATCTGACCTATCTTCACGGAGGGAGGCATAGCCAGGAATTTTGAAACATGACTCAGTTTTGAGCCATGTTTCAGAAAGAGTGATAACAAATGGGTCAAATTTCTTAATTAAATAAATTAGATCACTTTTTTTACTATTGATGCTGCGGCAATTCCACTGCAGAATCTTTGAGTTGTTGCTGGCCATTATTAAGTAAAAGTTTGGAAATTAAAGTCATAATTTTTGCAACGTTGGACGGTTCATTGTTGTTATTGGTACTTAAAAGTTTCATCAGTTCATGTATCATATCCTCACGTGTCTCTTCTTTAGGTTGGTCGACAATAGCACAACCATTTCTCATAGAGGATGACATATTATAGTCTCTAGTCAAATTATTATGAGCCACTGAGTCATAACCTTTATGAGATTTGGCTGGGCTTCTAGGTTTAAGGGTTACTGTTTTCCTATAAGAATGAGTAGTAGGACCATTGGGAGATCTATTTGATGACAGTGTTGGAACAGGTGGAGAGATAGCCATAACTACATCAGCATAAGGTTTAGTTACTTGGGGGTGCATTTTTGAGGCCTCTATGTAAGACAAGGAACTTTGTGCCATTGTGAGTTTAATATTTTTTTGACGCTCATATTCAGGACAACGCAACTTATTAATGGCAAAGTGAAAGCCTGAGCACAAACAGCAGGATGCTTGGTCCTCCTCCACCTTACAGGAAGAGCCAGGATGACTCTCACCACACCTGTAACATCGAGGTTTAGACCTGCACTGCGTCTGTGTGTGACCAAAACGACAGCAATTGTAACATTGTATGGTAGGATAAACATACAGTTCTACAGGGAGAGCATTATAACAAACAAATATGCGTTTCGGAAGTACCTGTCCATCAAATGTAACTACCACTGATTGAGATGGTTTCCAAACTGGAGATCCTTCTACCATGACTTTAAAGTTGATTCTTCTCAGCTTGAGTACCTCGCCACAACCCATAGGTACACTAATATTTTCTTTAACTTCATCCAGTGTCCATTCTGCAGGGATACCCTTTACTACACCCATGCGGATAACATTAAAGGATGGAATAAATGCCTTGTAATTGTTGCTTGTTAATCGGCTATCATTGAGGAACTCATTAGCATCATGATATTTTGAGAATGAAAGAGAAACCCTGTTACGCCCTATTCGTTTCACACTTCCATTTACTATGTTTTTAACATGCAACTTTTTTAAAAAGTTCCCAAAGGCAACTGCATGAATTGAAGTGCCGTCATTTAGTGATTCCTGTTGTTTCTGTACATGTACAATGTATGGAGAACTGTCCGACTGGATGTATTGTTTCCTATACATATCAGAGGCATTTAGGTTTGTTTGAGTTGGTGTTGGTGCTTTAGCTGCGGCTGCAGCCCGGGCCGAAGACGAGGCTGGAGCCTGGGTCAAAGGCAAGGCTGGAGCCGGAGCCAAAGCCGCGGGTTTAGCTGGAGCTGCTGGAGGTTGAAATTGAGTATCCTGACAATTACATTCGTTCAAATTTGGCTCTCTATCTCTTAATTTGTCATCTTTATTACTTTTCCTTTTTTTGTTGCAATGGCGGCAAATTCTCTTTCCTATACTTCTTCGCTTCCTACCTTGTGCTGACGACCAGGATGATACAGAGCTATCTGTTTCCATACCATGATCGGATTTATTGTTGTCTATAACTACATAGTGGGAAACCGGAGGTCCAGTTCCTCCCGGGTCGGGAGGCTCATCGCCCATGGCGGTGAAGAAAGAAGAATATATATAAAAAACTTACCTATATGATGGAAATATATGTACAAAATAAAATAAACTAACTAAAGATAATATTTACAGTGAAAATACACAGCGTTGACCACTAAAAACTTTAAAATTAAAATTAAGTACAAAAAACACGCGCGCTCTGCTCGAGATTTCCCGCCCTTTTTCGAGCGGATTTTGATTACAGTGAGTGAATGATTAAAAAAGTAAAGTCCTAGTACACACTGGCTAAGTTTGAATGTGTGGCTAATGTGTAATCTAAAAGCCCTAGTATACATCAAACCAATGTAAGCTAATAAAATAAGCCCACCATAACATTCATACAATTTTATTAATTTTCCTCACGTGATGAATAAAAAATATGGCGCATGTTTCAACTGTAATGTATTAAAGCTATTGATATTCGGTGGCCAATGTCAAATAACTAGTCATTGCCATAAAAAATTAAAAAAATATTCTGTAAGTTGCTTTCCCATTTCCCCATGCTTCCCAGTATATTAACAAGTGTTCGTACGAATTCGCCCCGATTTAGACGAAAGAATGTGTAAATTATTTTTAAACCATTTTATGTTATCTGTATTTTGCAGTGACATTGACAATGACACTTGACAGGCCGGGGGTGACATAAACTTAGAAAATTAAAGAAATCGGTATTGCAAACACTGTATTGGAAAAAAGCGCGGGAAACGTCGGTCTAGGCGGGTGTTTTATTTGGCTTTGAATTTTGAAAATTTATTTTAACTAGTTTAAAAGATCAGATTTGTATAATAGTTTGTATAATATTTCATTACTTATTTCTATTTATTAATTTAAGTGTATATAATCATCGATAGCTGGTAAGTTTCATACTTTTTTCATCCATGGACCCTCCCGACGACCCAGGCGGGGGCCCGCCTGATGTCGGTTTTAATGTAATTGTTGATAACAGTTTTTCTAAGTTACCTGAAGAATCCAGCATGGATACGGATAGTTCTATGCGGGATGGAGAGCGTGCTGAACGCAAAAGGATGCGAGCTTTGCGACAAAAAATTTGCAAACACTGTAATAAGCGCCGTAGGAAACATGACCCTTCGCGACAACAAAAGCCAACGGATTGTAATTGTAATGAGACCGTAGATTCTACCGAGTCTGAATTTCATAAAATAAAGGATAACATTTTCATACAACCAGTTCTTCCAGCCATTCCACAAAGTACCTTAACTTTGACTCAAAGTCCCATAAATGTTAATGTAGCTGCCCCACAAACCACTCAAAGTCCACAAGTTCCAGTAACACAAGAATCACATATTATGAACCCATCCCAGCCATCAAGCAGAACCCTCTATGAGTCTTATGATATCCAACCATTTACAGTACACATCCAAAAAATAGCATCTTCAGAGTCCGACCATCCAACCCTTCACCCAGTGCAATTCGGTTACTTTGCCAAAAAAAATGGTTTCAAGAATATAGTCAATGGTAGCATGAAACGCATAGGTAGGAACAGAATCTCAATGGCCTTTACAAATTATAAAGATGCTAATGACTTTATCAGTAGCCAGTACTTGACGACTAATAATTATAAAGCATTTATTCCCTCATTTAGTGTCACTCGAATGGGTCTTGTGCGTGGTATTCCTACTGAGTGGACTCCGGAAGAAATTATGGAGAATATTTCGGTGCCAATTGGTTGTGGTAAAATTTTAAAAGTACGAAGACTAAATTACAAGGTTCGCTTCAGCTCGCCTCCCGAGTGGAAGCCATCGCAAACAGTGGTGCTAACTTTTGATGGACAGGTGTTACCCAAACGCATTTTTATGTGCTACAATGCCATAACTGTAGACCTATACTCCTACCCAACAATTCAGTGCTACAAATGCTGTCGTTTTGGACATACCAAACTTAAATGCAACTCGCGTCCCCGTTGTTACAAATGTGGTGAAGGCCATGTTGGAGATACTTGCTCTGTAGAAGAGGATTCTGTTCATTGTTGTTTATGTTCTGGCAACCATTTTGCAACTAATAAAATATGCCCTGAATTCGAAAGACAAACTAAAATTAAGTCATATATGGCACAAAACTGTGTCTCTTATGCTGAAGCAAATAAAGTATATGAACCAGTATCAAAGTCGTTTGCTGACATAGCTAGAACTACTCCTCAGTCAAGTTCTCCTCGGGTATTTCTGGCACCGCCTTCCCCATCATCATCATCTAATCATCCATCTACACCTATTAGATCATATAAAAAAACTATATTCATGAAACCTTCCGTAGCTCCAAAGGTAATTAGAGGCTATAATAAATCAGAACACAACAATCTCATAAGAGATTATGATGCACCGGCACCCGCCAATGGTGTAGCATTGTCTCATTCTTGCAAATTAGATGAACCCGTATACACTATCTCCGATATAATTACTCTTCTAACGGAACTTAATAACAAAAATAACATGTCTTCCTCCAATTCTTCAACCGTACAACGTCGCCCATCTCTTATTGACACTCTTAAGGACTTTAACACCAATAATGGCTCTCAGCCACGAAGTAATAATTCAGTGGAATTGCCGAAGCGCAATATCCAATAAAAGTGACTTGCTCCACTTGCTTAATAAGTATGAACCCCTTATTGTTGTCCTGTCGGAGACATGGCTTAAGCCGGAGTCTGTGTTACGGATTCCGGGTTATGTCATTGTCCGACATGACAGATCTGACGGCTATGGCGGTGTGGCCATAATAGTCAGGGATACCATACCATTTTCTTCTTTTCCCCTTCCTGTTTTTAGCGATGACATATCTGTCATTGCTGCACTTGTAAATAATATTTGTATAGTTTCCATTTATTTTTCTCGCCCAAATGTAAATATTTTTGCTCAATTAAATCGTTTATTTTCTGCTCTACCAAAGCCATTCTTAGTATTAGGAGATTTTAATTGCCAACATCAATCTTGGGGTAGCTCTAATTCAAATTGGTTTGGGGAGCAATTGCTAGATTTAATTGATACACATAATATATGTATTTTAAACACTGGTTTGCCAACCAGACATACTGATCCGGCCCAAGGAGTCAGTGCGCCGGACTTATCTTTATGTTCTACAGATTTGGCTTCTATTCTATATTGGGAACCCCTTCTGTCCTCTTACGGGAGTGATCATTTTCCTATTTTAATAACATTACCCTTTTCCAAGTCTGCTACTGAGCCTCAACCACCTCGTGTTAAATATAACGTAAATAATACAGACTGGGATCTTTATTGCCAAGCAGTAGAAAACAAATTTTTAGCTTGTCATGTGGAAAATGATCAAATTTCTGCTGACTCCTTTTCTAAAATACTCGTAGAGGCTGCTGACGAGACTATAAACAAGAATTCTGCCAAAAAACGACACATTCCATCCCCTCCTTGGTGGGACCATGATTGTACAGTAGCGATTAAATCAAGGAAAGGTGCAGAAAAGAAATATTGCGCAGAAATGACTGTCGAAAATTTCGAACATTATTTACAGTCCGTACGTGAATGTAAGAAATTATTTAAGAAAAAGAAATTTGAAGGGTGGCGATCTTTTTGCACAAATATTAATCCAAACGTCAGTCCGTCTGAGGTCTGGCGTAACATACGTAGATTTAGATCTGTATATAATAGCCCCTCCCCGAAAATGTCTGTTTCATTAGCAGACCGGTTTATGGATCGACTCGCTCCCCCATCTGCCTCCCCCCATAATCCTGTAACCTCTAACATTCCTCTCTGCATTTCCGATAATCTTTCTGGACTTAATGCTCCCTTTTCCCTGCTTGAACTTAAGGGAATTTTAGGACGCTTAAAAGACACAACTCCTGGTGAAGATTCAATACCATACTCGTTTATCAAAAATCTTAACGATAAAGTCCTTCTGATTTATTTAAATGTTATCAACGCGATTATGATTTCGGGATGCATACCTTTGGCATGGAAAACTCAAACGGTTATTCCTATACTTAAATCAAACAAACCACCCAGCGAGCCGTCCTCATACCGTCCTATTATTCTCTCGTCGGTGTTGATCAAGGTTGCGGAACATTTAGTGAAAAATCGCCTCGAATGGTTTGTTGAAAGTCGTAATCTCCTAGCAAACTCTCAGTTTGGCTTTAGGAAAAGCAAGAGCACTTTAGACAGTCTTAGTATCTTTACTACGGACATCAGAATTGCTTTTTCTAATAATCATTCTGTAGTCGCAGCTTTCTTAGATATCAGCTCAGCTTATGATAATGTTTTAATATCTGTCCTTAAAGAAAAACTTATCGATCTGAATATACCCATTGTTCTAACAAATTTTATAATTAATATTCTTAATGAGAGACATATAAAACTTTCGATTGATAATGTTTCATTCATCAGAACTGTATGGAGAGGTTTACCTCAGGGGTCGGTTCTTAGCCCGTTATTATACAATATTTATACACATGACTTAGAACTTAGCTTGAGTGGATCAGCCGATGTATTACAATACGCAGACGATTTACTAATATATAAGTCCGGTCCATCGATTGAATCTAATTGCCGTTCATTAACTTCTACACTCTGTTTGTTAGAATCCTGGCTAGACCGTAATGGTTTAGAGTTATCCGTATCAAAAAGTAAGGCTGTTTTATTTTCTAGAATGCGCAGACCTCCCCCAATTGACATCAAGTATAGTAATGCTTTTATCCCTTCTGCCAACTCGGTTAAATTCCTTGGAGTCACATTAGACTCGAAGCTTACTGGTCTGCCACATTGTGAAACTATTATTGCTAAATGTGAGCGTAATTTAAATATTTTGAGATGCCTAGCAGGTGTATGGTGGGGTGCTCACCCCCTTTCTTTAAAATTAATTTATAATGCCTTAATCAAAAGTGTTCTTGACTACGGTACATTTTTACTAGAACCGGGTAGTGTCTTTGCTTTTAAAAAAATAGACAGCATTCAATATAAGGCATTAAGAATAATTTTAGGAGCCATGAAATCGTCCCCAATAAATTGCATGCAAGTTGAATGTGTGGAACCACCTCTGAATTTAAGACGTCAATTTTTAGCAGATAAATTCTTATTCCGTTCTGTCCAATTTTCTAATCATCCTCTATTAAATAAACTATCGGATCTTTCCAATCTCACTTCAACATGTAATTATTGGCGAAACAAAGAAAAGCCTTGTCTTATCAAAAGTATAAAGAAATTTGAAGAGATTGAAGCTCCTACTTACCAAACCAAAGTTGCTCCTTTGTTTAACTCAAGTTATGACTGCCTTACCCTACACCCTGATATACACCTAAACATGGGTATTAATACATCTGACCACCATCAAAAATTAACTTTTAATTATGTTGTTGATACTAAGTGGCCCCAATGGCACCGAATATTTACAGATGCTTCGAAGCACTCAACTAATGGATGTGTTGGAGTAGGTCTATACCACTCACAATACAATATTCATCAAAAGATAAAACTCCCCCCCGAATCCTCAGTATTCACAGGGGAATGTTTCGGACTTTTAAAAGCTGTTGAATATGTTTTGCTATTTAAATTAAATAAAACTGTTATTTTTTCGGACTCATTAAGTGCTCTCCAGTCCTTAAACCGTTATCCGTTCGGGACACGTAATCAGTTCCCTATAATAATAGAAATTAGAAAGTCGCTACTATTATGCTCATCGAAAAACCTTTCAGTAGCCTTCGCATGGGTTCCAGCTCATTGCGGTATATCTGGTAACGAGAGAGCTGATGTACTTGCTAACGACGCTATAGCTTCCGGAGATCGCTTCCCATACAAAAATTATTCCCATGACTTGGCCATTTTACCCAGAATTTACCTTAGGGATGCTTGGAATGACGTATGGACATCAAATAGCTCAAAAGGTCGTCACTACCGCTCTATACAACCCACTATTCCAGTGAAACCTTGGTTTTCTAAACTCAGACTCGGTAAAAAAGTTACATCAATTTTATCACGTATGCGCTTGGGTCATGTTTGCTCTCCGATGCACCTCGCCAAATTAAAAATTATTAATAGCCCATCTTGCCAATGCGGGTACTCTGAAGGCGACTTAAACCATATTTTTTTAGCTTGCCCTCTAAATGATCGTTCATCTTTTCTTGAAAAACTCACTTCCCTTGATATCCCATTCCCGCTTTCCATCCCTATCTTACTATATTCACTCGATCCTGATATATATAAAATTCTTTCAGATTTCATTACATTGAATAACATCAAAATTTAAGCATATGTATTTTTTCATAACTCCTACTTTCATCCATTTATCCCATTACCATGCCATTACCCACTGATCTTTTAATATCCTTTTCCAAATTCCGTTTGTACCTTTTCCGTAAATCTATCCCGTTTCCCCGTTTTCGCAACTCGGGCCAAATGCACAAACCGTGCGAAGGCCGCAACAAGAAAAAAAAAAAAAAAAAAAAAAAAACACTGTATTATAAGCGATATTTTTTTGTGAGTTGTTTTCGGCGATATTTTCAATTGCAATACTTGCAGCAGTGTATACTTCCTCAGTGATTATATTATATTATGGTATCTGTATGTAACATCTGTGGAGTACTATAATGGTGGCAATATTTATTAAAAGACATAAGAGTATGATACGCGTTAGTTTATTTTTCTTTTGTATTGGTTGTGGAATAGCATTATGTTTTATACGAATTGACTGTGCTAATGCTGTGAATACTCAAGCTCAAGGGTTTGTACGGCAAACTGCGACCAGTAATACAGAATATGCCGTGCTGGTTTTAACCAGCCCGTTAAACGAGGAACGGCGTAACGTTATTCGTAGCACTTGGGCAAACTTTGTGTCCAATATATTTGCAGAGAATGGAGAAAGATTATACAAATGGAACCACAGATGGACTGAAAAACGAAGCTCGCATGACTTTATTAAAGTATACTTTGTAGTTGGAACTAAAGATTTGAACACTGAAAAATATAACATTTTAAAAGCAGAAAATGCCAGGACTAACGACATGGTGTTGCTGGATAACCTGATAGACAAATATGAAAATTTGGCTATGAAAATGAAACAGTCATTTGTGTGGTTCCATGAAAACCTGAAAAATTTAAAGTATGTCATTAAATGTGATGATGACTCCTTTGTTAGAGTAGACCTCATTATAAGGGATTTAGAAGCTTTTGCACCACAAATGAATTCTTATACAGTTAGCACATACACCTCGAGTAAAGTCAAGGTGAGAAAGGTTGCTATTTCTATACAGGAGAGGCATAAGTTTAGTTCTGTAAATATGAGATACATATATCTAAATTTCACATTGTCTCAAAAGCGTAAAGATACAGAAATTGCTAGACCTTATGCCTTTTGTCAACTTTTTGAACATTATTTATATTTCTTAGGTGTTACTTCATTAACACTTTCATTGCCAACTAGTGCTATGCACTACTCTCGTAGTTGATCCTCTTGCTCCCCATCACCGTCTCCCCTCAGGAGTTCCCGGTGCTCAATGTGTTAAATAAGAGGCAATTATCAAATAAATAACCATGTGTCCAAAAGGTCCATTCATGAAGATTAAGTATATGTATGTATGGTTTTTCTTCTCTTGTATATATTTCTGTTCTTTCTCCTCTTGATCTTAGTGCTTTTATTGTTTTAGCTACAAATGATTATGTGTGCTTATGCACTTGAAACCTAGTTTAGCTTATGACTTTTGTAAAGGGGAGCAAATCTTGGTACAAACATCACAATTTGTTCCAATGGATCCTTTTACCTTTGAATGTTCTGTTGTTCACTTTTAATTAAGTGTGAATTGCTAATACAAATGAAACCTCTCTTTAGGCAGGTACTACCCAATATCAAGGTCTTTATTGGGGTTACTTCAATGGCCATGCTCGCGTTCAACTGAAAGGCAAATGGCAGGAACAAGACTGGTTTTTGTGTGACAACTATTTGCCATATGCACTTGGTGGTGGTTATGTTGTCTCTCGCAATATTGTTGATTTTGTTGCCAAAAATGCAGATCTTCTAAGGTAAAGAAATATTTGTGTTGATACCTACTTATAAGCTACAAGTTTTTAGGTAACTATTTTTGTGCTTCAAATATAGGTGCTGCTTATATAATCAAGTTATATTTGATTAATCGGCCCTCTTATGCAGGGGGGTCATATATCTGTCTTAGACATGGACTTGTGATGGATATTTAACAAATCTTCCGAGGTTCAATTAGGCTATCATTTCCAATAGCTTTGTTTAATAATCACTACTTAAATATTCTTAATCATGGTAACTCATTACTTCATTAGGCCTTAATTTACCCACTGCATTACCATCTTTTTACAGTTATCAACATTAATGCATGTATTTAGTTCATTAACAATTATCAATACAGTTCATTAACAGTTATCAGTTCAGTAGTATTTATCAATTTTTTTCTGCCAACAGATGTCACAAAAAAAACAATGTAGCATGATCTATTCACCCTTGTGCAAAGATAAATTAGGCTTAGTCCATATACTTGAGACACTAATTTTATTGAATTACCATTTCAGTTCATATAGATCAGAAGATATATCAATGGGAGTGTGGACAGCTCCATTAGAAGGAATCAACCGAGTACATGATGTACGATTTGACACTGAATGGATTTCAAGAGGTTGCCTAAATCATATGTTAGTGAGACATAAACAGACGACCCAGGATATGTTCCAAATGTATAAGGCATTGGTGGACTCCAAAGGAGAAAATCTGTGCAAAGATGAGACTACAGAAAGAAGCGCCTATGAATACAAGTGGAATTTGCGTCCTAGTCAATGTTGTAATTCAGTACATCATATATTTACCAGAAATAAACAAAATATTCCAGGCAATGTGAAGACGTGATGGATCATCAAGTAATCATTTAGTAGTCTTGGCAAAACAGCTCACAGATGTTGATATGTTGGTTATTTGCTTAGGCCGTGGGTTTTCTGGCCGGCGGCCGGCGACCGACGGGTGTCCGACGCCAATGACGTTCAAACGTTTTGTTCGCGAATGTGTGAGGGTGGTTTCTCTGACACGCGTCGGTCGCCGGTCGCCGGCCAGAAAACCCACGGCCCTAGCATTAGCAGAGTTAATGTGGTCCGAAACTATTTAGTTTACACTATTTACCCTACTTCTCCTAGTGGGGTCCTTGGCTCCCCGTCTGTTCGCATGCGTAACTTCTAGTCACACTAAAACTTACAATGTAAGCAATTTTTTATTTTTGTATTTAACTACCTACTAGGTATTCTCATAAGGAGCAATAGTTATAGTTAGCAATAAAAAAAATACAAACCATATGATATTTTATTCATATTAAATCATATAAAACACAACATATGAAACATTGTACATACAGTCATAGTTTAATATCACATTTACAAAAATCCATAATAATAATCCATATATACTAATGTACGTCTTAATGAGGACCTTTAATTTTCGTGTCCATATATGTTTGATTGTTATAAAACGTTGTTCTTGACAATTCTTCCCTAAAATAATCGATTGTTCTCTGTAGTCCTTCCTCTAAGGTAACCTGTAAAATTGAAATCATTTAGTGTCTTGTATGTAACAACAGCCCATACATACCTTAGCTGTTAGAGGTTGTCAACAAACTTGGAATTAATAATACTAACAGTGACACAGAATATTCTATTGTGTCACCAATCCTTAAATTATTAACCGCGACTAGGATTGGGTGTTGATTAACTTTAGGTATCTAGATGGCGTTCCCTTGAACAAAACCTTATGTACATACATACCTTATGTATATGGAAACTTATGACAACACAAGACTGATAAGCTATTTCCAACGTAAAATGTGAAGCGTATGATATTATTTTTGTAGAACATTTACCACTGCAGCCTTCAAATGATAATAGGGGTTCCCCTATTATCATTTGGGGTTACTAGGACCAGTCAGTAGTTCAGCATTAGTGGTGTTTATGTTTCTTTTTTCATAAATATTGTTAAAAACTTGCCCTTGGATGCAGTTCCATCACATAAAGAATTACTATACAATTTTGCAGTCTTGTACCCATTTTTATTCTTCCCCCACAACATGTGAAGTCTTTCTGGCCGGGAACTGACATCTTCGACTGTAATATACCATTTAACTGCATGTTTTGACTTGATAATTGTACCTTAGGAGACCAGTTTAGCTGCATTTCGGCGACAGTGATGTCAGGCCGACGTCTCTGCGGGTCGTCCTCCACCGCCGCGCCCGTCGACACTGTACTACGGCATCCAGGGACTATGTTCTTTATAATCATTGCAAATTCTGTAACATAAACAATAATGCATTGTTATTGCTGTTAGTATAGGGTTATTTCTAATAATTGATTCAGACAAGTACTGGAGAATGAATAAGCATTAAGCAACTCTATATTTATTCTCTTTTACGTTATAGAGATGTACAGCAAATGGTGTCCGCTGGTTTTTAACTTTAAAGTAATGATTTTCGTAAATAACAGAATGCGGCTCATAAGGTAACAATGGTCATGGTTCATGCGAGTCGATGCGATTCTATGCCTAATAGCAACAACCACTTTTGAATCATTTCATTATCTACAATAGCAAATTAAAAAAAATCTACTACTTGTTCTAATTCTACACCACTAACACCAGAAAATCCCGCAAGAAACTGTGCAGGACTTATTTTTTTTTCAAATAACAATATATCTTACAATGCTAGTTGTTAAAAATAGTTAAAGAAAATCTAAAACATACAATTGTTTTTAAATAAAAGCCAATATTGTTGTAATAACTAGATGTGTTGAAAATGTATATAGATAATGATTTGTTATACATGTATAGATGTTAAAAAGGATAAAGTATTTTTTTAACAAGTTAAAATTAGTATTGTTATTCTGCTAGAGAGGTAAAGGCTAGAGTCAGAGTTAAAAAAACATGTCAGTGAAAACGGAAAGGTACTTTGTCACGGTGTTTTAAATGCATTTTATTAAAGAACACCATAAGGTCTATTTTAAAGAGTTGTGACTAGGTATAGGTTCAGAATAACATGGACAATTTATGAATGAATTCATTCATAAATTATCCATGCAATTTTGAACCCAACTGTACCTTTCCATTTGCACTGACATATATGGACATTTCACTAAATGTTTTAGAGATGTAATATCTAAAAAAAACATCCTTGAATTATACAATAAAATATTACCTTCTATTGTATGCTCTACAGGATTTCCTATATTCACTGGTAGAGTATAAGTTGATGCCATTAGTGACAGCAAACCATTGACAAGATCTGAGACATAGCAGAACGATCTGGTTTGTTTTCCATTACCATAAACCTGAAAAAAGTATATTTATTGATGACAAGAATAGTAAGAATAGTGTGTAGTGATGGGACACTTTCGCCACAAACCAGAGATAATCATTAATCAAATAATGTAAAACTGACTGTACCATTTGTAAGTAAACTTGAAACAATCACTTAGTTTATTACCATTAGCAAGCAAAGGAATACCGGTCAAAAAGGGCACCCTTGTAGAATAGAAAAGCAAAGCATGGAAGGTAAGAGTACCGGTGCTCGACAAACACACTAGTGTTCTGCAAGGGCACTTTATGTCAAAGTGACAATGATAAGATTTGAATATCGGCAATCCTGCAAATCTAACTTTTACAACTTTGATATCACATGTGCCCAGGTCAAAGACTAGTGTGTTGTTCTTTTTTCCTATGCTGTTTATTTTAGACAACCAACCAAACTTACCGTAATAGTCAAATTTTGTAATGCTTGCATGATAAAATTGGACACTACGCGCCCATCTGAGACATGCATCCTTGGCCCATAGGTATTGAATATTCTGGCGACTCTAACAGACACGTTCTCTTGCTTTGCATATGAATAGGCTAATGTTTCTGCAACCCTTTTGCCTTCATCATAACATGCTCTTGGCCCTTAAATATGAAAATGTCATAGGTTATTTCGGGTGAAAAGATAACACTGATTTTTAACCACAGTGGAGGATGCTAACTTTCATTTTAACAAGCTTATTTTTGTCACTATGCAAATTAGAGTTGGTCCTAATATTAAGTTACTATTCCATAGTTGGTGTGTAGAATAGTAAAAAATACGATATTTAGGTCCATTTTTGATGTAATTATTAAATATGTGTAGCCAAAAACGTTTCAGGGTTACATTAAACTTCAATAAAACAATTCACTGACAAAGCTCACCTATTGGATTCACATGCCCCCAGTATGACTCAGGCTGAGGATGAACCATTGGATCACCATATACTTCAGAAGTACTGGCTATTAAAATCTTTGCTCCAACTCTGCGTGCTAACCCTGCAATTACAAAATAGAAATGTGAATGAAATATTCTACTGGTACTATTCCAGACAATTTTTGTTTAATCATTGATACCCACCTAACATATTAATAGTCCCTAATGTATTAGTCTTAATAGTCTTCACAGGGTTCTGCATATAGTGAGGAGGACTGGCAGGACTAGCTAAGTGGTATATTTCATCAGCCTAGAATAAAGAAACCATCATTATACAATTTTCAGATAAGAAAAATGTAATTCCTTTGTTTTGGGCCAACTTGCTAAGCATAAATACCTCAACATACAGCGGGTTGATTATGTCATGATGAATCATTTCAAAGTTACGGTGGCCAAACCAATGCTCAACATTGCGCTTGCGGCCAGTGAAAAAATTGTCAACAACAATTACTTCATGGCCTTGCACCATAAGAACATCTACCAGATGGGACCCTACAAAGCCAGCTCCGCCCGTGACCTGAAATGACAGCATAATAACAATAAGTAAAATATCTTCAAGAGGCGACAGGAAGACTACTGGTAAATAAATTAGGTATTAACACTCAAGGCCAAAACCCAAGAACTCTGCAGAACTGCTGAGTGCCAGGGTAAATACATACATTTGTATAAGACTCTCCATAACACATTGATGGCCACTACTTAGAAATAACCATTGTTAAGCCTACATTGTGGACGTCTATAGGTGTACTGTCCCGCAAAGTGTTAAAGTTGTACTAAAGTTGAGTAAATTATGCTTTTGATCTGAAAACAAACACTATAAAACTTACCAATATGCGTCTTCTTTCTTTATAACCCAAGTATTTGACTTCAGGATATTTTTGTGGTATCCTTCCCTCTAATATAGCAATTTTCTTTTCTAACTGTTCTATTTTAGCCTGCGCTTCCTGAAGCTGGCGTTTTGTACTATCATCTCCATCATTAGACTGTATTGGTTTATCAGGGCTCTCCATGTTAATGCTATCAAACCTATTTGGTATCTTTTTTATCTGGTCATAGGTTATTTCGGGTGAATTGACAGTTAATCTTTGGTGGTCCTTACGTGTCCCTTCCGCATATTTATCTTTTGTCAAAATTATAAACAACAAAAACACTGAAAAAAAAGCAGTATTGTTTATACACACTTTTCGTATAATATTCCAAGCGTCACATATGTCGGCAGAGTATGATTTTCAAGTAATAACGCGAATTTTACATCGCGCCTTATCGTGGAAACATTAAAATGATTAAAAGATGAGTGTACTTACGTAAAGACAAGATACATATTATGGTTAGTGTCTTTCTAAATTTTAAGGATTGCCTTAACATATCTGAAATGAATATATAAATCTTAATGCTCACATTTCGGCAAAATCAAGAAAAACAAAACCGAATGCCAATAACACATTAACAACGTTCGACACTGACATAACTAAGTACTCCGTCGAAGACGTCGAAGTGATCAAGTGAACGAACGAACAACCAACGAACAACTTGCGAACAATGAACAGACTGACAGTGACAGGAGCATGGAGCATTATTAGGCTAGGCTAGACTAGATAGATGTGTGGTGTCGAGTAGGGATGTCACGGAGCTTCGCCTCCGGATCCGTTAAGTCGGAACTTCCGTTTGGTTTTACACCTTCGCCTTGGCTATTTTTGTATCCCTCACCTCCGCGTCCGCATCCGCCTACGTTAAAATTTTACCGGAGCCGAAGGGATAGCGTTAGCCGCGGCGGCCCATGCTCAGTATATTTTATTTATTTATTTATTGGGTAAACATACAGCACTTAATAATACAATAGGGTAAACAGAGTAATTAAATTATAACATACGCCAAAACAGTTTCCATTTAAAACTAATACAATTTTCCTTGCTTCGGAAGATGCTAGTTGAGATGTAACATGCATGCAAATTAAATTCGAATCAATCATTAGAAACTAATACTTAAAATATAATAATCAATTATTTATACATTTTGAATACAAGCCAATTCAAATACTTTAATCTGCTCAATCTAAATGTGACTTAAACAACAAACAATTTAAATTTAAATCATCATCAATATACGGTTCCGTATTACGGTTCCATATTCGAAAATGGCTGGGCCGATTAAGTTTAATTCTGATTACATTTAATTTCAAAGTCTTCATATTTTTTGGACCCACGGATCAAAAGTTAGAGGGAGGGGTACACAATTTTTTTTTTATTCTTGAGCTATCATTTCCGAAAATATTGACTTTTATTTTGGATTTTACTTTAGAAAAATTCTAGTTTTTATTCTACTTCTTTGTCGGCATGATTAATATGTATACCTGTACCGAATTGCAGATTTCTAGCACTAACGGCCACTGAGCTATACTACGCAAAGGCAGATGGACAGACGGACATGGCGAAACTATAAGGGTTCCTTGTTTACTACGGAACCCTAAAAAGAGAAAAATGAAGCCGTTTACTAGTCCCATATGGAGATATTTTGTTAATGTACCTTTAACTATGTGTTGTTTTACAGAAAAACGTCCTAATTTGTCAACAGCCGTAAGGACGTTTTGACCGGTTACTCGTATCAAAATCAAGCCCGTGTCGTCACAACTATTTTCCTATTTTAAACTTCTACACAACTATTTTCCATGAAATATCTTCACTAAATTAAAAAAAAACTCGACTCTGACTCCGGCTCCGCCTCCAGTAAACCTTCGGATCCGGCTTCGAATCATGTAAAGACTCGTATTACACCTCCGGCTCCGGGTCCGATTCCGTTAAAAAAACAAACTACCTCCGCATCCGGCTCCGGCTCCGGTAAAGTCACCTCCGTAACATCCCTAGTGTCGAGAAGCTCAGATTAAGGATAGAATAGGCAGCCTGGCGCAACTTCTATACAAATTTATGAATCTATGGAACTTGTGCGAACTTTAATGGCGGTTATTTCTGTCCTTGTTATCCGTATAGATTTGATCATTTTGATCTCTTTCTTTTCAGTACTGTCATTAGTGTCAATGTCATAATCTCAAAATCATAACCGTCAAATAGTTTACTCGAGAAAAACTTTAATAAAAATGTAATTGGCGAGGTAAATTTTCTAATTAAGAGCTAAAGAATAAAGTACCTATAGTGAATGCGCTGTGTGTGTGATGAACGGAGATAATATATGTGTTATAAAACTTCTGAAGTGTGTGGGATTAAATTTAATCCGGGCGAAAGAGAGGCGAAAAACGCTTATTTCTAGCAAAGTTTCCCTCGGACGAGGCAAGGTTAGTATTTCTAGACTAATTTTACTACACATTTATTAGAAACTCTTCTATTAATATTTCAGTTTTCATATAGTAAACAAATATAATAAAAAAGCTATACTTCCATAGTCCTTACGCGTATATAGAAATCGATTTTGTAAAATTAGGTTGATTTGATATTTATAGGTTTAAAAAATTGTGTCCCAAATAATGACAAATGCAATTAGAAAATTCTGTTTAGTCAAATGTTTTTTTACAGATGCAAACGATGCGTAAAAGTTGTTGGGAAAGACGATGTGGCATATATTGTGTCTATAGAAAAACTTCATTCACTGAAGAATGATTGGGCCAAGCATTTCAAAAACACAGATAAAAAAGAAGACGCGATTAAAAAAATGTAGTTCCATCAATAGATTTAATACGTCCACCAGGGTCGCGTTTTATAAAGTTACAATAATTTACAATTTCGCTGTTTGCCTCTCTAACGCACGCACATATTGGCTAGAAAGAGAGGCAAACAGCGAAATTGTAAATTGTAACTTAATAAAACGCGACCCAGTTCAGTAATAATTCAGATTCAGTAATTAATGCATTTTAAAGAAATTAAAAAAAAAGGTACAAAATAATTATCTGTATTATTTCCTTCCTGTTTTATAAAGTATCCGCCTTTTATGTAATTGAGACTGCCACAGTAAATATTTTTACACTATCGATAAAAATCGAATGTCATTGTACAACACTATTTTTATACGGTCAAGTTGGCGGCAATAACGAAATTAACGAAAGCACAGTGTCAAAAGTTTGAAAGTTGGTAATGGAGCGTATTAACCAGTATGCTTAGCACATGATTGGCGCGACAGTATCTCGCCGCGAGATAGTCTATCCGTTCCTCTTTTGTTAATATAGCTAGTGAAGGACGGGAGATCTATCTCGCGGCGACATACTGTCGCACCAATCATGTGCTAAGCCTGCATTTCATAGTTTTTTTTGTATGGGAGTCACAACTCTTAAAACACAGAGATTATAATTATTCCCTTTGAGAATAGGTAGAATTCACAGACTAGAAAATTGGAATAATACCACATTCATTAATGATTACAGATAATGTAACCCATAACCCCAACTTAAGAATACTTCGGAACTACCAACAAAACAAATGGAGATACGATCGAGTTTGACCCAAAGACACAATATTATACGTCTATGGTTTGATCACAGAAATTTTGTATATTTTTACTTACATTATGGCGGAAAATTTAAAAAATCTTGGCTGGTCACACTTTGTGCTTCAGGAAAATCAGGAATAAAATAGTTTTGATAGGATAGGTACTAGAATTATATTTTGATTTTCTGTGCACACAAAAGAGACTTAAGGAAATACGTTAATAAAATACACGTATACACGTATATTATTATTCTCTTTATTTATTTATGCTCTCAGGCTAGGCATCTTACAATATGGTTATAAAATTAAAATACAATAAACATACAAAATATAAACATATATATTATAAAAAACCCAACCTACCGCCGGCAACACGGGGCAGCTCCAAGCTGCCGGTGGTTAAGGTCGCAGTGAGAGGAACCGACGGACTAGCAGTGCCGTGTCGAGGACTACTGCCTTCTGCATCTGACCCTTAATCCGTCCATATCTAACGAGTCTCTTAAGACCATCCTGCTTTTTGGTTACATGCCAGTACCTACCTTACTGGCACCCTACAGGTATATGTATAAACTTGTGATGATCTATATATTATTGTAATATATTTAGGCATCAATTTACATGTATGATGTAGCGGCTTCAAATTAAACTTTTCTAAACTATTCCGTGCCCCAGCAAAAAAAGAAAAAAATCACCTAAACAAACTTGAAAACTAGCATTAGGTAATTCAAATTCACGGTCTTTCACAGTATAATCTTGGTTTAATCACCAACTTAATCCTGGAGTACACATGTGCATTTTAGTTAAAATTATTCATATTTATGAATACATTAAGCTATATTTGTTTACCTACAATTTTTTTCATTTTCTACCGACATATTCTAATTATGGTATTTTTTATTATTTTTTATTTTCATGTTACAACCAAAACATTGCGTTGCATAAATAGTTAAACACTATACGTAAAGGTAAAATTCAGAGTAGGTACATATTTTTAGGGTTCCGTATTAAACCCTTATAGTGTCGCCATGTCCGTCTCTCCGCCTGTCCGTTTATTCGTCTGTCCGTCTGTCTGCAGGTCAGATTCTCTGTCCGCAGCATAGCTCATAGCCCCAATGAGAGAACAGAGCCCCAATGCAAATGATATCGTCTATCACACACTTTGACGTGCAAATTTATTTCTGAAACTGGTATTTATATCCAGATTGACTTTGAGGATAAATTGAATACACTACAAGCAAAGCCATTAAAGGTAGTTTAATCTTGCTAGGTTTGCTAGATAACTTTTAAAACTTTTTTGCTGGCATAACATTTAGCGGATTTGTTTTTTTTTCTATCAGCGAAGAAATTGTGAATTTATGTTTTGAATTAATAAAATACGCTTCATAATCTCTCTCATTTTTATGTTACATGTTCAACTAAACATATAAATCGAACTAATTTTTTGATTGAAGTTAGGTTAACCTTATAACATAATTTTCGTACCAGGCATCATTTGCATTGAGGCTCGCAAAGTGAGGATGATATTTTTATTGTGAAGTAATCATTATAGGTACCTTGATATGTTTCTAGCCGGAACGAGAGATTGACGACACTAAACATCGACACAACTGTTATCAATAAATCTTATAGCTGTCGATAAATAAATTTAATAAATAACTAATTTGCCGTAACTTGGAAACAAATAGCAAGAATGCAAATCATATTCAAACGATACATTATTTTTCTTTTATCTTGTATTTAGTAGTCATTAAAAGAACAAAGACTAATAAAACGCCATAGGACATAATTAATATAAAGTAGGAGATATAAAAAAAAACCTGTATTTCTTGGTTACCTACTTACACGAAGTTAATATCTTTATCAACAACCACTGATTGTGTATGTTCTTACAATATTTCTTAGTACCTACATTATCATTACACGTTAATTTACTCGCTTTTAATTAACACTATGTAATAACCAATAAGTATTACGAGTAATGATGTGCCTATAGAAACTTTGCTACGTTCCAAAGTGAAATTTTCGCGAAATTTTCCGAAACATTCTCCAAACCTTAAAACAATGGAAATTTATGAAAATGAAATCCTATCCACGCTTAGAAACATTAGAGTACCTACCTAAGTAACGAGTACAGTCATGTCATACTATACCACAACGGTTTTGATAACAACCGGTTTTCCAAAACTTGATAAAATTAATAAATTTCAATAAGTTCTGCGGAAATTATTCCGAAATATTTCGCGGGAAATTTCATTTCCATAAATCTTTACATTATTTTGTAGTAAAAATAGATCAATAAACAGCAAAATAGTTGTTCTATACCTATTCAATTATACTGCGAATAGGTTCAATTTGTGAAGAGAAAATAGTAAGTCTCGCTACATCTACCCGTAAAAAAACCGGCCAAGAGCATGTCGGGCCATGCTCATTGAACGGTTCCGTAGTTATTCAAAAAAATGTTTAAAATAGTTATATTTTAAAGTCTTCTATAAGCTAAAGTTTTTTTTGTTCCGGAGCGGTTATCTCCGAAAATATTGACTTAGGATTTTTTTTTCCCTTGAGACCCTTATTCTTTTTGAACGACCTATTCAACGATACCCCACACTATAGGATTACAGTACAATAAAAAAATCATCCCCACTTTACGTGTAGGAGAGGTACCTGTTTTTTTAATACTTTATTGTACCACTTTGTCGGCATATGCAAACCTGTACCAAATTTCAAATGTCTAGTATTAACAGTCAATAAGCCTATTCTGCGGACAGACAGACGGACAGACAGACAGACGGACATGACGAAACTATAAGGGTTCCTAGTTTACTACGGAACCCTAAAAACAAGATGGGGTAGTTACAGCCGAGTTAACCGAAGCAGGGATATAGTGACATATAATAAACTCAACTGTGGGATTTGGTCTAAATCATTTGTATACGAATCGGCTGAGAAAATGACCTTGCGACATGGTGGAATACCTTTTTTCCAGAAATAAAACTAGGAAAAATTGCTGATAGAATATTAACTGTGAAAATGCGATCACGTACAAGCTCGCTAGAGTCCTTAAGTCCTCAACATAGTTTTTGTTCGTTTATTTTAAGAAGTAGGTAAAAAAGTGGCGTTCACCATGTTTTTTTTGGTTTTATGTTTGGTTTTATGATAATATATACTTTTACTTTCTAGCATTATTCCATGAAGTTATCTTATTTCAAGTTCTCGCAATACGCCTGTAATAACTTGACAAACTTTCGGAAAGAAATTTATTGAACATGTTTTTTGTTGAAAGATATAAATTTTTTGATTGTACTTTATAGCATATATTTGCTAGTTGAAAATATAAATTTCATTAAGCGCGTCTTTGTTATTAGCTGTTTAAAAATATTTAAAATAATTCCGGGTTTTAAATGTTCTCGAAAGTTTCGATGGAAATTTTCCTACACTTCTGAAAGTTTCCGCGATTTGCACATCATTAATAATTACGAGTATGTCCATTAGCAAAGAGTATAATTATACTGAGCGTAGGTATACTAGGTAGGCATATACAATTTGTAGTAGTACGTAATATAAACAGTGTTTAATCGTTAAGGGTTGCCAGACCATCATTCTGTAAATATAACAAAATATCAGAAAACTTTCAATTTATATCAAAAGTGCGTTACCCAATGTAGGACAAGGTAATTACTTAGATTCAAATGAAGATTTAATAATTCCTAGCAAGCTGGAAAGCGTTTTTACATCTCCATTTAGGTAGTTCTAAATTGTGAAATCCAAGGTCGCATATTAGTAGGGGTTCAGTTTAACTTCTTAGAGCCAAGTAACTGTCAAATTATCGTTAATTTTCAGTTTTTTCCTTTGTAACTCGAAAATGGCACGTTGAATAGAAAACTCATTTAGCTAACAATCAAAGAAGGTTAAATTCTGCGTCGAAGCAGTATCTTGATTGTCAAATTTGGTTAAGTAGTTCATAAGAATCTAATAAATATTATATGACCATTGACCAATCTCAAGCAGTTTTATCTCTTACTACTTACTTGAGGCTGTAGGTACGAGTAAGTCATTGTGCTAAATGCCTTAATGTTTGGGAGCGCTTTAACTTAATAATTTGAATATTATTACTTTTATCAAAAAGTTAATTTTACTCATTGAGTACTTTAGATATCAATTGGATTTCTGAAATCTGTTATATTTAAGGAATTATCACCTGGCACACTTAACGTTTACATCCTGTATAGGGGGATCTGCAATGTAACATGTGTCTCAAGTACAATACAATTTTGAACCAAATTCGCAAGACAGAGACACAGACAGGGATCTTAAGATTAGTTAGACTCTTGGAAACAGAAGTGCGGTGATGTAAGTTCCTTTAACTATATCATTATTTCTTCGCAGATTCCATTTTTATAAGAGGAGTCAATAACTAATATTAAATCTAAATTAAATGTGTATATCTACATAATCTACGTAAATGTAGTTACATATTTCATAACTTTTGTATTCACATACGGTCTTCAAAAAGTAGGCGCACTATACCATACAATTACCATGTGGTAATTTCGTATAACTCATTAGTCATTAGCAATAACGCTTTCTTTACACATCCTTTTTGGTATTGGTTGTTTCTAATTACATATGTAGACTTGGAGGTAGTTAGACAACACTGCGAAATATCATAACAACTTAACATAAATACACAAACCAGGATGCTTAGCCAAAGTTGCCAAGCGCTAGCGCTTAGTAGCGTATCGTAGTTTTCCCTCTCTGTCACTCTTTCATATTACTGCGACAAACCCAGTTAGCTGCCTTTCGTTTACGATTGACGATTAAGCGTTAGCGATTGGCAATTTGTCTTAGCACCCTTGTGTGTGAGTGAGAATTTTTAAAGACAAGGTCCCCGCATTCGGGCTGGTATATCGGGCTGGTCAGAAAAAAGACCATCAATACCAGTCGCTAGGAAAGCGGTAATCTCTCCCTTGAAGTTTCCAATAGCTGCGTCAGAGTCTTCGATACTGCGATATTCAGCTGGCAAAAAAGGATTTTCAGCACGGAACGTGTAGGGGTGCACCTTCAAACCAGCAGCGTGAGCATCCCCTACGAATGCAGTTGGGGTGCCGAGGTTGTTATTGTCGTCGCGGGGAATGATATAGCTTTTATCCGGGCCTACTGCGTAGGCGTATGCTGCTACATCCTTTAGTCCTTCTGCTGTGGCCATGTCTCCATAAGTAATACTGGTACCTAGTGTAACTTGATCAAAAGGTTGCGAAGATTTGTCGCTGCTGTAGAGCTGAAGAAGTTTGAGATCAGTAATTTTTTTGAGTTCCTTCAAGTTATTAATTTCGAAAGATTGTATATAAATTGGAGCGTCACGTCCTACGTATCCATTTCCATGCAGAAGTTCTACGAGAGGTGTCTCCATTGCTAAACCGAGGAGCTGAAAATGAGTGCTATGCTTAATTTCCGGATAAATACCGATGGTTCGATGTTGGCTAATTTCTAAGCTTTTAACTAAATCAATAATTTCTTGAAGAGTAGGAACGTCAAATGAACCATTCATGCGCGCGTTGCCTGGCCTGTTCTCAGGTATACGTTCAATAGCTCGCAATGTTTTAAGTTCATCAAGGGTAAAGTCTTCAGTAAACCAGCCTGTCATTTCAGTTCCATCGACAGTTTGTGTTCGGTGTCGGTCGGCAAATTCTGAGCGCTCGCTGACGTCTGTAGTGAGACCCAACTCATTGTCATGTCTAGCCACTAAATGTCCGTCTTTGGTCATAACGACGTCGGGTTCTACGTAGTCTGCGCCCATCATGATGGCCAACCCATAGGCGGCGAGTGTGTGTTCGGGAACGTAGCCACTCGCTCCTCGGTGTGCGATTATAAGTGGGTGGCAGGAGTCAGGACTACGTTTCGCGTTTTTTACTACATCTACAACTGGCTTTACTGGCCCGGCAGTCGTGACAGCAAACAGTAGGGCTATCACCAGCAGTATTCTGCGGCCACTCATTTTCATCCTGATCGTTCTGTAACAAAAAAATCATTGCAATTATTTATTACACCATGTTCAAGACGTTTGAACCTAAACAAGTATGAATGAAAGCCCTGTTTTCTTTTTTTAAATATTATTCGATAATGATACTCCCAACTCATAGTTTTGCTCTTATACAGGGTGTTTGGGATAACGATGTAGGAATTTCTGGAGGTGGTAAAGGAGACTAATTGGAAAAGTTTGAACCCTATTTACCTAAAACCAATATGTGACAGTTTTTTTTAAATAAAAAAAAATTGAACTCACACTTGCCTACTAACTACAAGTAACTTATTTTGTTTGGTGACGGCGTTCAACAATTGATCGACGATAACTTTTAAACTAATTGCTATTTTGTTGTACTTTTTTTTGTAATCAAAACCTAGAAAATCAAGCATGTTTTTACACGAATAGGAAGACTCATATCCCGACTACTTTTTTTTCACAGGCCGATAAAATTTAATTTACTGTTAGAAATCAGTAATGATGAACTAGAAAAAATATTAAAAAAATGCTGTGTGTGGCAAGTGGGAGTTCAATTTTTTTTTATTTATTACTCAACTAATTGTTATGTTAATTATAAATAAATCAATGCTATTTATTGCATATTTTGTTTTAAACTTAACTTTTTAAGTAAATTTTTGGTATAAAACTAAACATTTTGAAAAACGTGATTTAAAAAAAAACTGTCACATATTGGACTAAGGTAAATAGGGTTCAAACTCTTCCAATTAGTCTCCTTTACCACCTCCAGAAATTCCTACATCGTTATCCCAAACACCCTGTATAATATACCTAACTGTAGTATCATTCTATTTCTACGTTCCCTTCTGGCCCGTATTTCACCATATGGTGACAGGTGCGACCATTATTAAATATCACTTTTACTGATTCCCCATAATCAAGGAAATCCACGATCTTTACAGACTTAATTCTACCTATATTAACAATCAATAGTAGAATATATAAATATAATATATACATATTGGCAATAATATATTATTAATTCTTTTTTCTTCAGTTACTTATATTAAATGACATGTATTTAATTACACATTGTTAGCATGACTATATATTCACGTCGTCACATCTGTGTTTATTTTTATGTAGTCCGTTACATCGGTCATTATAGTGATAACTCGTATTTAAGCCTTATTGTGATCCGACAAAGGTTATTTTAAAATAATTAAACTTACTCGCCTTGCTTTTTATCGGATGCTTACTTACAGTGAACTCACTAGAATAAACAATAGGTATTTACTTAAGTAACTATAGTTAGGTATATTTTTATAGTTATAGTACACTAAGGGCCTGATTCACCATCCCCGAATGTTGAAATACGAGTATATTATATCTGTCAGATAAATGTACATTTAAGCGAGGATTGTGAAAATTGTGATATAAACCATAAATTGCTAATGAATACACTAACATACACTACACTAACACAGTTTGATAATTTGGAGTCTCAACTTTCATAAGGTATTGATTATATATAGTTACAATATTAGTATTATGCCTTCGCTAGACAATATCTATTAAAAAAGCGCTATTCTCGCATGTATACAGGGTGGAAAGGGACGACGTTCCTTCCCGCTACCAACCGAGTCTACCAACCATTACGAATGATCTTTCAGTATGGGACCAACATAGAAATATTAAAAAAAAATTAACCCCTCATACAAAGTGAGTGATTAGTTAGAGTTCAATAGTATGGAAAAGTCAATTTTCCATGTACGCTTTCGATGTTGGTCCCATACTGAAAGTTCATCGTAATGGTTGGTAGACTCGGACGGTAGCGAGAAGGAACGTCGTCCCTTTCCACCCTGTATAGATAATAGGTGTTGTCCGCACTTTAGAGTGATAGTGTAGTCAGTCTGATCTCATTGCAATTTTTATTTCGATAAATGTCTCCGTTTTATGTTTTGTCACATCTTAGAAAAAACACTCGTATCGTATAGTCTCACAACCACAACGAAATGTATATGTAGATATATCACATCGTCAGTCTATGTTAGTCCATTGCTGGATGTAGAGCTCTTCTATTAACTATGCGTATAATAGGTAACCAAAATAAAAATCCTGAAAAACAAGAAAATGCTAGAAGGGACCGGAATATACATCAAACACGAATTTTCGCCAACAGTATTGAAAATTAGGGCAGATCTAAAATTGCAACAAAAGCTGGAGATAGAGAAAGGAAATGAGGCTTTCATACGCTACGATAAATTAATAGTAAAACCAAGCAATCGAAGAACTAATAATAAAAGAGCACCGTCGTCATCTCCACTTCAATCGCATGATGAAAACTATGAAAAAGGGGAACTATTTAAAAGTAATAAAAAACACAAAATGAACAACCTTATCACCGAGTATATGAAACCAGCTGGAAACTCTACCTGTGAAGAGACCGACCAAAACAAGACAACCTGATATACAGTGGCCCCCTCCCCAGCAACAAATAAACACAATACAATAAAATACACTAAACCTCCCAATACGGCTGGTCCCCGCGGGAGCGTCAGACCGTTACCCTCCCCTCCATGCTCAAATCCAAACCAAGATAATAATATTATAATTGATAAGAGTAAACAGACAACTTCGAAATTCTACATAGCTACTCTTAACGTAAGATCTCTCGTAGGCACAGGCCGACAGGAAGAACTACTACACTCTTTAAAGGACCTAAACTGGCACATACTTGGACTTTCCGAGGTAAAAATAAAAGGGACTAATATACAAGAATATAAAGACTACATGCTAATGTATACTGGGAAAACAAGTGGAAAAAATGGTGTGGGCTTCATGATAAAAAAAGAACTTAAACAATATATTATCGATTTTAAGCCCTTTTCAGACCGAGTAGCAAGACTGGACCTTGTAATTAATAATACTAAAATAAACATTATTCAGGTGTACGCACCCACAGCTAAAGCCACCGAAGAACAGATAGAGACATTCTACAAAGACTTGCGCTTCGCAATAGAGCAGACCCATACAAATTTGTTCATTATAGGAGATTTCAACGCGAAAATCGGTATGCCCACCCCCGACGACAGTACAGTCATGGGAAGATGGGGCTATGGAACAAGGAATTGTCGAGGCAAAACCTTAATCGAATTCTGTCTTGAGGCGGAACTATATATTATGAACACTCACTTTAGGAAAAAGTCAAAGCTTCGTTGGACGTGGAAATCTCCAGATGAAAAGTCACTTAATGAAATAGATTTTATCATAACTCGAAAACAAAACATACAAAATATACAAAATATGGAAGTAATAAATACGACACACCCAACGGACCATAGGCTGTTGAGAGCAACCTACTCTTTAGTGAGAACCGATAAAAAATCAAGAATTTCATTCAAAGGGAAGGTGAAGGAATTTAACGCATTACAAAAAGAGTCCCTAAAGAATATTTTTCAATCAGAAACCACGGAACCACTTGCCTACACAAATATCCAAGATTGCTATACTAACATTAAAAATAAAATAAAAAAATGCACATTAAAGCTACCAACAGAACCCATCGCTATTGATCAAAACAATATTTTAATAACAGAAAAAATGCAAATGCTAATAAGAGAAAGGACCACACTAAAAAATAAAATACCGAAAACTGCCTACGAAAAAAAGAAACTTAAGCAAATATACTCGAAAATTCGTCAACATTTCAAACGGAACCGACTTAGACACAGGATGAAAATTCTAGAAGAAGAACTTTTAACCAGGGGATCTGCAAAACGAGGCAGCCGACGTTTAATGGATCACACTCTTTGGATACCTGCTTTAATCGATAGCACAGGACGCCAACATACAAAACGAAACACTATTATTAAAACGGCTACCATGTTTTATAAAGATCTCTACTCTAAAAACTGCGACTCTACCATAATAGAGAGGCAACCACTATCGACGAACATACCGCCGCTATTAGAAAGCGAAATACGCCATGCTATAAACATGCTGAAAACTATGAAGAGTCCTGGCGAAGATGGTATAACCAATGACATCCTTAAAGCAATTCGGGATCCCTTAACCCCCCTTCTGACGCATCTGTTCAATGAAATAATACAACAAGAAAAAATACCAAAAGAATGGGAAACGTCTATCATCACATTGATCTTTAAAAAAGGGGACCCACTTAAAATAAACAATTACCGTCCTATAAGCCTGCTTCAGTCAACATATAAGCTCTTTACAAGTGTTATCTTGAATAGACTCCGAAGAACGCTCGACTCTGAACAACCTGTTGAACAGGCAGGTTTTAGACGAAACTATTCGACCATTGATCACATTTTTACCCTACAGCAAATAATAGAAAAATATAGTGAATACGGCAAACAACTGTACATAGCTTTCGTGGACTACACGAAAGCTTTCGATACAATATCGCACCAAAAGCTGTGGCTCGCACTAGAAGAACAGGGCGTTGACGCCAAGTATATAAATATCCTGACAGTAATATACAGCAGTGGAAAGTCCTTAATTAAATTAGAGAAAAAAGGAGATCTTTTTGAAATAAGGCGCGGTGTTAGGCAAGGGGATCCTATCTCGCCGAACCTATTCACGGCTCTACTCGAATATATATTCCGTAGACTAAACTGGAAAAACTGTGGCATTGCTATAAATGGAGAACGACTACATCACCTACGGTTTGCGGATGACATAGTTCTGATGACGGAAGACCACGACGAACTCCTCTACATGCTTGAAACACTGCAACGAGAGAGTAAACTATGTGGTTTAGAAATGAACCCGGAAAAGACATGTATTATGACCAACGGAGACGCAATCCCAACTTTTTTATCGTCTAAAAAAATTGAATATGTCAATGAATACTTATACCTTGGCCAAAACATAAATATCAAAGAGCATTCTCCTATTCAAGAAGTTGAGAGACGAATTAAGAAAGCTTGGCAGTCATATTGGTCACAAAAACATATATTTAAGTCTAAACTATGTGTGAAACTTAAGAAAAAAGTTATGGACTCTGTAGTAACGCCCACTCTATTATATGGATGCCAAACATGGCCAATGACTAAAGAAATCGTTAACAAAATTAAAGTATTTCAAAGAACGGCCGAAAGAAGTATGCTAGGCCTCAGGCTACAGGACAGAGTACGCAACAAAGATATCCGCCACCGTACAAAGATAATTGACGCAGCAAAAATGGCGTGTAGACTAAAATGGCGCTGGGCAGGACACACGGCTCGCACAAACGACAGTCGATGTAGTGAAAAACTACTGCACTGGTACCCGCGCGGCAGCACACGGCCAGCCGGCCGCCCGCGCCGTCGTTGGCGAGACGACATCGTCGCTGAGGCGGGCGTCGCCTGGACTCGAGTAGCACTTGATAGACAGGAGTGGAACAGGGGGGAGGAGGCCTATGTCCAGAAATGGACAGCCCAGTAGATATAATAATTACATATAAAAATAATATCGAAAATTGAATAAATACTAAAGAATAATAAAAATTAATTAGATACATAATATTTAAATAGATCAACATAATGAATAAAAGTTCCATAAATACTATTATAAGACAATACACTCAAATAATATGGTTAAACATGTGTCATAACATAATTAAATAATTTTCTATGATCTTTATGTACCTATTCGCGGAATGCATGTAAACTATTATTGATTTTTATTAGAGATAATAATTGAATGATAATTTAATTTAATATAGAATAATAAAAATACCTGCATGTAAAAAAACATTGTAAATGCCAAATCTATTGGAAATAAAGGCTATTATTATTATTATTATTATAATAGGTATAGACGGATAAGGAGGTAAATGCCCATATAATAATGATATCTATATGTGATACAGAAATACTAACGCCGGAAAATGCTTTGCACTTGTAGTGGTCTGAGATGCGTTTTTTTAAATTAAACATTTTGAATTTTCACGCGTGAAGAGTTCACTTTTAACACAGTTAGTAGCCACAAGGGTTGTTTTAGCTTCATCCGAATTCTCTTTTTTTTCTTCGTAATTTCGTAGGATAAGGTACCTAAGGACGCATATTTTTACATATGCGTCTACACAACCTATTCACTAAACGGACTAAACCTACCTATACTCCACTGTAGCCTGTGCTATGGCAACGATGTCGGAATCTATTAATTATTGGAACTAGTGTCAGTATTAATTAAACGCGACAGGGGCATTTACGTAATTACTTACTGTACGTATGTAGTAGTTGAAGTGACAGACCGGCCGCGACTGTTTGGGACACGAGCAGATAGCGATTGATCACTCTATGCTTGCCTGTACCGCAATTTAATAAGGCGTACATTCAATGTCGCAACTGCTATGAGCAAACCGCCCGGAATCATTGTATTCAAAAATGGACTTCTGGCTTTACATACATATGCACCTGTTTATTTTATTCAGAAGATATGTAAGGTAAACACTAAACACAAATCAAAAATATCTATTGAACATATTGTGAAAACACAAATCAAAGTATTTATTAACTAAATATTTTGATTTGTACTTTTAATTTTTCTCCAGTAGTCACACTACTTAATACTATATAAATTATAAATATTAGATGTCATATACCAAAGAAAAACGACCAAGATCACCTATGTCCGAGGTGGGGACACCCCCCACCTCGGACATAGGTGATCTTGGTCGTTTTTCTTTGGTATATGACATCTAATATTTACAAAAATATCTACTAAAAAATAAAATAAAAGTATACTGTCAGAGTATTTCCAGCTTTTTGGCAACCTTGTTCAGCGGCTTGGTTCACAGTACTGTGTATGATTTGGCTGTGGGTTTCTGTAAAGCGAAGATAGCTACTTCAGTATTTGCTTTGCTTCAGTAATGAGTAGCGTTGAAAATTTCCGGATTAAATCCCGTTTCTTTCCAAACAGCTCGTTTTTTTCCAGATTTTTTGAAAAAAAAACAATGAAATTTCCCACTTTAATTTTCAACTCTAAACCGATGAAAATTAGGTCTAATTTTCACTTATACCAGGAGAACGCGATGTCACAGAGGAAAAGTCAATTGAAACAGACGGCAAGGAGTGACAGTGACATTGATTGTTTCTGAAAAAATCCAAATAAAACGGAAAAAAACGAAGTTTTCATACATTCCCGAAAAAAATCTTTTGTTTTTTCCGACATTTTCAACGCTAGTAATGAGTTGACTCAATTAAGTTTCTAAGTTGTATAGGTGAAAAACTTAAGAAAGTCACCTGTTGTACGTGTGAGTGACGTATTCGAATAGAGAACACATATTTGAAATTAGTAACACAAACAAAACAAATGCCTATTCGAACACGTCACTCACACATACAACAGGTGACTTTATTAAGTTTTTCACCTATAAGTTAATATACCTAATGCCTCTTTTGTTTTGTGCCTCAGCCACCATCTACGAGTATAAGATATATTTATTTAGTCAAGGTAATATTTTTCAATAATATTTACTAAATGTATTTCCAAAATGATCTGGCACTTTTCAATCTTTTTCTTATATTTTTACCACCTTTGTTATTAATGATATAATTAATCAATTTAATCATAACATTTTACTAACATTATTGACATGTTTTTTTTTCTGCCTAGCATGTTGAATTCTTTGCCATGAATCATGAATACAAATTTCATATAATAATTAAGTACCTATACGTTTGATATATTTGGCGATTCCTTCTTTTGAACATATCCTATGAAGTAAACCAACTCTATCACGCTATACAATAGCTAGAAACGCTACCACTGGAAATGTTATGAAATCATAATCAATCATGAAGTATATCTTATTTTATCTTATTCGGCCCGTTGAAAACGGCTTAAAAGTAGGTTTTTATTTAATTATGCTACAGAGGTAAAATCCAGATTATACTCGTTTATCGTTAAAGACTTTTGTGCCGAATTGTATTCAAAGAATACAAGTGATAAGCCTGACTTGCCAAGTAATCTAAAGTATTGACATGCATTATGTTAGTGTGCGTATCAATTTTGACATTTTAAAGTGGCCTGTCAACTGTGGCTTATGTTGATAGTAGCACAACATGACTCTCTCATATTCTAGCAAACTTTCGTGAAATACAGAAAGTACTTAGTATTTTTTACTACTTCTCCGTACGACTATAGATATAATTTAGTGCAAATATTTATGTAATTTGGCACAACAACAAGAACGAGTCTAATTTAAATGTCTAGGTACTATCCACATTTTCTGTCAGTTTATTACTTGGGAGGCAAGAGCCAAATCGTTTTCTACGGATTGCAGGCAGCAAACAGTTTCATGAACATCATTAAGCGCATAATAACGGGTAATTGTGATAGTTGAGAGTTGCTTCACTTCGTACCTACTCTGAAGTTTTTCACAATAGTAGGTAATTCTGTTTTTTTTTCAGTTTCCTAGTTATTATATTTTTTTTATATGTATTTTAAATGAAGTGATAGTGACCCGCCCGGCTTCCGGCTTCGGGTAAAATAATGATTCTGAAACCTTCCTTGTGACGTGAATTATTGTATCAAAATCCATTGCGTTTTAATGATATAACCATGGTACATTGGGGAAGCGTGAGAGGATACTTTGTTTTATACTAAGTACTGATTTTTTAATCCCCAGTTAACAGTATCTGTCACATAAATGTTAGCTCTATCCTTTTTTGACTGATGTCCTGGGATAAGGATGGTAATCATTTTAACTAACTGACACTTTTAAGTACTTTTAACTGAGGGTTTAAAAATCAGCCCTAAGTTATTGATTATAAATGTATTGAATGGTTACAAACTTTATCACTCTCTTACCTATTAGTAGTATAGGTATTAGGTACTGTCGCCATCAGATAATATTTGCACCTGCACCCTGGCGCTATTATATCAGAGCGCCACGCTGCTCACAAAGGCCTGGGTGCTTAGCCAAGATGCGAATCGCTAGCGCTTAGTAGCGTAACGTAGTTTTCCCTCTCTGTCACTCTTTCCTATTAGTGCGACAAAGACAGTTAGCTGCGATTAACGATGAAGCGCTAGCGATTGGCAACTTGGCTAAGCACCCTGTATTGTCAATTGTCATGGCCTTAAGTAGAGTGCATGTATGACATTTTTGAGCAGCGTGGCCGTTTCGATATATCTGATGGCGACTGTATGTACGGTAAATTGCTAGTAACTGGCCATACTCCAGTAACTGGCCACCTTATATATAAAATGAACTCTATGTATACTTATAATTAGAGTTAATTTTGGAAGAGGGAAAGTGATTGACATTGACATGACACATGGTTTTAAAATTAATTCTAACTATAAGCACATCGCATAGAGTTCATTTTTATATAAGGTGTCCAGTTACTGGAGAGTTGCCAGCTACTAGCAATTTACTCTGCTTATAATTAACTTCTAGTTATAACATCTATTCAAGTACGAGTAGATACTTACCTATCTTAGCCCCACTTGCACGATTTTGGATTAGCTACCTAACACGGGTTTAATTGGTTCAGTTCAAAATTTTTTTACATTAAAATTTGTTTAACCTTGTGCTAGCACAAGAAAGGCTTAGCCTTAAAATTATAAACCTACATGTACAAGATCACTCATTTTATAAAGTAATACTTATTAATACCTATTATTAATTTCTTAAGTCCTGTAATAGGAGCGAATAATCAAACTGTATACTGAAGGTTAGGTACGTACCTATACCTACTCATACTACCCCTTTGCATAAGTTTTCGTCTACTTGGACCGTATTTCGAGGTTCTAGAGAAATTCCAATATATCTAACTTAGAGCTGTTCTATGAAAGAAAAGATTATGCCATTTATGCCGTACATCTGTAACTAAGTATCTTAAAATACCTATGCATAATGTATATTTAAATAGAAAATTGATATAATGACTATGTATACGATTACGTAGCGTTAATTTTATCTGTAATGAAATCGATATAAATGTACCTTTGATACCTAAGTACTTTGTTTTGGACTTGTATCCTATCTACATGTTAATGTTATTTATATTAGCTACTCGTAAATTACGGACAGAATATTAAATGTTTTATTATTAATATTTTATTATAAAAGGGACAATCTTACGTAGGTTCTTAGGTGTAGATAATACCTGGTTAAATCCCTCTGCTAAGGTCAATACGGCTGACGTGACGAGACGACGATATACATTATGCTACATTAACTAAATAACTACTTATGCTATATTGTATATTTTTAATCAACTTAAAAAAAAGGAGGAGGTTCTAATTCGATAGATTTTTTTCTTGTATGTAGGTACATAAGTATGACGTTACGATATCTCCGAGAAACGTGAGACGATTTTCTATTTTTTTTTATAGCACGGGTATAACCCCGAAATAGTCCCGTCTCGTCTTTGAGAAATCGCTAGAATAGGTATATGTATAGCAAATCATACAGTAAATTAATTTATATTTCAATGTTCTTATAGGTATAACAAATACATAAAAAATGGTACCCTGTCCCGCGGTAGAATAGCTGTTTTAATAAGGTTAAGACTGATTACTTTGCTGGATAACTACAAATGTAATGAATAGGGGTATGCCGATGACGCGCCACGTGTGTGCGTGGTTGCAGAGTGACGATCAGTGATCACATTATTGTTAAATAATAGCGTTTATTAAAAATAAACTCATCCCTCGAGGCAGTCTGTGATACCCCTGTTTGTTGACACAAGACTTACCCGCAGGGGTGCGACTATTAAGATTATTTCTTTTTCTATTTTTGTTAGAAATTATTTCTTTTTATTTCATTTCTACCACAAATAGATAGGTACATTAATCTGACAATAGCCTTTATTTTGATATGCGAGTCATAATTCTTACCTATCTCTAAATTATAGCTACAAATGCAGTTCTAAAATGTCCACTTTACTCTTATAGGATTCTCGGTTGAAACTATTTCATATTTACAGCTGCATATAATAATCTTTGTCATAATCATAAGAGCTCTTTAAAATATAAATACTGTAGGCATTTGGTGAAATGGCCGATTCTCTATGCAAACATGGCAACGCTCTTTGTTACAAATCTATAATGTTTGTTTGTTACCATTCAAGGAGGATACACGTAAAGTAAAAATAATTAGTAAATTATTTATCGCATCGTTATCTTATTTGCTACAAAATGGGTGGGTGGTCATTACGTATAGTAATTAGCACTTATCTCATATCTAGATAGCTTGCGACTTGCCTACTCGTGTTTATTTTTACTACTTCCTCTGGTAATTCCTGCCATGTAGTAAAAACAAGGGATACTGAACATATCGGTAAATGCCCACGTTTTTAAGCGGAACTGGCTTGCATTTTTTGTATGTCTTCCAATTATAAAACTGTACAAACTTCTTCGTATTTGGTAAATCAGTTGATTCAATCTCCATTGGCAATATTTCTCGTTTGTTGAGCGGTCTGATGTGTAACTATTACCAACTTAAGTGCACATAATTGCGAATGATGCATGGATAAACTAAATTCCTACTCACTAACAACCATTTTTATACTAAGCACTAACGAATCACACAGAAGTTAATTATTTACTCAGAAGTAGTGCTTAGCCTTATTAGTAACCTTAATAGTATACAGAGACAACCCTAGCATAGAAAGAGCGCGGAAGGCGCCCCAGCGAGGTATCCCTTGCAAAATGCGTTTGTTTTTTCCACCTACCCTTCGCCACTGTGTGGAGCCTCTAATCCTAGTAGATCGAATTAATAAAGCTTGTCGTTAATCATTATCGTAAGCTGTGAATACTGAATTAGACATTGATTACTGCAAGGGTGAACAGATAAGCCGACTTTATTGGGAGTAAAGATTTACTGTCACATAAATTCTATATTTTTTAATCAAGACGACTTTATTTAAAAGAAGTTATTTTCTTTATTAAAGAGAAGTTGACTGTTTTTTATTCTGAAAATACAAGTTATACATTGTAAAGTTGTTGTTTTAAAGTGCTCGCGTGGAAATCGCAAGATTTTAACTATGCATTCTAGACATCAAAATAAACAAAAAATATTATGAGACCTAAAGTCTAATTCCACAAAAAAGTTTTTTTTTCCTTTTTTTAGACTTTTTGAATACTTTTTAACATTTCCAATACTTTTTATCATAACAACAATTTGTTAATTTTAATGTTTAAATGTTTTTTTTAGGACTGGTTTTTGTTGGAACATAAACTAAACAGGTTTTAATAATATAACCTGAGCGCCACTTACTGGCCATTCTCTTATTCTGCGTATGTTTATATTGTCTATGCTTTTCTATTTTGTCTATTTACTTGAACAAACGAATACATGTGTCTTTTGATTGTCTAAGACAAATATGGTATTTTACTAATTATTACTGTAGTTAATCCAGCTAGTTTCCACATAAAACCTATCAGGTTATGGGCCCAGATTACGAAAATAATAAGTACGTAAAAATTTTTCGGCAAAAGTGTAAAATTTATTCGAAATGTCGGATGATGAATTGCCGGCAGCGAAATCTTCAGCGACTAGTTCCGGGATCGCGGTCAATTTTCAAAAGCTCGGTGGAATATCACACTACGGAAACTGGAAGTTTTTGATGCGTATGTACTTGATACACGAAGATTTATGGGATTGCATAGAGGAATCGTCAACCGGCGTTCCCAAGGTCAGTGACAATCGTAAACAACAGAAAACGCTTGCAAAAATATGCCTAATGGTGCTCCCATCATCTTTTTCGCATGTACGTAACGCAAAGACTGGTTACGAAGCTTGGAACAACCTCAAAAAGGCCTATGAAGATAAAGGCTTATGCAGAAGGTTAGGACTGCTACGTACGTTATTTGGATTAAAACTAGAGCAATTTAAAGATATGGAGGCGTATCTCTTGAAGATCACCGATGTAGATCAACAACTACGAGACATAAATGCTCCATTAGATGATGATTTCCTGTCAGTTATTATGTTGAGTGGGCTACCACCAGACTATGATCCACTTATAATGGCGTTGGAAAACTCAAACATTAAATTGTCTAGTGAAACAGTAAAAAGTAAATTACTTCAAGAAAATTTACGAAGGGACGATAAATCTGAAGAAAGTTCTATGTTTACGAACCGGGGTACAAGTTCGAAAAGTGTCAATAAACATTCTACAAAAGTTAAATGTTTCATATGCAAGAAACCGAATCATTATGCAAAGAACTGTCCGAATAAAGCTAATAAGAGTGAGAAGACTGATAAAGCGTGGAATGGATCTTTAATAACCGCTTTGGCTGTTGACATAAAGTCAAACTCTTTTTACATTGACAGTGGGTCAACGTCACATATGACAAATTCCAAAACACTAATTAAAGATTATGTTGAAGACTCGCCGCGTTCAGTTACCGTTGCTAATAAGGAAAAGTTGCATAGTGAAGGATATGGAACGGTGGAATTGTTGTTAAAAGGGCACAATGAAACTACGAAATTGAGTGACGTTATATACGTGCCCGGATTGTCAACCAATCTTATTTCCGTTGGCAAGATGGTAGATAAAGGACTGGAAGTGCATTTTAAGAAGCAAAAGTGCATAATTTACTGTGGCAAAGAAGTAATTGCCAGTGCTACGAAGGTGAACGGCGTCTATGAACTGGATATGGAGCGTCAAGTGTCAACAGTGTCACATGGAAACGAACAAGCTGCGGCCTGTCACTCTTTGGATTTGGGTGAGCCTATACCTGAAATCTTGTCAAGTGGTGATGATGCTGCTGCTAACCTGTGTGGAATGAAGCCATCCCAGGACTTATGGCACCGGAGACTGGCGCACCTGAATAGACGGAGTATGGATTTGCTAAAACGAGGTATGGCTAGTGGAATAGATTACACTGATGATAAGCATACTCCCTGCGTAGCATGTCTTGAAGGGAAACAAAGTAGATTACCTTTCCCAAAAAGATCTTATACAAGAGCTACTGAGAAACTAGGTCTAATCCATAGTGATTTAATGGGACCGATGCCAGTTTCCTCATTCAGTGGTTGTAGATATCTCTTGACATTTATTGATGACTATTCTAGAATGACTTTTGGCTATTTCATTAAAAGCAAAGCTGAAGTATTGTCTGTATTTAAAACTTTTAAGAGCTTTGTGGAAAATCAAACTGATTTAAAGATAAAAGCATTACGTTCTGATAACGGCCTTGAATATGTGAATAAACAGTTCCAGATGTTTGTGAAAGAGCATGGCATCCAGCACCAGACAACCGTGCCTTATTCATCAGCTCAGAACGGGGTCGCGGAGAGATGCAACCGCACGACGATGCAGGCTGCACGCTGCATGCTGCAGGATGCTGGAATGGACAAGAGGTTTTGGGCCGAGGCGTTGAATACAGCAATACATATCAAGAATAAGTCACCAAGTAAGGCGGTAAGAGGCACCACACCTGAAGAACTATGGTCAGGTAATAAAGTCAACCTATCTAATTTGAAAGTATTTGGCTGTGTTGCCTATGCAATGATTCCCAAAGAAAAACGTAAGAAATTGGATGCAAAGAGCAAAATGTATGTATTTGTGGGATATTGCGAAGCATCAAAAGGTTATAGACTGATTGATCCTGAAAACCCGTCTAAATGTATCAAGTCTCGAGATGTACACTTTTTAGAAGATAAAATGTATAAAGATATAAAACTGAGTCAGCAAACCCCTATTACTGATTGTCAGTTACATTTAACTAGCGATGGCATGGATGAAACTCCTTTAAAATGTGATTCTTTGCCAGCTGATCCTGTTATGGAGTTGCCTGAAGTACCCGAAGTACCTCATGTGCTTGAAGTGCCAGAAGTACCTGATGTATTTGATATACCTGATGCACTCGGAGTACCTGATGTACTCGAAGTACCTGAAGAACATGAAGTACCTGATGTACCTGAAGTACCTGATGTACCTAAAGTACCTGATGTAACCAAAATACCAGAAGTACATAATGTTTCCGAAGTACTTGAAATATCCGAAAATGAGCTGAGCACATCTGGTATCAGTTATCAAGATGACCCAAATGATGTTACATGGGATCCTAATATGACTACGGATCGAGGTTCTAGTGAATATGACTCCGCTAATAGTGTTATTGCTATGACAGCTGCAAGTCAAGGTGCTGAACCAAAGACTATTCGTGAAGCGCTGTCAGGACCAGAAAAAGAATACTGGTGGGAAGCTATAGTAGATGAGTACAAGTCATTTGAAAAGAACAAAGCCTGGACATTGACATCATTACCTGCTGGAAAGAAAGCTGTAAAATGTAAGTGGATTTTCAAGAAGAAACTTGGATTAGAAGGTCAGTTACTTCGTTATAAAGCTAGACTCGTAGCTAAGGGTTTTACCCAGGAATATGGCATAGACTACAATGAGACCTATTCGCCTGTGGTAAGATACTCGACAATACGGACTTTACTTGCCCTGGCAGTCAACTTAGACATGAATGTTGACCACATGGATGTTAAGACAGCGTTTCTCAATGGTGACTTAAAGGAGACTGTCTATATGGAACAGCCAGATGGGTATAAAGTAAAAGGTAAAGAAAACTACGTGTTTAGACTTAACAAAGCAGTCTATGGACTGAAACAGGCATCGAAGGCCTGGTATGACAAAATTGATAATGCCCTGAAGGTTCTCAAGTTCAGAAAATCACTCAGCGAACCCTGTGTTTACATTAAATCGGATTCTACTGGTAATCTCATTATACTAGCATTATATGTGGATGACATTTTGATTTTTAGCAAAGATACAGAGGAAAAGAGAAAGCTGAAGACAGAATTGATGAGAATATTTGAGATGAAGGACCTTGGTCGTGCTACGCATATATTGGGCATGAGATTGACTCAAGATAAAAACAAAATTACTCTTGATCAGAAAAATTATATACAAAAGGTATTGGAACAATTCAATATGACAGACTGCAAGCCTGTGAGTACACCTTTGGAGACTGGTTTGAAATTTGAAAAAGGAAAACACTGTGATCCAGAGTCCAAGTACAGAAGTATGATTGGATGTATCATGTATTTAGCGGTGTGCACAAGACCCGACATTGCACATGCAGCAAGCCTATTGAGCCAGTTCAACAACTGTTATTCTGAGATGCATTGGAAAGCAGCGAAGCGTGTTCTTCGATATTTGAAAGGAACTATAGACTATTCCTTACAATATGAGAAATCAACCTTATCTGTTACAGGATATGTAGATGCAGATTGGGCGTCTAATCCGCTGGACCGACGCTCGTATACAGGTTACGTGTTCAAGATAAGCAATTCGGCTGTGTCATGGGAGAGTCGTAAGCAAAGAACCATAGCTTTATCTTCGACAGAATCGGAGTACATGGGACTATGCGAGGGAGCTAAAGAAGCTGCATTCATCAGGACTTTCTTACATGAATGCCTAGGTAAATGCTTACCTATTACTTTGTATAACGATAGTCAGTCAGCGCAGAAGATTTGCAATAGTCAAATCAATCATAGCAGAAGCAAACATATAGACATTCGACATCATTATGTGCGGCAAGTTGTGAGTGATAAAATTATTAACTTAGAATACTTGTCTACGGATCAAATGCCTGCGGATGTTTTAACTAAGCCTTTGTGTAAAGATAAACATTTAAATTGTGTTTCTAATCTTGGTTTAAAAACTGTTTAGTTCAAGGGCAGGTGTTGGAACATAAACTAAACAGGTTTTAATAATATAACCTGAGCGCCACTTACTGGCCATTCTCTTATTCTGCGTATGTTTATATTGTCTATGCTTTTCTATTTTGTCTATTTACTTGAACAAACGAATACATGTGTCTTTTGATTGTCTAAGACAAATATGGTATTTTACTAATTATTACTGTAGTTAATCCAGCTAGTTTCCACATAAAACCTATCAGTTTTTTCGTCAATTCTATTCTTATTTTTTGATTGTCAGGCAAAAGGTGTGGTAATATTAGAACAGATTGTAATCAAAAAGAAGTTTTATGACGAGTTACGTCGAATAACAATTTACGAAAAATAGTTAATTATCTCTGAAACCAAGCCGAATCCAAGAAATTTTACATAACATTAAATACACTAAATATGCTCAGGAATTCAGCATTAAAATCTTGCGGGTTCCTCGCGAGCACCCTGTATAGGTAACTATTAGGTACCAAATAAATAGATTGTAATTTTGGTTTAAATACCTGGCCCTTGTGTTGCTAAATCGTACCTACAACTGTTCATATTGTTTTCCTCTCCAATATACACGTACTTAGTTACATTACCTACATAACTATTATAATTTTTATGGTTTAAATAGAAATAGCTTTTGGTTAAATACCTAGTACGAGGGTCTCCGTGGTTGCCCATGGAACTAATGTCTCCCATGAGGGAGTACACTTGCAACATAAGGGCCTGTAACTTGATTAGGGTGGTTATATTTGTGTTTTATTGAGAAAACACTAACTAACAATCTTGTTTCTCACCCTTTTTAAAAGTTTATTCAATTACATATGTCAAATAACGATATTTACGAGTATTCGTCTCTCGGCAGTTGTATAACGTTTGTAACTTATATTATAAATCACCACGAGATAGTTTTTTTGAATTCCAGTTTTTTTATTCGCATTTTGTCAGTAAATATTAGAGTTGCATACAGAAGTGATAGGACTAAGTGGATAATGAGTGGGTCGGAGCGGCGGGCGGGGCTGCGCCGCCTACTCACATGGAATTCCTTTTTATTTCCTACGAAAACTGAAAAGGGACAAGGACTGACCACTTTATTCTAAATCAAACAACGACAGGTATGTATTTGTTTTGCTCATAATTGTTTATCTAGAATACCCAATCAGTAAAATATATACATCGAAAATAACTAGGTAAGTTTCTCACTAACTCACTTCAATATTATAGTTACCTATAGGTACTTTTGTGTACATTAAAATGCCTGCAGTACAATAGTATTCAAATAAAAGTACCACTAAGTATGTACCTTAGCAATTTCCGGCTTTGGTTGTGACGCAAGTGCGGTATTTAAAATTTCGTATAAGTGATATCGGACAATGCCTAAATTGATTCACAATCGATCCGATCAACACGCTCTACACCACCAACAACGACCGGCTATTGACGAAATACTATAAACAGAAAAAGACAACGCGTTCTCAAGCGAGAGCGTATCGAACCAAATTAAAATCACGCCTAATGGCATTAGAGCCGTGAATTATTAATTTGTGCAGCATTGTCCCGCGCGAAGCATTGTGGCGGCAAACGAGCGATTGTATCGCGATGTTCCTAGCTCCACCTATTTTTACAACAACGAGCCCAATTGCTTTCAAATTCAATCTCTGGTATAAATTTGTCAATAGTTGTGAAACATTTCTACGAACACTTAATTGTTTCTTAGATATTAAATATATCTAATATACATTTTTAAAGTAAAATTTTAATACAATTATTCAAAAGGCTGAAGGATTCTTACAAGTAAAGCTTTCTCTACTAACGTAACTAACTTACCTACATAAATGAGAGGTAGAATTGATTTAGATATTGGCATTGTAAAAACCTGCACAATTCAATGGTTATAAATAGTAAAAATATTAATAAAAACTCTTTACCTAACTAACTAACGACAATCATTTTAAAAGGCTAAAACGCAAAGCTTCGGCTTCTAAAACACTTCATTATCCGTGACATTCGACTATCAATCATCCCGAAGTTCGCAAAACAATAATCACATTATCATTCTCCCATAATAACAAATGTAGCCCCGAAATGCATAAAGAACCCGCTCTGTGTTTTTTTACAAAATAAGAAATTTTGAAAAATATCATCTCAAAGCCGCGTCTGGCTCGAAATCGAACAATGTAAACTTATGAGTGAAACAAGAAAAAAGTGGATAAGAAACGGCTTGACATATTGTTAAAGGTCCTTATAAAATTATTTGCTATCACGCCATCCGAGGCTTGTAACGAAGAAGCAACAGAACTTAAAAATGAAATAAGCGTATTGCATGAGGAACGTTTATGAAGAGTCTTGTTTGAGCAATAAAACAAGGAGGTGAGCAACCAAAACATTACAATCGAGAGGGCTAACAACAACGAGTATTTTGTAGAGCCGTCGTAGGGCCCGCGCGGGGGACGTGCGAAGGCGACCCGGCTTGTCGGGTGCTGTAATTAAAAATGCTTTGTCTATCTTTCAAACATCGAATCGCTGTCTTCTCATTTTAATAATCATATACTTCAAGCACGCTATTAATAATGGTTTAAATGAATTTTTCGAATTCCCAAATGTCATCCAGCTTATTAACCGGCTTCATTTTTTGTTTAAGTTTTATTTGTTTTGGACACAGCGTTTTGGTTTTGGCGCGGTCAATCCGACCTTTCGTTTTTTGTCTCGCGTCATGCAATCCCGGGAGATGAAATATTACCAAAAGTTAATTAGTTACTAATATTTTCTTTTTTCTATATTTTTTTTATTAAGTATTTAGATATCATCTTCTTCCACGTTGTCAGGAGGTGACTAATGAAATAATGAGAGTAAGCTAGATTATAAACTAAGTTTCTCATAAGTAACTAAACGTGTTGATTATTTGAGTTTTTTTAATGTTCTCAATTTTTCATCACCAGTCCACGTCAAAAATTATCCGCAAAAAGGTACGACTATGATAATTTCCGATTACAATGCACATGATCGATAGACTCGTAGATCAGATCTATAGATCATATCGGTCTCGAAAATGGAATGCATGAGTAAGACAAAATATAATTAATATTCATTCTTCGAATTCGAGCCGTTTTTAGTGCAGACATGTTGGCGTCGTCGCAATAAACAAAAGGCAAAAACTTGTTCAGTTTTTGTTGTTTTTTATTCGTATATGTAAAATTTAATAGTTGTGTACAATTAATCATTCGTGGGTGCATTGTTGCATCTGTCGCTTCGGCGCTTAGAAGTGGAGTGAGGCTATTGTTGGAGCTGGACCTTTATGCCTGGGCTTTTATAAAATGCAAAGCACCCGTTGCGCCACCTGTGCTGTGCTTGCAGATAACGGTTTGATTACATCATCATTTCAGTTTCGACTGCCTAAATGAATTAATAACGAAGTTCTCGAACACTTGTAGGCAACATACTAGAACAACTTCTCTCTTAGTTAAGTATACGAGTACCTACTAAATAATATCGGTTAAGCCCACATTATAATTAAGTTCGCACAAATTAATGCTAAAGTTTACAATATATTTACCGAATTTTCGTTCATTAGTTTATTTTGAATCATATCATGTAATTTCCTTTTTTCACATTTTCCTTCGTATTAAGAAAAGTGTGGTAGAATAAGGTTGTTGAAGTGAATACAGATTGAGATAATGGTGCCAGATAGGTATTGTATTGACGGGTACTTGAAGATGGTGGTCGTGGAGCGATCCGTCCGACACGCCGAGCCGAGGCGCCTCTTCCGGGCCGTGGGAACCATGTTATTCATGTTACTTTCAGGACCTTGACCACTCACACCTACATTGCTTTTAAAATTTATTTATAAAATTTTTAACAGATCCCCATAATTAGGTTCGAGTAACGTATTGGTAAAAAGATTTTAAAAATTTTTTAGTACCAATTTTATGTTCCGTTTTATATTGCCATTTACATATATTATATTCATCAATATGTAAGTGGCCTCATTTAAGAACTCTGCAAATACTTGATAAACCTCATAATCGTTTTAGTAAGCATTATCTTTTTGTTCATTAATATGAAACTAGCATTCTATTATAATATACTATCGACGTCCGAACGATAGGTGTATTTATCATAATTACTTCAACGAGCGATATCTTTTGAATTATGATAGTTCTTCTTAGAATAAAACTCATCTTTCTAATATAATCCGGACCACTAACTTGGGTTAACACTAGAAAAAAAGAAACAAATGAAATGTGCGACCGGTTTTTTTCACCTGACAACACCCGGTATGAGTTTTTGTGTGCGTACGCCATTCCGAAAATTAAATTATAGGGTATAATTCTAATATGATAGGTGTGTAATATATGTCTATAAGGAATGTGTTTCAGAGATTTTTATCTTTGGTAATCTGTATTTATACTTGTAGGCCTGCATAATGCGTACTAATTAATGTATTTCGTATACGGGAATAGTCAATAAATGACCCTTTGTCTGGAATTTACAGGTGATAACTTCCATGTTGGCTAAATTGTCTTAATGTTTGAGTAGGTGACATACTTATTGATTAAGAAAAACATTTTGATAGTGAACTATCTATGCAATCTAATCTGCCTTATGCCTTTGCTCACCTTAAACTATGTATAGTTATATAGATACCTAAGTGCAGATAAATGAGGATCGACCGTGTGAATTTATTTTTAACTCTGTATTTTAAAATAGGTTTCTTATTTAATGGCTCATTACATAAACATGCTGGTAGTCGATTAATATGACATTGTTTTAACCTTCTGTTTTCAAATTCCTCTATAAACTAAATGCATAATCGAAAACTAATAAGAGCTTCCAATACAAAGTGATTACCATAACTCACCGGCGACCGGGTAGTGTTTGCAGATCAAAGAGTAGGCGAGCCATTAAGATGGAATCTACAAAGAAATCCGCGCACGTTACGACCTAGCAGGACAGCGCAATCAACGGCTCCCTTTAACCACCAACATTGTTTTTTGGGGTGCTAAAAAACAGCGGCTGCGACAAAAGACGATCGTCACAGAGATGGCTCTAAAGATATAAAAGGAACATAAATAGCTGCGTGTGGGTTTCTGAGGTAAAAAACGAAGTGTAGAACATTTTGTTTGCGAGGAAATATCTAAAATCAATATAAATCCATAAAATCGTTATAATTAATGTGTAGGCAAAAAACCGTTTATTATTCCTTGATGTTTTTAACCTTATTTAAATGCTAACTAGAGGCTAAAGTAATACGTGGATATATGTATTTATTTAAATGTTACTCGCTTATTTCCCCGAAAAGAAAACGCTGTAACATCTTGATCCCACGTTATACATATAACATCATCTTTCTCTCTTTCACGTTCTAGTATATATTCTAACAATATTGTTCTTGTTACATTTTGTTTTATAACGTAATATTACAGAAATAACATGCAATGTGGGAGCACCACAGTTATTAAGTTTCGAATAAAGTTAGTATGGTTTGCATTATGTTGCATTTAGAGCCTAGTCACATCAACAAAAGTTAGTTAACTACTCTTTTGTTCGCGCCAATATTATATCAGAACCTCTATTAACAACAGAGATCATATTATAAACTCTTCATGTTAATTTATGACTAGGGTTAGGATTTTGGTGGCATTTATTGAACATAGAGCAGTGGAGTCGATGTTACAAACATTTTTAACTTGAATAAATGATTAACTTTTACAATAATAACGAAATAGTGTTCATTACAAGCTGTATTTATCAAGGATTTTAAATAAATAACATGAATTTAATTTTTGAGAAACTAGAAAAACATTAATTTTAAAATAAAAATGTTGGTATATGAGAAAATTTATTTATTTAATTTTAAAGGTTCCAGTTCTTTGGAAGACCGTAAATATTATATAATAATCATAGGTAGTCAATTATAAATGATGATGATATTTAATACTTAAAATTGGCAAAACCCTGTTTAAAAGAATATATTTATTTATTATTTCTGATTAATTAATTATTCAATCAATCATAAAAAAAAATAAACAACGACTCCACTGTTCTCTGTCCACCTAATGCCACCAAAGTTCCTAACCCTATTTATGACAATCCCTGTTGACGACCAGATATTTTTATTAAGAAACAAGTACTTGTATAGTGTCTCTGGATCCGAAACCCAAGATATATGTTACCTAGCTAACTTTTCTTGATTATGTCTAATTGTCTAATGTCTAGGCATTACAATTAATGGTCATTTCTCCGTACGTTTCAATCGCTGTGACTTCAGTGGCAGCCTTATCACACGGATCTCATGAAAGATGTAGAATTTTTGGATATCTTTGTAGTTGACAACTACCAAAATATCTTTAAAAAAATGAGATAACCACCGAAGTCACGGCGGGTGAAAGGCTTTAAGAAAATTATAGATCTAGTATTCGATATGGATTCTTCATTAATATTCTGGTTTCCTGGTGACGATGACGATACTCTTCGGTAGTTATAGAATTCTACAGTGTGCTTACCATGAGCTACCACCGCGGTATTAACGCGGACTTATTTTCTATCCATCCCGTTCGTACTAGTGCGTACCGAAAAGAAAGTAAAGTCTGCGTTAATATAATTTTATTAACGCCGTGATTCGATAGGTAACTTACTTTTCTATCCGTCACGCCCGTACGGCATTGTTACGAGTGAGATGGATAGAAAGTTAGTTACGCGGTACCTAAATGTCAAATACAAACGGTAGGTACCTTATTAAAGTACGGTGAGCGTTCTAGTAAGACCAGCGTCTGACGTGGAGGTAGTCTGCCTTAGACTACGCTCAGAGCACCCTTTATTAACCCCTGTTACTTACAATTCATTACAAGCTGCCTTCCTCAAATTAAGTTCCGCCCCTTGCCATTTTGTCCCTAGCTCGGTAACTATAGCACAAATAATAAAAACAATGTTTTGCCTGTCAATGGCAGGATTGATATTAATAATCATTTAGTTTTTTTACTCGCACATACCCTTATTAATCTTATTATATTACAGATGTATGTTGTGCAATATTAGTATCGATCGGCTTTACACGGAAACGTCCGAATGCGTATTGCTGTCATAATGAAACTTTAGTTTCCATTGCACTGTAGCTAGTTAATTAAAACAGAGAGTTCCCCATAACAAGAAACAGGAGTTACAGGTATTTATTTCTAAATTTCCTACGGAATGCGTACAACACAGATAACTAAAACGAAATAACTACTTCTTGCACTATGTATCTAAGAAGCATAATCATACAATAAACATACCTGTAAGTAAGATTAATTGAAAGCTCACCTTTGCGTGTCTAAGTTTAGTATAAAGTTAAATAGGAAATCAACGACCCAATTAAATTAAACTTGTTCAGTTAGGCGAAGGGTGAATGCTGAAGCGCCGTGTATCGCCTGAAAGTCAGACTAAGCTCTGAGCGCAAGACATTTGTTGTGCAGAAGGGCGGGCGGAGGTAGCGTGCCGGTTGCCAGGCAACCACCCAGCGGGTGGGCGTGGCAATCGATACCACCCTCTCCCACTCTTCGTGACATCCCTTTTGCTTTCATCCAAGCAACTTAGTTACTAGATCACGTAACCCTGGAGGTGCCATTTGGACATTGCAACTGTCCTCGCGTTACCTTTACTGAACATCGAACGACAGATTCAATTTGCTACAATGTCTAGATTAATTAACACCGTGCATTTTCGAAATGGGTCTAGACAAATGGTTTATTTGATTTTCTCTCTGAAATAAAATACAAGTTAGATAAAAATCAGGGTCAAAGTTACACTGATCTTATTCGATGCAAAACACTTCAAACTAAGCAGAACTACTATGCCACAAACAAAACATATGCGGGTGAACCTAAGACATGAACAGTAATAACTTTCTCCTCTCTACAAACAATTAAGAATTTTAAGAAGCAAGACACTAAAACAAGCATGTTTTTTATTTAAAACTATTTTTTCGGAGGTTTTTGGTCGTGAAAAAAGATAATTAAGATTATTAGATTAATACCTTAAAATTAGCTTTTGTACAGAATCCATGAATGACACTAGATTGTTTTGTAGAAGTAGGCACATAAATGTTTTTGATTACATTTGACATTTCAAATAAAACAACAAAAATAAAAAATTTAAACACTTTAAAAACAAGTCTTGTTTTCGTGACTCAAATAGTACCTATTGGCTGGTTATCAAATTGTTATTTTTTTTAAAGACTTTGGATAAACCATAATTACTATTTTTCACGTTTAAAACTTCACCCTCTGTAAAGTTACATTTTACACAAATATATATTTATACCATTCGTTACGAGAATACAAACCTAAAAACTTGCAATATTCCATAATCACGTACTTTTAGAACACAATCTTGGTTTTATTACCAATTTAAAACCTTAAACCTTGAGATTTTTTACTTAATATTATAAATAATAGTAATCCTACTGACGAATGGTATAGATGTATACCTTATTAGATTCATAAATTCGTAAAAGTGTCACAAAATTAAGTCCCCCTTCCAGGATTCGAAATCAGGACCTTCAGTTTAGTAGCTTTAAAGCTGATGATATGACAAATATAATATTTATCTAAACGTCTTAAGGACACATTTTTATATTTGATAGTCGCTGAATATCCGAATTTAAACGTAGAAATTAGGCACGAGGTACTTACTTATTAGCTTACCTTTTAATTAGACAAGTTTCAATCCTATGCCGATATCAAATACGGCTGTTGCAGACAGCTTACGACGTGTCTGTACTTACCATTTAAGGTACAAAGGTCGCCTGTCGAGTTCACACACGGGGTGATTGCCGGGCGGAGGGTGCGAATTATAAGTTGTCAGGCGCAGGCCTCGGCTACCTGATGCCGATGCTATACCATCTACCACACCTCCTTACGATACGATCCCTCCAAGACTTAGCTGGTCTTTTGATGTGATTGCTACTGTGGTGGTTTAAATGTTTAAAATGCGTGTTGTAACTTGTAGGTAGTAGAGAAGACAACCTGCAAAAAAATACAATGGGGGTTTAATATTATAATAACTCGTGCGACAAATCGCAGTAGTATCTAAGCGTACATTGGCAACTTGACTAAGTATTTGAAGAGTATCGAGTACAGTAATTACAATAATGCCAATTAATAATTAGAAAGTAGTACCTATGTATTTCAAGTGTTATTTATCAGTTGATCACGAGTACATATTATTATTTATTTAAATATGTTGATTAATTTAGTTAGGTAGGTGCGGTGCTCGTACCTACGTTGTCACTGTGATGTCGATAATAACAGTCGAACATAGCAATCAAAGACTCTTCTTATGAATATACCATAAGACCACATGCTTGTTGAATATCACTATAAGTATAAAGTAAATATTGGATTGGAATGAATAATGTTGACGTCCCATCTTGTTAATTAATACAAATCATCTAATTCCGCGGCCGGCTCCGTCGCGCCTCTCGGCTGACGGTCCGTCCATCCCAGATATTATATGGACCATAAAAAGGCGATCACGTTTTATAAACACTACATTTATAACTACTTTATGATTGTATTATTTATTTTAAGTAATATATTATTTTGTGGTGGTGGATATTTTGATTTTTTCTAAACTGTATAATGCTTTCAAATATTTAAAATACAGTACACTTCATTAATTTATAGTATTCGGCCGGGTTTACTAAATATGGAGCGCGCTCTGATTTTAATGGTTTCTACGGTAGAATGTCATGGGTTTTTTACTTAAACATATACTCATAACTTACCGATACTATAGTTTTTATGACTAAGGTTCTATAGGTTCTTATGTGAAATTTAGATCGTTGTCATGAATATTTTTATTAGCGATACTAAATGATCGAATTTTACTTGCATTGGAATAGCATCAATATAGTATCATCATCATCATCATCATATCAGCCGAAAGACGTCCACTGCTGAACATAGGCCTCCCCCAAAGATTGCCACAATGGCCGGTCCTGCGCCACCCGCATCCAGCGGACTCCTGCGACCTTCACCAGGTCATCGGTCCACCTTGTAGGGGGCCTACCCACGCTACGCCTTCCGGTACGTGGCCAAAATACCCCCCAAAATGATAGCACAATATAGTATACTGTTGATATTTTTATAAGCAAATAAAGGTACATTTTAGAATTTTGCTGTTTGACTCTCTTTCTAACCAATATGTATGTGCATGCGTTAGAGAAGCAAACAGCAAAATTGTAAAATGTAACTTTATAAAACACGACTCTGGTATTTATAATTAAACCTATCCCAAAACAAGTATTGTGTTCTTGATGCTGCATAAATATAAAAAAACCGGCCAAGTGCGAGTCGGACTCGCGCGCAAAGGGTTCCGTACCATTATCAATTTATTATTAAAAAAATACAGTTAAATCAACCTACCTCAAAAACTATAGGAGATAATTTTATCAAACTAAAAATCATTGATAGAGTTTATTAATGTGCATAACATATATTTTTTTCAGAATTTTATATCGCGTAGTTTAAAAAATAGAGGGGGGGACACATTTTTCAGACTTTGAGACCTGATATCTCGAAAACGATTTGCTTAAATTAAAATGTGATGTATAAACCTTCATATCATTTTCAAAGACCTTTCTATTAATACCCCACAACCTTATGTACAACTAAAAAAAAATTTCTATCCCTCAGTTACATGTATGGAGGGCCCCCACCCCAATGGTTTTTTTTACAATTTAGTATCACATTCCTGTAGCGGTTCATACAACACATATCCTTACCAAATTTCGTTACTGTAGCATTTATAGTTTCCGAGTAAATTGGCTGTGACAGACGGACAGACGGACAGACGGACATGACGAATCTATAAGGGTTCCGTTTTTGCCATTTTGGCTACGGAACCCTAAAAAACGAGGTTCTTCGTTACTTGGGCCCGAAGGGCATGTCGAAAATTTTATGTTGTCAAATAATTTATTTGAAATTTGAAAATATGTAATTAACTTTCAGAAGAAATAATATTGAAAAAATCATTTTCAAAACTGTACAATTTATATGCATTTATCCCTTTCGCAGCCGATCGCGAACTTAACTCGTTATCGCAGTTATGGTTTTCAACACTATTGACAATGATTTTGAATTCAACTTTAAACGAATATTTTTTTACTGTCAGCTGTGAAAGGGCTTACATATATTATATCTAAGATTGGCTCTTGTGGCATTGTACCGAGGATGCTGGCGGCATTTCTTCGCTGTATTTCGAAACTGATGCATTGTGCAAATTTCACATAATTAAGTATGTAAGATTATAGATTTAGATTTATCTGTCATAACAAGTGAAGATACTGAAAGAGTCGGTCTCCACATAAATGCGCCCGCGCGCCGGCCGGCCAGCCCGGCGAACGCCGGACGGGCGCGAGCGGGACTGGCTCGCACTAAATTTAAATATTTTAATCCTTAATTTAAATTTTTGACATTTTTATTTTATGTTGGTATTCGTGTAGTTTCATTTTTAATGTTATTTGTCATATTGTGGAACTGGAGACGCTTTTAGTGTAGGTAACATTCAACTCATGACTGGCGCCTTGCAACCTAATTTTGTGAGCGCTTTTGAATTAGAACAAGTTAATTGAATATTAATCACAAGATTCTATATAGGGCATCGAAACAAAGTATAACGCTTTAACGATTATTTAGAGGGAATATTATAAAACCAAGTAATGTAAAAACTATTTTGTATGTTCATACTCATTATTGACTTTATAAAAAAAAAAGTCACTTGACATGCGACGTAATTATATGCGTACCCTCTAGCTATTTACCTCAGTAACAAAATTCAACAAGAGACGTAAACGATGGTCCAAAAATCCATTTAAAAGTCTTTAGCTCGTCTTCGGCATGATTTAAAAAACATGCGCTTGTAAATTTAGTGGACGCAGGCGCATGGCGGGACGGATAAATGAGGCATGTAGATCATTATAATACTACATCATTAGTCATCCATCGCGGCGCCGGGTAAAATAAGAGGCATGGGATAGGGAAATGTGATGTTTGTTTAATACTGTTAGTATTAAACATTGCTTGCTTACATAGATAACCTAATACTCGTATAGTACATTACGATACGAGTGCGAAAAAAATGAAGGTCGAAACGAGTGGAGATAAATTAAAGCACGAGCGTAAGGGAGTGCTTTAAATCGACACGAGTTACGAATTTCGTTTTTCGCACCAGTATCGTACGACGTTTTTCAGTACATATGGCCCTCCGAAGATTTCAACCTGACGTAAAATGAACCATTTCTCGCTCTAGCGTGTAATCGCGCCATCTATACTGAAATAGTACAGATGGCCCTCCGAAGTTTTGGACCTGAAGTAAAATGACCCACTTCTCGCACTAGAGCCTAAAAAGTACACCATCTGTACTAAAAAATATATATCATGCATGTCAAAATGCTTAGACGAAATTAACATATTTTAAGTATTTGACCAACCATTCGAATTTAACTGTTTTTTAGTCTTTCATTGCTATTTAAATCCTTTCACTATGTTGGCACTACGTAGTCCTTAGTCAGTTTTACGTACATTGCTATTATGTAGATATATGTATATCTGTATTCATGTTAACAGGTCCGGGAATCCGGTTGCCCAACTATTTAGTTTGTGTTTACTATTAATGAGCCTTCTATTTGATTTTCAATAATTCTATAAATTCTTATCTTGGGGTGAAAATTGTTTTCTAATACAGATTAATCCTAAACTTAAGATCGATTGAAAATTACGCTTTATTATTAAATACCTAGGTAGTTTTTCTGTAGGTATAACCTTGTCTTGTTACGCAGTAAATTGACGATGATTTTCTACAGTGTCTGCACTCCAATCTCGACCTAATTTCCTGTTATTTAAATATAATTTTCGTACTCTGTTTGGTCATGCTGCGTTTATTTGCAGATTATTACTTAATTGTCATTAATGCATGCCTTATCTTTTCATGAGCAAATTTTATGCATTTCGGCAGTCGAATAATTTGAGGAAATTTTATCAATATTTATTTATTAAACCAAACTTTTTATTTATAGCATTATCTAGTAATGTCGAAGTAAAAACAAATAGCTACTAAACTCTTGTTATCTAATGATGTAATCATAAAATATACAAAAACCGAAAAATAATTAAGGCTAATTAAAAATAAAACTAACTACAAATATTAAACTAAGTAAAAATAAATTAAGTATAAATATAAATTATAAATTTAAATATGATGTAATGAAATAGTAATCTGATTCATGTATGCCTGTAAATAGTTATTTTCATCATATTGTGGCTTTAATTTATTTTATCGCAGCCACGAGCCACGTCGGGTCATCGTTGTGATAACCAAACGGTACTTATTGAGGTCAGAGGCGAAACTTCGACATGACGGATTTGATGTTTGTGTAAACCAAGAAGCTCGTAATGGGACTGGAGGTAGAATTTAAATCAAGTACTCTAGAAAGTATTAATATTTATTATTCTCCTAGAATTTGGATGAGGCAGCAAAACTCAACAAGTTTATTTCAGTTTAAAAGTAGATTCGATACCTTGTAAAATTAATTCTAAATAGTCAAAAGTATGTTTTTCGAATGTCGCTGGGCGAAGAGGTAGGATACACAGGATAATCAATATCAATACCAGTAGGGAGAAATTGAAATCTAACAGACTGAGAGTTCTTAGTACCTATCCAATAACCATGGCATATATTTTAGTAACAAGTAAAAAAGGCACACATGGATTAAAAAAAGGTTTAACGTTTGTTAAGAATCTAAACCGTATTGAAATATAGAAATTGCGTTACTTTATTTGGTTATTGATTGTATTCGACGTGTGCGTCATCAGAATGTAATGTAATTTTAAAACAATATTTATTTATAGGAAAAAAAAAAATAAAAAAAAATACTTATGAAAGATTTTTTTTCTTTGTGACTACCTAAGTTAAAATTTTATTAATGTTCTTCTCAATAGTTTTGTGTGGGGTTTAAAATCAAAATTTATTTATTTCTTATAGGTTTTCCTGATATGGACCCCCGGTTGATCAATGTTAAAAAAAAATATCTTAAATAAAATAGTAAATTTTTGCATATTGTTGTTCTTAAAATTCTTCAATAAAGATATCTTTGAAGTATGTAACTCTCAAAAACAGAGCGTTATTCTAAAGTATACGAATAGAAAATATACACCCTCGCATTGGTCTGCCATCTCATTGCGCCCGGCCATTAAATCATTTTCCATCAAATAAGTTTTTACTTACACTTGGCTTAACTAATGTTTACATATGGTGTCGTATTGACTGTGGGCTAGCTCAGCGTAGGGGGGTTCAATTTTATTTATTTTGATCCGAGTTCACAGATATGAATAAACTAAGCAAGTTTAATAATGTTTCGGACACGAATAGGGGAGTATGACGTTGTAATTAACTGAAGTCTGGATGCACACTGATATAGATTGCTAAAACTATTCAATTTTTTCTTGCAACTACAGGTCATTGAATCAAATCTAAGACCACCTTTTAATTAAATATGTATAATGTATGGTGCAAGAGCTCAGACAAGAAAGTAGACACCGTTCCCTATTAAATACAAATGTTACTGATTATTTGGCACACAGGGCGCCGTTAGTTGTGGTTCGGGACATAATCAGGACTATTGACGTCAATAAAAATAACTCTGCCTGTCTGCCAATCTTCATCTACTCTACCACCAAAGCAATATTGTAATTCTCAAAAGAATAATAATTATTGGCTTGATCTTACGTACCTATATCTGCTGGAATTGCATTTGAAGTGTTCTTAGTGGTGTTACTACTTACTACTGTGATATTCTTAAGGTATCTTTGCGATTCGGTTTAGGGATTAGTCAAATGACTACGATACATACCTACTTAAATATATTATACAAATAGCACAAGAGTGGAGAAAATCGATACATATAGAATGCCTGCGAGATTGTAAATAGTGTACATAATATGCATTTGCATGCTCTCGGTAATTTATATTATATGTTTATATGTAACATGAAATATTAATTTATTCTAGTATGAGAGTCGTGAAAGCCTCAATACTAGACTTTAGATATGGCCTCAGGGCCTCACGGGAGTCACGGGAGATGAAGTCATGCAAAATTAAATAGTGCGCCTAACTACTCGGTAATCCATATTCGCTACACCAGATTCACCTTATAGATATATAGTTCGTAGAAAACATTGCTAAGAAGTGAAAAGCACCGAAAATGCATTATTTACTGTAGGTATAAGAAATGCAACTGTACACAGCCTACTTACTTCCACATTGAGGAAGGAATTTAAATATAGTTATTAATCAACCAGGTTAGTTTTTGATAGTCGTAGCATAAGTAGAGAACTTAGGCAAATTAGGCAATCTATTGTTTTTTGGTACAGCTATCTAATTTATCTAATTTAGTAGACATCATTTTATTACTTCGATATACGGTTCTGTGAATACGTTATTCCTTCTTTCTAGAAGACCTGCTTCGGAAATTTTTATGTCTAGTGAAAACTAGATATAATTAACACAGAAACAGTTTTTCTCAAAATTGTGGGTTTATCGAAGTACTCTTTCGTGACCAGACGTTTCAAAAATTGCTCAAAAAATATATATTAACTAATAACTCGGAAGAAAACTTAATTATCAGAATATACACGCGTTTGTACGGGACAGCCCATGGAATGCTCCATCATCAGATCATCACTTCATCAGACAAAAATGTGCCCCACCTATTTTCGCCTTTATAAACTGAGAAGTGGCTCATGTCATGTATTTGGCTGATGATACACGCAGGCTGTTAAATATTTTCAGACAGTACTTTATGATGAGTGGTTTAGCGGATATCGGTCTTATGGGCAAATAATAATTAAACTGTGGCGTCGGGGCTGAGGCACGTGCTGGCGCCGGGCCACGTGCCGGCTCCTCGCATTGTTGCTAGGGTTATTTATGAATATTGTGCAGGAGTAAGCTGGCACCCCGAATCATGTCGACATGCACTTATGAACACTTAGTGTGGTAACGCAAGGATGATGGTTGCTGTCAGTACCTACATGGCGTCGTTGGATAAGAAATTAGAATTCGTCTTGAAACTGAACATATCCATATAACTAGGGTGGACATCGCACTCACACACTTTGTTCTTGTGTCATTGATGTAGTCTGACTAAAATTATGGTAACATTAGAAAATCCTCTTTTCCTTCCGCTCGATAGAATTTATACAAAATTACGATTATTATCTCTACTTTACATTAATATCTAAATTTTAGCTCTCTAAGATTAGTGATCCCAGACTGAGTTAATCCGTAGACAGACAGGTGTCTTAAAAGTACAGAAATATTTTACCATTAGAAATATTATTTCGTTTAGAGGAGGATGAAAGCAATTAATTGTTTACAGTTGTTAGTACCTATTCCATATTTATTTTTATTAGTTCTGAGTCTAATCTACCTTTATTTTAAAGATTTAATAATTATTTGTTAGGTAATAGTGTGCCTTAAGATAATTCAAGTATTTTTATTAATTATCTACGCAATAATTACGTAATTTATTATGATAAGTATCGTACCACGAGAAACGTGCATATTGATATCGAACCATTTAGTAGGAGTATGCGCACGTTATGAATAATCCGGAGGAATCACAACGGCACCCTCTCGCGTGAGAGGTTTCCAATAGGTTTGAGTTTGTCAATAAATTATGAAATAGTAGAGCAGTGTGATAGTCGTCGGCCGGCGATTGGTATCGGAAGTGGGGCGGGCTGACGGGAGGGGTGACTTCCTCGTTCCGGCTGCTGCTCGCGGTCGTAACTCATCATCAGGGCCCCGCGGGAGGCGAGAACACTCTCCCTCACGTGAACACAAAGAAAAATAAAGATTTGTGTGAATTATACACCCTACGCAAGCGAAAAGGGACATCGCGAGTTCTAAAAAAACACGAATGTTAGAACTCACTATGAGTACATTGAGTACCCATTTTGTGCTTGCGAAAAGAAAAGCAATACAGATACGGTTGTTCCATTGGCGTAATGCTCATCAATCTTGCTCAGGTCTAAAGTTAGTACCTAGTGTACCCACTTAGTCGGAGACGTATACATAATTACATATACAAGTACTTAATACCTTGAACGTATTTATATTATTAGATACATTGAATTTGATATTATTAATCATAGTGTTGAGGTAGTTACATCATAAGTACCTATAGTATTATTCATTGTTGTTGTCCAAACCATATGTCGTGGTAATTTAAATTTATCAGTAAAATCATCTAAGTGCCTACTCAATTAGCAAAGGTGTCACATAAAAATATATCTGTAAGATTTGTGACGACAATTATATAGATAAATTTATTTAAACTAGTTTAAAACTTATTAGTTAATCCACATGAAGAACAAGCTCATTGCTACTAAAAATTCTAAACATCTAATCAGTTAGACTACTGAAATTTATTATGTATCAATTTCCAAATTTGCATACTCATTGATTGCTACTAAATTAGTGCTAACCAGATCAAAGGTTGATGGCACCCAGTGGCACAATTATAGGTACCTATTGTACACCATTGTGTAGTGGTCATCGAGTCTACATCATACTCAACCGAAATTTCAATTGAGTATATCTAAAGTTTCTAGCTATCTTATCATACACGCAATTACTATTTAAATCTAATTATATATGGCGACTTCCTCGCACATCAGTATTGCGATACAGCGAGGAAATGCCGCCAGCATCCTCGGTAGAATGCCACAGGGGCCAATCTTAGATATAGGTTAGGTTAAGTAGATTAGTTAGATTTAATCTATGTACATAAATTGTAGTTTTGAAAATAAATAGCTTGCCATATTATATATCTACATATTTCCGGATCTCGTGAACAGCTTTAACGATTTTTATTTTGGGATGTAATACGTCATTTGAAGGGTCCACGTAAAGAACATCTCTAGTCAATTCAAATTCCAGAAGGAAAAACCACCTTACTTTTAACAGAATAAGGTGTGAATTTGCCCTGATTTTTTTAAGTACTGGACATGTTTTTTCCGTAGACCCTTCCCTTCATTTTTAAGCGTTTTGGGAGCGAATCCTCAGGAAAAATTCACTACTTCGAACTCAGTCGCTCAACTAGCTACCTCTACTTTACCTTAAATAGAAGACAAGGCATAAGACGTATGTAGATATGCAGATAATCCGCAATTATACTTCAATTACCTAGCTTTAAATAACGATCATATTTTGTAAAGGGATTAGCCTGGTCGCAATTAAGTAGTATCTATTTAGGTACTTACCTAAATTAATCCATATAAATAAACATGTAAAGTTTTATTCTCTCACGACGTGGGAGACACTCTAGGCGGTCCTCAAAACACTTGTCCCTGCTGGAAAACAATAGCGCTACGCGCGAAACTCGCAGCGCTCGCTAGTTCGATCAACGAATGACTTACGAGTACAATGACAAGTTTCGGATCAGTTCATTCTTGACTTTATCCGCAAAAATAACAACTTTTTTTATTCATCATTTGAGTGGAGCAAACCCATTGAACATCTAAGTATACGCCGAAGGCTCTCTGCTCTACCAACTTCTCTAGTAATCGGCTCTAAATTGTCTCTGGTTATGTTTTCTGTACCTCTTACAGAGGACGATAAGAACACAGAAATTAAATGTGTTACATTAAATGTGTAAACTACTACATTTAATTTAATTTAACATTTGAAAAGTTATATAACATTTGAAGCCCTTTCTTTATCCCAAAATCACAATTAAAACATATCGCACTGATTACATTAATAAAAACATGCCTGATTTAAGATATTCTCTGATGTCTACAGAGTTACAAAACAAATTTTCCTAATAATACATTTTAGTTTTACCCTGTGGGTATAAACCGGTATACAATTTATTTTATGCTAACTAGTTTATTGGGTTGTCCCTCTAGCCGCCCAGAGACCTATAAAAAGGTCTCCAGAAACAAAAGAAATTTTATTCTATTTCCTACAATGTCAATCCAAATTTCATTGGCAAATATTACTGTCTGGGCGGCAAGAGGTTATATAATATATTAGCTGTAACCGAACCATGAGTTGACAATTTACAATAGCGTTTACGTAAAGTAGTCCATCAAGCTTGCCCCAATACGAGTACATCAGTGCGAGCACGATAGACTGCTTTACAAACCGAGTTAAACGTTACTTGCCAACTCTTAGTACAGCTACTGTAAGACAATGCCTATATTATTATTAAGATTTTACGTTCGTGGAGGAATACCCGAAGACAAATAGTATATTACTATAGAGGACGGGAAACGATTACAGGCCAGATAGGGATACGCGGCCTGTAACCCTGTTTCTCGCCAAGATTTGTATAGCGCTTTTCTCAAGCCTGCCATGAAATAAAACGAACTGATTTCGCCGAACCATACTATTTAATTTGTAAATAAACTAATAGTATCGTAAACAATGAAAAAAAAAATTCGCGACTAACTTTTTTTTAAATCTGTTTGAGGTCTCATTTTACCTGGGTCGCGTTTTATAAAGTTACAATTTACAATTTCACTGTTTGCCTCTCTTTCTAGCCAATATGTGCGTGCGTTAGAGAGGCAAACAGTGAAATTGTAAATTGTAACTTTATAAAACGCGACCCTGATGGTATAGACATAAATTCTAAGGTTTTTTTTCTGTGGCTGAATGTTAACCCCTAGTGTCACAATTTGACGTTCCAAAACAAAATACAGTTTGTTTGCAGTCCTAGGTGTGAAATAAATACATGAAATCTCTTTACATATCATCTTAGCACAAGACACAGGTACATAGTATTTCCGGGTTTAAATTAAAGTAAGTAACATCAACATTTCGCAGCAAGTTTGAGAAAAGTACTTATTTCTAAATGGAATAGTTGCAGCGTCGCTGTTGATAAGACTAGCTTACAGTAGTAACCTACGTTATTCGTACTATCTACACTCGCTGATTAACGTGCTTCCGCTTTGAAACATTTCAATTCTGAACACGATTCACACATGTTTGTTCAGCGTCAGTGTCAGGAATGTTAATTAGTCAAACTACGAGATAAGATAGACTTACACCGTTATATTCTAAACATTACCTCGCCAAATAAAGTTGACATACTTCCTCAAAATAAGAAATAGGTTACTCGTATTGTCAAAACTGATGCTTAATTTTAATTTCCGATATCGAGAAGATGAAATATGTTTACCTATACATCATCAGCCTATCATAGTCCACTGCTGGACGTAGGCCTCTCCTATTAACTATGCGCAAGGACGCATTAGGAGGTAAATGCCCATAATCGCGACGCTGGGCAAGCGGATTGGCGATCGCAGTAATGTGTCCACTATGATGACGCTGCTGCCCATCATCAATCTTTTATCAAATAATGGTCAGTGACACTTCAATCCCATAGTCGACTCTTAGGTACGACACCCGCAGGAGGAGTTGGGGTGGTGACAAATGTATTCTTACTGCCGTCATGCGTCACCACACGGCAAATATGTTTACCCTTACGATATTTATATAGCGAATGGGACCCAAGAAACCAGTCGTAATAATTCGATTTTCTGCTTTATAGCTGCGTAATAAACATTCTAGTTGTCCGGTTAAAACATTTTTTGTCTCCAGCTAATAACAATACTGTGGGCATAAAACGCTCTGATTTGATATTTTCTCATTCTAATAAATAAAGATTTCAGACCTTACAGATCGGGACCACTCTAAAAACGACCGCCCGGGTTGGGTGTATTAGAATTTCCAACTCTATTGTGTTTTATCATACATTCTTTTTTGCACCTCGTCAACGTACATTTGCAATTTTCATTCTGTCGATGGCATAGATTACGTTTTTACGTAACGTTGATTGTGTCTACATTAATTCGGTAGGCGCTTGATTGATTAGACTGTAAGTTTACATTTTTCATTCAGAACTTTGTGGTTTTACCATAAAGAAATAACAAATTAGATAGGTAATGTTTTGTATTAGGTAACATAAAATAGTTCGATAATAACTCCCTTCATAACCTTGTCAATAATAGCCAATACAAAAGTTGGTCTATGTTATAAATGTCGAATCTTACAGAACTAAACTAAACATTGAACGACATGTCATTTTTTGACATGACGAGTATACACATACAGGGCATGTATTGTACAGGGCTTTTTATTGATATCCGTTAAATTGGTCAGATTACTTGGGAGATTAATTAAAGACACCAGGATGCTTAGCCAAGTTGCCAATCGCTAGCGCTTGCTAGCGTATCGTAGTTTTCCCTATCTGTCACTCTTTCATATTAGTGCGACAAAGAGAGTTAGCTGCCTTTCGTTTACGATTGACGACTAAGCGCTAGCATTTGGCAACTTGGCTAAGCACCCAGGGGTGCTACCGCGAACACCGAAGTTCGCAAATTGCGGGGATTTGTCTCTGTCACTCCAATGAAATCGTCATTAGAGTGACAGAGAAAAATCCCCGAAATTTGCGAACTTCGGTGTTCGCGGTAGCAGGCCAGGTATATCGCCTTTTGTTAAACAATGTATGTTGATATTTACGTCTGCTAGTAACGTTTTGAAGTTGGGCACTTATCAATAAATCGCTTAGATTTCGCTACCATCAACAGGAAGACGTAACCAGACGCTGTACAGTAGGTATATTGTACATTTAATTCAGATAAATCATACGCATTAATGATTAAAGACCTAGCGCTTGTGTTGAGTGTAATTAAAGCATATTAAACGAAACATACTTGTAATAAATAAAAATATAAAGCATCCAGAAGAGGTTGCGTGTTTTTTTGACTTGTGTGTTTTTGCCACTTTTCCAGATGTTACAAGAAACCACGCAAAATTGCGACAGCGAAGTACTTCAAATTATGTTTATTCAGTATGCAAACAGCTTTCAAACCATTTATGTACATGAATAGCAAGAGATATGTATCTATAAACTTTTTATCATTTAAAACATTTGTGACAGCACTCATGGCTATATAGACTCCGTAATATATTTATTTTTTTTATAATTACGAGTATTTTGTAAGGAGTATTGAAATTATTCATGCTGAATTTGCTCGTAACTCGTACTTAATGTTAATGAGTAGGTAAAGTCGTTTTTTCATATTTTTCATTAATTAGCTAAGAAATAAAAATAAAATAGGTGAGTCATTTATCTAAGATTTATGATTGTTAGAGATACCGTAAGTTAAAAACTCTATTACTTTCTTTATAGACATGACTTAAAGGCTTCATAAAGTCACACAAATGAATTAAATTTATTTCTTCTTAAAACTGTAATTATTCACAAATACGTATTACGAAAAACGTAATCACTATAGTTTCAATAGTCCCCAGAGCATCTCAAGTTACGTGGACTCCTGTGAAAGCGGGAGAACTCACTAGTTCTGTTCATGATGGAACCAACACGTAGAGTCCCGTTGGAGAAATTTGCTGTGTTGCACACCTGTTGAAACTTATTCACGGGCACAACAATAGATATTCGTCAACCACTTCTAGCAGGCGCATAGAGGTTATCGAAAATTAAATGGAAAAGAGTGATGAAATGGGTCAGAAATTGAATGGAATGCTATAGAAAACCCCGTTCACATGCTGTAACAATTATTTATCTTTGCTATCGAGGCAGGTGGTGCTTTGCCGCCAAGTAATCGACCCTTGAAAATGCTATCACAAGAGACAGCAAGCGGGGCCACACCGGTGTCGGCGGTTCAGGAGTGTAGCTTAGTGGGCACTGGCTTAGGGCTGCCTTAAGCCAGTGCCCACTAAGCTACACTGCTTCAACTAGCGTCAAACCAAATTTACATTTTTCACTCCTGGAGCATATAGCTCTAAAGAATCCGGTCTGGTCTGGACGGCCAATGAAGGCAAGCTAGAGCTGAGAGTCCTACAGATCCCATTAGGGCCCACTCTGATCGACACAGACACGCCAGAGACGAATCCTGACCGACTTGTGGGGGCCGGGTTGTGGGGCTATTATTGTTATACTTCGGATTACCTTTTTTTTCATGGTACAGTCAGTAAGCATCGAATTGATAAATATTTACAGCTAGTATACCTACCTTTTCGCCAGACAGATTTACGCAATTCAATAATCATCTATTTTAGGATAGAAATTGATTCCGCATCGAATGGGTATTAAAACGCTGCGTACATTAAACAAAGTTTCCTCATGCCTGTAACAAAAGTCAGCACTTAAATACTAGTTAGTTAAACTTTTATTGGTTCAGCAGTTTAATAAAACTTGTCTGGTAAAATACTGAAGTTGTTGATTTGTGCTTTTTAGTTTTATACAGGGTGTAAGTCTAATACGGGCGAAGCTCTTAACGGGTGTTAGTTTACGACATAATAAGTACATTCAAATAACTTTGACTTAAAATTAGAGCAACAAAATGTTCCATACAAAATAATTCGGCGCGCAATGTAGAGCAACATATGCGAGTTAAGCACTCGTTGACAGCTAATTTCAAAAGCAGATGACATAACTGCCATATCAACAATAACAAATGTTCGTACCTACATTACTGCTCCGATAATCTTAAAAAAAATCTGTGGGGTCTAAATTAAGAGTAACTTTAAAAAAACCTTGTTATCCACGATTACACTAATGAATCCCATGCCTGGTTTAATTGATCGCCCGTATTAGATTTACACACTGTATTGCATTGCAAGTGTGGGTTTTTATTACTTTGCAAATACATTATAGGTATGTGTATTTTGACACGTTTGTTTAGGTATCAAAGAACAGTAATAAAAGGTAACACTTTAGGAATGTTCTTCAGAAAACTACACATAAGCATACCTTGGTTAATGAGATATTGAGCGAAGTATTAGAATTTAAATACGCGTGTTCGTACCTACGTACATTCGAGTATATGTGCGTAATTCCGTATGTATAAAGTTGTGTTGTAAGGTACTAAGTAGGTACAAGTAGATTTTGAGACGTTGGAGTGTAAACAAAAAGGGTCCCTGTCGAGGGTTGCAATGGGCGGAGTCAGGTGTCACTGGCAGGCTGCAGATCTTATCTGGCGGGGGAGGTACGCCAACGACCTCCGACCATAGGTACTTTGCCTCGCCGCCGCTCCTATAAAGGCATAGACCCGCAAAACTTTTGATTAAGACTCATGGAGAAGTTCGTGTTTAATGAGGGCAAATGAAAAAATAAAGAAATCCTATTACACAGGAATATACCTACACTTTTTAGAAACATCAAGACATAATTATTAGCTTTTCTGAATCAACGTAAAAGTACTTGATCTTCTAAGTTCTAATATAGTACATCACGATACAAGTGCAAAAAAACCGGCCAAGTGCGAGTCGGACTCGCGCGCAAAGGGTTCCGTACCATTATCAATTTATTATTAAAAAATACAGTGAAATCAACCTTCATCAAAAACTATAGGAGATAATTTAATCAAACCAAAAATCGTTGATAGAGTTTATTAATATGCATAACATATTTATATTTTTAGAACTTTATATCGCGTAGTTAAAAAAATAGAGGGGGGGGCTGGGGGGGGGGCACATTTTTCAGACTTTGAGAGCTGATATCTCGAAAACGATTTGCTGAAATAAAAATGAGATTCATAAACCTTCAAAGACCTTTCTATTAATACCCCACACGCTTATATACAACAAAAAAAAAAATTCCATCAGTTACATGTATGGAGGGCCCCCACCCCAATGGTTTTTTTTACAATTTAGTATCATAATCCTGTAGCGGTTCATACAACACATATCCTTACCAAATTTCGTTACTGTAGCATTTATAGTTTCCGAGTAAATCGGCTGTGACAGATGGACAGACGGACATGACGAATCTATAAGGGTTCCGTTTTTGCCATTTTGGCTACGGAACCTTAAAAATGAAGTTCGTTTTCGCACGTGTAATACGATGTTTATCAGTACATACCTGTATGGCCCTCCCAAGATTTCGACCCGACGTAAAAATTCGTAAAATTAACCACGTCAGCACTTTCGCCTATTAGTTGAATGACCTTTTAAATTTCATGTTAATTTATTATCTAGTTTTAAATTGTCTATTGGTTGTTTTGTTAGTCCTATAATGTTCGATACCTATAAACTATACCTACATATGAAGGGTTCACTGAAAGAACATATCTAGTCAATTCAAATTACAGAAGGAAAAACAACCTTACTTCTAACATAATTAATTTGCCCTGATTTTTTTACACTGGACATTTTTTTTCTGTAAACCCTTCATATAACATGATACCCTTTATAAATATGATATTTTCAAACAATTTATTTTAAAATGTAGGTACTATACATACCTAGACAAAATAATTACCTGCGGACTGTCATTGTCAAACGCTAATTAACGATTTATTTTGAAGTACATTGATTCTCACTGAACGTTTCGTAGAAAATTAATTACGTTTTACAATTAGAATTTTTAATCAAATAATGCTCACTGTTTGTCTGAAAATCTGGATCTCAATCCTCTGTTTTAATAAAATGAATGCATGCATGCATGATGTTAACACACTGTATAAAATATTATTGTTTTTGTTGCCATGTGGAAAACAAAAAACGTGACAAGTGTTATATTCTCATGACACTTTTCTTAACGCCGGGGATCTAGTTAGCTGAAGTTATTAAATAACTTGTATAATTAAATATAAAAATAATTAAAAAAGTAAATAAAAACAAGGTTTAATTAAATTTGAATTATCCAATATTTAAATATCAGCCAGAATGCATACAAATGCTTCAATGCTAATCTATGTGATCGATATCCAAGTTAACCTAAAGGGTGGTCCAGATATACAGGCCGAATGCTAATAAGTGAATTGACTAAAAATGAAAGCGCATTGATAACTTTTGGTTTATACTTTTAATTTGTAGTTTAAATATCACTACATAGTATAAAATAAAGTCACTTTTTCTGTCCCTATGTCCCTTTGTACGCTTAAATCTTTCAAACTACAGAACGCATTTTGATGAGATTTTTTTAATAGGTAGAGTAATTCAAGAGGAAGGTTTATATGTAGGTATAGTACCCGTGGAAAGCCGGGGCGGGTCGCTAGTTATTTGATAAAATACTTAAATGTTACGGTCCGTTTAATTTACTTTTTGCCTAAGACGATGTCAAAATCTTACTAGTATGAACTGACTTACTTACTAGTATGAACGTATCGTCATTTCGGACGATCCGGTCGAGGACATTTTTTCTTGATGAATAGTCAGGAGACGATTTTGAAATTTGCTTCGTTAAATTCCTACCGTACCTAACGTTTAACTATTAAGATATTTTCAAGATATTGATTTAAAAAAATTAAACAAGATTAAAAATGATCAAAGCGTTCCTTTTTTTAAGTCGGTATATATACCCTGTGTATAACTAATTGAGTTGCTTCGTATTTGTAGCCAAAGTAACGACTAAATAAAAGTGGCCTCCGTTTCTGGCCCACCCTTTATCTTTTATTTCTATATGTGCACTGATAACTGGGACATGTATGCGTATAATTTCAATTTTTTTATTCCGAACACAAACAATTGAAAGCTAGATTAGAGCAATAATTATTGAAAAAAGATTTGTATCTTGGACGTCTGAGTCGAAGTAGTGTTAGATTTACTGAATCTCTGTAGAGACTTATCAACAATGAATTTCTTAGTTTGTGTTTCGTTGATGCGCTTACTTGTGATCGTCAGGATGGCGGGTAAACAAACGAGCCCCTACCCCTAACCTACCCTGGGAACCCTGACCTTAATTTTGATCAGTTGGTCGATAGTATTCTTTACATATTTATTCATTAATGAATATGAATAGAGCTTGTTGTTGTAGAATCATGGCGGCCTGGCTCCGTGTCGACGGCTCCTCAAGTCCTCATCCCTCGCAATATGTTAACATATTTTTTCATTTCTGCATCGGACATTTAAAGAGGCAATTGCAAAGTGCATGCGCAGGAGTGAGTTTTATAATAAGAAAAAGCTCCTACCGCGCTTGCACCATAAGGATCTATAAATCTTTTAAGTACTGAATCAGCCAATCCCTGTTGAGAAACTATAAATCATCTCAGCAGACAGTAAAGTCGATTCGAATATGGCCTTCTCGCTCGCACTCGCCTCCTCTTATACACTTTACATCATTTATCATTTTCTTCTCTCGTTTCTTCTCAATGATAAATTCAATTCTCTTTTGGAATATGATTGTTCATCGTTTTGTAACGGTGGTGTTTTATTGTGGGCATCGTCACGGAGTTAGGTTTTTTGTTCGGAATTCAATCGAAATCATCGCGAGAATTGGATTTCCATTTTAGATTTCGTATCCCGAATGATCGATCTTATAATCCTTCAAAGTCTGGAATGTTATCTTACCTACTTCAGTCGAAAGTGAGTCGAAATCATATAAAAAATAGCGAAAGTTTCATAAGAGCAAAGTTTTTATTACCTTAGAGGTAGTAAGAATTTAATTTTTTTAACTTTTAAATTAATAAATCTTATGCAATGATCAACTATTACTTTGTCAAGTTACCGAAACGTTTCAAAACGATTTTGTGAAATAGATTATCAATAGGCACCATAAAGTGTTTTATTTTATTATATTTATACATGTACCTACACTTGATGCTCGTCAGTTCGGGATGGTAAAATTATATGCATGTGATAAAAAAATTCACTTGCCTGCCAATAAAAGAAAATGGATGGATGGAGAAGATTTTTTGCTGCCATTATCGCTATATTTTCGGTGAAATTAGAGCAGTTGAAAGGTCCACGGAAAAAACATGTCCAGTGCTTTAAAAAATCAGGACTAATTCACACCTTATTCTGTTAAAAGTAAGGTGGTTTTTCCTTCTGTAATTTGAATTGACTAGACCTGTTCTTTTCGTGAACCCTTCAGTTACTAATATATGAATGTAGTTTGTCGGTTTCTTATGGAACACACTTAGCCCATAATTGTATAAGTATTATACCTCAGACCATAGTATTCTATTAACTCTAGGCCACTCTTAGAACCATTTCAACATGCCAAGTAGTATTAAGAGATAATATATGTTACATTTTGATGTGAAGCGTCACTATGACATATATCCCGACTTCCCGAGCGGCACAAATAAGTACCATAAACTACCTACTAATGTTTGAATGTGATCAAGTTTTCTGTCACGTCATATCATAATGGTTTTAATTTAACGTAGGCAACTAGGTGTAACGATGACAAATACAGGGTGTATATTCAATATGGGCGTATAATTTAACGACGATTAGAATAAGACCCAAGGAACCTACCTACCTACCTACACGTACACTCGACCAATTGGAACCCTAGGCCACTCTAGAACCATGTCAAAATAAAAAGCCGTTTGAAATGTCTTACAATCTGATTGATAACGTTACTTTGACATGTCCAATTGGAACCCTAGGCCACTCAGGAACCATGGTTCCTGAGTGGCCTAGGGTTCCAATTGGTTGACTGTACCTACTTACCATGATTTCCTTAGAAAATTAGGAATTCTATTTATTCATAGATTAGAATTCAGCACACATTGTATTGCATCCTTATTATTTCACGTACCTAATTGTCAAGTCATGTCGGTGTTACCTATTATGTCTGTCTAAGTTATTGTAGACTATGTAAGTATATTGCAGCTCAGTCGGACGTTAAAAAAAATTAGACCTACTTAATTCATAACACAATTTAAGAAAGTTATTAAAGAAAGCGACTCTTATTGTTAAATAATGTAACTGGGTAAATCCCATATGAAATACACCCGCTGTATATAAACTTTAATACCATTTTTATACCGGATAGATAGGTACTCAACCTCTCTTGTGTCGCAATTTCTTTTAGGTTCTAATAGTTTCCACGTGCACAGTGCTTAGACATCATCACATCAACATACCTACCAAGGGTCAATTTTTTGTTTGTATGTATATTGTACGAAAAAAGACCAGAAAATTGGTGGAAGTAATAGATAAATAATGTGTTAGACTTCAAATACGATTTTTTATTAATTTTAAAAGTCTGCTATTTACATGGCTGTAGAAAATGCATTCAACAATATTCTCTTAAAATAACTTAGAATACATGGTGCTCTTTCAGTCATTTATATGCAATATAAATAGGTTTGCCTTTTTCTAATATGTCAGTATGTGAAAAAATAGATACATCAATATCTTTATAAGTATAGCTATAATCGTAAAGTTCAGAAGTGGATAGCACAATTCAATAGCAAAGACACTGATAACTTATATTAAAATCAATTGCTTATACCTATTATCACTGGGCATTCATCTTAATCTATGTATTTTTACATGATGCTAATTATTCTAATGTAAAAATGTACACAAAAAATTTAAATATTACTACAAATACGTAGTCTTATTGGACTTCGGTGCTTTGGCCTCGCTGCTCATTATGTTACTTCGTGTTTCTTAAATTACGAGTACCTACTGCAAATCAGTTGATACTGTGCCGCAAACACCTTTTTAATTAACATTTAATAAAGTCATTTACTATTAGAATTATAACAGAACAGTTTGTACATCGCTTTTTATGTGTCTAAAAGGCTGTATCAAATCACGGTCAACGAGGCAGTTGAGTAATTTGCAGATGTGTGACATGCTGACATGTAAATATACATATTACATAAACTTGCTATGTACCTGTGCTGCAAAAACGATGGAAGCAGTAAATGATACCGACAAAATACATTAAAAAACGTGATTCAAGACAATAAATTCATGTGTAATAGATCTAATTCGATGTTCCGAAAGAAACAACTGTTTCTTTTATGTATTTTTCCGAGTGCTATAATTTCCGTAATTTATATAATATCCTTAACGAGCAATTATAAATAATTGCAGCGCTATCAACATCGTGCAAACAGACAACAATTTTTATAAGAATTACAGCGGTCAGACTACTTAATGCAATTATAAGCGTAGAGTGCACTACAATTAAAAATCCTATTAAAGCGTCTTAGGAAACTTTTCATTCCACGTAAATACCATAAACATTAGATGTAAGGGGTAACAATGCCCACTCAAATATGTTTTTCGGCTATTTTATAATCGTGTAAAAAATGCATTGAGCTTTTGGTAAGCATCGATTAGAATATTGGTGTGATGTCATTTTAATACGAGTATTCTATCAAGTAATTTGTTTGTGCAATGTCACCCCCTGTGCTAATGTAACCCGAATGAGCGGTAAATATTTGTATACAGGGTGCTCATGAGTATACCGACAGACTTTACCAATGCATTTTTGATGTCAAAAGAAGTAAAAATTATTATGTGACATATATGCCATTTTCGGACAAATAAAAATATTGATATTTTGAAATTTTTTATACGTGACCAGTAGGTAATAAATTATAGGGAAAGATTTTTTATAAGGGTTTCACATTTTTTTTTTGTTTTTTCTGAAATTTTTTTCTCATTTTCTCTAACTGTAATCAGTGAGTATGTCAACATGAAAACTCTTAGTGTAAGAATTTTAATTATGCAGGCATTTTCAGTGACTTATAATGTCATGAAATAGTTTTTTTTTAAACATGTGATTATCTATCTCTTAAACTAAGCCGAATCCTGAAAAGTTCATTATAGTCTCAAAATGTGATCAGGAATACATCTTTCAAGTTTGTCGGGTTACTCATCAACATCCACCCTGTATTTGACTCAACAGAGCAATGTACTCGTAGGTATAAGTAATTTGTTTAAATAACTGTTTTGCGTGCAAATGATTTTGCAAAACAAATAGAGTTTAGATAAATTTTACAATAAATACATTTTTAATTTAACTTTTAGCCCCGCTGTTGATAATGTGTGAGTTAATCGTCGAGTGAAGAGTTCCCTAAGCGCGATGTTGTCAGTAGGCTGCGGCAGCACCTGTGTGGTGCATTAAGTGGTGGTGATGGTAGGTTTCCTGTGTAGGGCACCACCAGTCAGGTACTCCGTGGGGCATTGCAGGGGCCGGCTGTTGAAATTGGCTCCAGTGCCCACCGAAACCAAGTTTGTTATCCATCACACCGTTGCCACCAATGTTCGTGAGATGTGGGGCTTGATTGTGATGTGGTGGTGCGGGTGGTCTTTCGTAGGGTTTCTGATCGTGGGGATTGAGGTATTTATTGTTAAGGCTTTCGAGTTTGTCTGCTATCGAGCCGTGGTGGGGTGGATGGTGCGGCGGCATGGGTGCATGTGGCGGTGCAGGCGGCGGCAGAGGCGCAGGCAGAGGCGCCGGGGGGCTGCTAGCCCCGGCTGTGACGCTGACGCTGCCAGCCGACGAGGAGTCGTCGCCGTCGCTGTCGTAGCGCGGCGACGCGTCGCCGGCCGCGCCGTGCACCTTCATGTGCTTGCGCAGCGATGATGGGTGTGTGTAAGATTTGTCGCAGCCATGCACGCGACAGTTGTAGGGCTTGTCAGACGTATGCACGTGTGAATGTTTTTTTCTGTCTGAAGAGTTCGCGAATCGCCGGTCACATCCAGCGTATTCGCATTTAAACGGCTTTTCACCTGTCGACAAAGAAATTCATACATTTACTTACTGTCAGTAGGTAATCTGTATTTCGTATTCTATACATAGGTATTCATATTTATTAATGCATCCAGCGGCCAATCTGCAAAATCTGCAAATTTTGACCTATTACCGCGAACACCGAAATTACGAATTTCGGTTTTCGCGGTAGTAGGGCAGTTTCAATCCCATTCGTATCGTATCGCAAGAAAGTTGGCTTCTCAGTTACATGCTAAAGTCTAATAACGCAATAAATAACCAGATTAGCGCGTTTTTATACTTTATCGGAATAAATAAATAAATACCTACATATAAATAAAGCAATTGCTTGACCCTACTTAACGCTGTAATAAATAATCATCTACACAATGCCTTGCTTGTCACGACAGGCCGAAAGAAATCGAACTTTGCTCCTTAAGAAAAAGTTAAATCTTAAAGAGGGTAGGTATTTTCCTAACTAGAATGTGTTTGTTGCGGTATCAAACAACCAAACGAAACTCTACCCAAGTAACCATGAAGTGTATTTTACTATATTATGTTTTGTTGTCGATAAATCTCAGAGGTAATAAAATTCGATAAAGCATTTGTACTATAAATAGGGGTGCGCCAAAGTATTTATAAAATTGCAACTTAGATTATTGGAACTCCGAAAATTTTTCTTATACAATTTAACTTCATAATGATCGGTATTTAGAATAATCTTTGTTCATAATCATCATCACATAGAATTATTTATGTTCATAATATTGTTTTTCATACATATTTTTAGTACTAACTTTTATGTTTATAAAATTTTTCACTATACTTATTTCATGCTATATATTCTAATGTTATAAGTATTTATTTTTATCTGTACTGGTTTTATGTATGAATTATTTTTGTTTAATTAAATATAAATCGTACTATTACTGTAAACTAGCTACCTGCACAAATCAGGTTGTGGCAGAGTAGGTACCTACTGTACTAAACGGGTTTCCTCTAAACTTTTTTGTCCGAAACGCTTAGGACAAAACAGACTTGGTATAATCTATTTTGGCATCAACTTAATGAGACAGAAACATCTCTTGGCTTAAATAACAATATTTCGAATATTATTTTGTCCGAAACTATCTTGGCATATCATTAATTACGCCGAGTGTTATAAGACAGAAATTAGATTTGCATTTTTTTTTTGGGCATGTAGCCACATGTTCGAAACTTGTCTTTTTCGTCGGGCAGAATTTGCTGTGAGGGTGAAAATTTCTGCAGTGAGCGAGCGAAGCGAGCGAACAAAACCTTCCGGGGCAGATCCGACTCGGATAGGTTAGGTTAGAAGACTAAGGCGGGAGCTTTGCTCCCGCCTTAGTCTTCGAGGTTATTTTTTTTAGCAACCTAGAAAGTACTCAGCTCAGTAACACAGTAAGTAACGTATAGAACATTACTACTACCTCGATTATATTCAGAGGTTGTAATTATTCCTTCTCTGTTATGCTGAAACAAACTATGCCGATACTTTTTATGCACATCCAGATTATGCCTCATCATAAATAGGAGCATCGAAATTATGCTCGAATAATATTCGAACAACTCGAAATCTGCCACAAAGAAATATGCTAAAGTTGAGTATGTCACAACAGTTTCTGCACAAAGCCCATTATGACTACATAGTTTATGTTATTCATAAAAGAATTATACCACAACAGAGTGACCCTAATGGGAAAATGTTTATAAATAAACGATTTATTTCAAATAACTTTATGAGTATAGATTAATCTACTTGACGACTTTAGGAGAATAAAATTTCGAAATAAAAATCGTTATGAACATTGTAGGTAGAAGTATAATTTTTAGTAAGAAAAAAAGTATGAGAAAAATTTTTCGGAGTAATGATGATTATGAGTAAAAAACGGTATTAGTAAAAATATTCGAAGAAAAAATTGTATAAGTGCCAATATGGACCCTATAAATAGGACGGTAGAGCTTTGCGCGGAATAGTTTTTTAAATAAAATGACCCCCATTTTGTGTGACGATGCTATTAGAAAAGCACGGATGACAGCTTTCCGCACATGTTCATTGATAAAAAAAATCAAAATGAGCTCACCGAATCGTATGAGAGCAACATTCAATAAACACGTTACGAATGCGCATGGCTCGATTAGTGTGACCGCACTATGCAACAATGGTTGTAGTTTTCTTTGTCATGTTTACAAATAAGCCTCTTCGGTTGTAATCCCCGGCATTGTGTTTGAAACTCGAAGATCGCGTTGAGGAGGCACAGATGCTAATCTCAAGTGTCTGTTAACGCACCAATAATAGAGCTTTTTAGACCTTCTCTTACCGCAATGTTTGTTACAATTCGTATAGGTAACTATACGGTTTCGATGAATTGATCTCACATTCGACAGCATTTCTGAATGGATTGATACTTCCTTTCTTGCATTTAGTATATCGCCACCAAATATTTTTGTATTGTAACACCAAGTCTTTCCAAACTGAGGCTGAATATTCAAATGTTTTGTATTCCATCATTTTTGGAAGCATGAACAAAAAGTAGAACGATCTCATTTCGGTTGGCACAATAAAACAAAATCGATACAAAACACTAATGAGTTAAATACGGTGATAAAAGAGGCCAAAACATGTGTCGCCCGTCTAATTAGTAATCGGGCGTTTTATCTCAGAGGATGACAAGAAAAGGAATGAACGACAAATCCTATTAGAGCAAGATGGCTTATCGGCGCACGCGCCGCCGGCAGTGCGAGATCGGTCCTGACGGTGCCCTTGTAATTAGGTACATGCATTATTTGGCATTTTAAAATATATTGTCGAACATAATGTACCGTATAAATCAGTCTTACAAATACTAAGATCTTACACCTATCTGAAGGTGCATCTATAAAGTGGCAAAATAAAAACAGAAGACACACGATGGGAATGCGCGTCGTGAATTCGTTGCGTGCCATGTCGGGACACGGGTTTTAAGGTCAGATGTTTATCTTAAACGGCTGTATCACCCACAGGAGACACTTTTTGTAACATTATTATCGATGTCGTAATATTATTATCTAAGTCTTATAATAATAAAATGATGATCATTCAAAACTACTACGAAACGTAGATTGTCGTATATTTGTAGGTAATTTACCTATGTCTAAACTGTGCTCTTACAAGAGTTGTAATAAAATAACAGTTGGCACTATGCCTAGCCAGAATTACTCCGTGGTGTTGGATTACAAATCGCTACCTACTTAAGAGCGCTCTGCTGAGAAAACAAGCTTTTTAGAAATAGCACGGGCAAAGGAAACCCGAGCCATTCGGCCTTTGCACCCAAATTGTGGTAAATGGCTTTAGGTGAGTCTAAACAAAAACAAACGCGGGTTACTGGGTATCAAGTTCCGTTACTCGATTGCCACTAACCACTATTTATTACTTCTTTAAAATAAACACATTAATTCATCCAGTGGGAATAATCACCAGGAAGTTTTTTACAGTAACTAGAGTAGAAAATCGGCGGCAGTATAAACCAGCATTTTAACTAAAATTATAGTATAGTTAGTGATAGCGGGTAGCTACTATTCATTGAAATTATTTTTTTAAATAGACAAAATTATTGCATTATTTTAAATGCTACGATGGTAGTCGTTAGACGTAGTGAGTTGTCGTGATAATATTAAGTGCATAGATATAATGTAAACTTTTACAGTAGGTACGTAAGATTGACGCTATTCAGTACAGTTTAGATTTGGATTGCCTTCTTTGTGCTAGTAACATTGCTATCCGTCACATTATTGTTATGATTACAAATTACAACAATTGGTTGGTGTTTAAAAGATTATATGCCTAATATATAATAATTAAACGGCGTTCCAAAGAAAAACGTAAAATACGATTACGCTGACGAATTTAATATTTTATCTGAATTGGAACGTAATAAGCATTGTTTTATCGGTTATTAGATAGTACATAATGGAGCATATCCGAGTTAATTTAATCTCTAATAGACAGGCGGCTAATGAGCAGACAATGACTGGCCGTTTGCGGACAGTGGACCCCTTCGAGCAACAGCGCGCGCTGTCGCTGTCTGGCGGCCGCGCTCGCGAGACGGCGGCGTGGCTTGGACGGCCAGTTTGTACTCGCCATCGATTTCATTGTTTATAGACTTACAAGAACAACTCTGCACCACCCTGCACAGATTTGTCAAGTCGAGTGCATATTATAAACGAGGACACTTCTCAGAAAAGTGAGTTCTTCTTGCATGTTATAAAAGACATTTCGTACCGCGTAATGATTTATGATCTTCCTTTTATCCGAAACGTATTTCGAATTAGAAAGATATATTAATATCTTCATTTTTTCCACTTCTCAGAGAATACGGGCCCTCGTCCTGAGAATACAAAAAGAAAACGCGGGGTCGGCCCGGCGCATTCGGCGCCCAACGACCGTGTGACAAGGTGCTTTATGCGGACGATTATGAGCAGACCGAATAATGTTCCGATACCCGATAAATATCTGCCAACTCATACAAAAGCATCCCAATAAAAATATAATAGTAAATGTACCAACAACAACGCAGCCCGCAAACTGCACAGTCATATCAGGCTGATAAATATAAATTATAATGGAAACGTACGTACGAAGAAGAACGGCGGTTGTTCCTTATATGAAAAACCAATTAAAATCCGTACAACTAAAACTTGGAAGTATAGTCATGCGATTGTTTTTGATTTTTAGTCGTATTGCAAGATGGAAGAAGCTGCCTATAGACTGCATAGGTCGGTAGGTGAGTTTCCTTTTTTGTCACGCAGCACCATAAAGCGAACGGCAAGCTAGCCCGAGAGGATGCAGGAGGCGCAGGGTGTTTTGCGCTGTTCACATTACAATCACAACGCCTTTACTGCAGAAATACCAAATTAAATCTCGACTCGACTCGCTAAACGTACAACTAATACGGGTTCCGAGATCTGAAAGTACGGAAAGCTCATGGTTGAGATTAAACGTTTTGTGAATTTTGCTGTTCCATATTGCCTTGGGTTTTACTGGATTTTATAATAATGTATGATTAGATTGATTAGGTATGTTCATCCCATATATGTATTATAAAATTGTATGTATGTAGGCATTTTACGCTTTGCTATTAACGTTCTTAATTACCTTATTTCTCAAAAAGTTAATCGATCAATTTAGATACATCTTTTTTGGAGCCTTAAATTTAAAAGTCAGGTACCTACTTACTTACCTAACTATTTTATATATTTTATATACCTACTTTTTTATTTGGTTATTTATAGATATTTAGTCGAGATGACCTGCCTAAGCTTAGTATTTTTTTTATAAATGAGCGTTAATGGTTATGATATGATAGATGTGTTTTAATATTTTCATTTGTTTTAACTCATTTTATTGTAGACGAACCGAAAACTGCTTTTTGTGTCTCTGAATAATTTAGTTTGGTAGATAAACAATATTGTACGAGGCACCTGCAAGAATAAGTACAAAACATCCTCTAAAATTCTGGCATGCTCGTCAATCCGCCGTCAAGCGCTCTGACAGGCCTAACCGCCATCATCGAGGCTCTCACGGGGAAAAAATATCACAAGCAACAATACCATTACCGCACTTAATAGTAACAAATCACATTGAATATTACCACTTAGGTAAAGGATCAACATTTTTAACTTACTGGAAGACGTTATAAGTAGGTAAATAAGTACTTATTCCTATCATTTGGCTAACTTGTCAGGACGGTATGGCCTAGGCCAATCACATTTTTTTAGGTTAATTCTCATGCAATAAATCAGATTTCAGTCGAATACAACTTACCTACTACTTGCAGAAGAAACCAGATTCACCCCACAATTCAACCGTAAATTTTTTAAGTTTTATCTCCGTTACGTTTGCTAAGGTTGCGAAAACATCCTCGTTATCGCTTATGTCTTTTTATTGTCTAGGTATCAAAAGCCACTTCCAAGAGAATCTGTTGAACGAGTTAAGTACCTAGTCGTATATTTTCGCTTTATCGGCTAGATGATTCGTCCATGGTTTATATCGTAATGTTCCAGGATCGTTGTCTCTGAATACATATTTTTGTCTACCTACTGATTTAACCGATACCCGCCCTCTACATAAATTCGTGGGAAGCAGGCCCCTTCCATACGTCACTCCTGTGACAGGTTCTTTGACGAGGTAGAACAACCGCAAAATGTTCGTCGAAACATACCTGCATCTGACATTATTGTACATTGTATTGATATTCAGAGTGACCTCAAAGACGTATTAACAAAACTTTTGATTTCGGTTGGCATATTATTACATTGTGTTAAAATTTGCCTTTTTTAATTATTGCATACGTACATAGTGAAATTTGTTGCAGTAGAGATTTAGCTTGTACCTACAGTGGCGTTCAGATTTGCATGGACGATTTATGAATGAACTCATTCATAAACTATCCATGCAATTTTGAACTCGACTGCACCTAATTTAAATATTATTATTATGTATTAATACTTCGAGTTATTTTCTCATGCCAACGCTCTCGACTTTTCCCTTCGGCTTCGTACGTTTTGACTTTTGATCCTTGAACAATAATTTGGTCAACAGAGAGAAAGTAATATAATCTGTTACGGACGGTGGTTTGCATTTTATGACATCATTATTATTATGTTACAGTGCTTTCAAACTTTGCGTTACAACGGAAACGGATAATTTGTTTCTGCTGATAACAATAAATACACAATGAAGCAGCCTTATACAAATTTTGAGGAGAAGGAGCTATTAACTAAACTTAGACTTTTGTGGTTTTTACATGCGGTATTAGGAAGGCTTTATTTTATACTTTTTTGCAATTACTCCGTTTGAAATTTGTAGGTACATAAATACATTATGTACGAGTATGATCGTAAATGGAGCCGTTTTTCGTAGAAACTAGTTAGCAGCAATTTTTATTTACATTTTATACCTACGTCTATAATAAGCCTATGTAATTATATTATTATTTTAAGGTTTACTAGTTCGTTATTGTTAATAACATTACAATTTTAGATAATTCTTCTCAATTCGCAAGTTTGTCAGAAAAGCTAAATAAGGTTTGTGATCTCGAGTACGGACGGAGTAGATGGAGGGGTCAGAGAGGCGCCCAGAGTGGCGGCTGCGTGTCGCGAGATCTTCGATAGCTTATCTCGGTGTTGGCATCTACGTCGAAGACGAACGGGCGCGTTCCCGATGAAGCCCGGCCCAGCTCCGTACGTACGAGTAGGTATGTAACTAACAACACTCCCTAGTTATTTCGCTTATTTACGATGCAGCGACGACGTCAGTTTATTTGTGATTCACTGTTGATTCACTTGTAATTAAGAGGATTGCATACCGAATCAACAAATCAAATCGTTTATAAACAACCGTAATGTTAAAGCAAACTAAAAAACTAAAAAAAAAATCTATTTACTTGTGTAATGCATACCATTCGTTAATACGAGTAGATGCGTAACTGCAAAAGATGAACAAAATCTAACCAAAATGAACTCTAAATAAAATGCATTGTATCTTGAATTATTGGTTGCTTAAGTATAAACTTTTATATCTCAACTAGTTAGTTACAATACAAGTTTTCCGTGACGTTAGGTTTGGTTTGTATCAAGTTTCCTGGTAAGTCCCTCGTGAGACATTATGGGCAAAATGGAAGAAATGTTATCAATAAAGTGGACATGGTGTTTTTATTAGGCCACGAGATATACTAGTAAGATTTTCAAACATGTTATGACTCGTATATGGAAAATATAATTTAGTTGCAATATTCATAAATTACAGAATAAATTAGTTTCGCGTTAGACTTATTTGGGCCAATAAATTGTCGCAGTGATAGAATAATTTGGCTCGGGTCGGCGGCGGCGTGTCCTCTCTGCTCCCACGCAGGCTTGAGTTTCAGCCCCCGGGCGCATTTTTGGGACAAACCAATATTTCTAACGAATATTAATAGCAGGTCTTGTTTTGTTTTTAATTCGGTTGTTTCGGTTGATTTGGTTGTTTTCTGGTGAGGCGCGCCCGACATTCCTATCATAACTTAAATGTTTTCCAACATTAATCGTTTAATGTTGACACGTATCTTTCTTTTTAATGTCATTTAATTGAATGTGGATATTTATAAATCAATTTTCTTTAATCGCCATAAAAAGTGTTAACGAAAACGTGGTAGATATTTATACGAGTTTGACAAAATAGGTACAAGTTATTTCTGTGCTGAATGCTTGTCTTCTTATTGCTTGCTGTTTAAGCATTCGATTCGATTCTTATCCATTTCTTGTCACTTCGATCAGAAGTTTTTGGGATGCAGTGTAAATGTGAAGAATTCTCATTCCCGAGTGTTTTGAACACAATGGTGGTCGGTCGATGGGGTAGCAGTCTGTATAAGTGGAAAATATGCGTGTCTCAACTAAATAAGCAATGGTATATGCGGTCCTATTTTTGAATTGTCCATAAACGGATAAGTATGTCTAGTTGTCCTATTATTGTTTAGGTAGGTAATTTCAAGCCCCTTTACATTTTTCCTCGTAAATAGATACGGAGTCTAGAAATAAGACTGCATAGATACACGCCATAGAAATGTAGTGGTAGAGACGTGGTATTCGGAGTCTTTTTAGGATTCTGTGTTTAAGTTTCCTTAGGCCCCATGTACCCACAACTTTTTAATTTACACGATTTAGCTTCAATCGTCTTGTCCTGATATTTATCCTAAATGATCACGATACTGCATCATCACAGATAATTTAGTTTAGTATTGCGTCATTTTGGGTTCATGAATGAAAATAAACCGCGAAGTGGACTTTTATGGTGAATGTTAGCAGTGAGTCTAGTGCGCGGTCTGAGCATGGCGAAGTAACTATGGAGTGCAGGTTAGTCAGCCGAGGACGCAGCGGCTGAATGTCGGCGACATCACTCACTTCCATACATATTGATAGCGACAAGGTGTTGGCTAAAAAACGCATGAATGATGCAGTGAGACCCTCCGCCGCTGCCCTACAAGACGAAAGAATTTCGCACAGTTAGGAACCTCAAAGAGCAAAGTTTTTCGTGATGCATTGAAAACGGCTGATAGCTCATTTAATTTAATGGCGAAACTAAATGGTCAAAGTAAATTTCCGACACCTTCGTTAACATTTTATATGTTTAATTAAAAGCGATGTTTTCAGCTGTACATCAGTGAATTATTTAGGTGAAGCTTTAGTCGGCATCTGTGATAAACGTTAGGATAAGTTACTTCGTCTTAAGCTATTCGATTGGGCTCGATGTTTCTCACCCATCTTCAAATACAAACATGGGTAGTAAAGTGTGTAAAGAAATGTTAGTAATAAGTAATAAGATAGAAAGGGCGAAGCAGCGTAGGCAGCACCGGCCGTTCGGTGCATCCCGTGGTTTTGAAAGCATTGTTAGATTGCAACCTCCAACAATTTATGTAGTCCTCGTACCGGCTTGTCGTGCACGTCTCGTATAAATTATGTATTTGGCACATAGTAAAATTAAGTTACCTTTATGTAAACAACCTGCAGTGGATAGGTATTTCTGTTTTGTCTGACTGTAGTATTAATTTATTTAACAAATGAAAAATATGTTGAACGTTACGCTTGCCTCTTCATCAATTAGTTTTTCATCAATTATCTTTTGCTAAATACTTAATTAGAACTTACTTAGAGCTTTCTTAAAATAGGTACGATAGATACGTTTATTTAACAACTTCGCTTCATGCTGGTCTGACCTAGGGAAATATTTTATGAATGATTATATAGGTACATCAGTAGCAGTAAATGTGTTATAGTAGTTAGGTAGAGATCTATGTACCTATTACTTTTCATTAAGTACTTAAAGTAGGTTCTCGAGATATCTAACTTGTTATTCATTATACGTCTTAGTTCGATGCGGGTGGCAATCGTAAAAACTAGCAAATAGTCTGAGATGGAGAAACAAAAAATCATAAAACAACTCGTGAAGCCCACATATAGACTTTGACATAAATAAATTAAATTTTTAATCAACAAGGACTTGTGTTAACGAGATGTAGTTATGTAATGTATCATATCGTAGACTGTAAGTAAGTAGGGATTCATAAAATCATTGGTGAGTTTTTATTGGTACGACTTTGTGATTTACTAATTGCTCGAATCACATTAGTGATGCAAGATTCGTATCCTATCCGATGGTATGTGATGCTCGCCGATGTGAGACAGCTCGCATCGATCGCGGCTTCGGCTGACTTTAGCATCTCGGCGGCGAAGTTTTTACGCGCGCTCCGAAGGGCTGTTCGCACCATCTCTTTGACATTTAGTGAATTTCTTAAAAGAAATAAAAACGTTTTTCACGTTGGCTGAAACAGGAATGTTGTTACATTTCCTAAACGTGTTCCTCTGCTTAAACTTTTTTAATTTGGCAAGCGTAACTCTATTAATAGAGGAAATATCAATGACAAATTATGTAGACACATGATTATGTTTTGTTTGAAATTATTAAATTTACGGTTTAAAAATATATGAGTGTAATGTAAATAACGTTTGACATTTTCGTAAATGGTAGTTAAAGCCAAAAGTTTAGAGCTTATGAAAAAGATCAGAGAGAGAATTATATTCCTTAATTTTTTGTTTTGCCATAGTCGGGTAAAAAATAAAGCGCTTAACGCTTTTATTGTCTCCTAAGTGAGTAGTGTGTTTTGGGGTAGCAAGTGATTGGTGTGCATGTGTAGGGTCCCACGCATGTGTGCTGTGAGCGCCAGGCAATTGTCGTAAGCATGTGTGCTGAGGGATGAAATGTTGTTGCTGACGGGTGACGGCCGGCCACGCCCATGAGATAATCGCTTGTTTTTACACGGACACTTAAATATTTTTTCATCACACTTGCTGTCTAAGCGCGCCATTGCTTGCGTAGTAATAGAAAAGTGAAATTCCCTAGGGAGTGTGCAATGTCTTAAAACTTATTTTTTGGTTGGCAAGTGTGATGAAAAGCATTGTATGCATCACGGTCGGTAAGCGAAATACTAACTCGAGTCATAAAAACCCTCCGCCTAATGGCGTCGGGCTTCTAACACTCTCGTTAGTAATTCCGTACTTACCTCCCTTGATGCACAATGTACTATTTGAGAAATCAAAGTGTATACATTCGTTACGAGGAGCGAATAATCCTTGATAACTTTACATGCATTGAAATGCAGTAAAGCTTAAAGAAAATGGAACAATGCTTAGCAATCCTCAATCTAGGTATCTCCTGTGAGTATTATATGCTAATATCTACATAATTGTAACGAATTGTCGGGGTTTTCACAGCAATACAAAGCCTGTCACAATCCAAAAAATATTCTTATCGACATTGACATTGATACAAATAAAAGGTAATTACGTGTAGACGTATATGGAAACAGGTCCAAGTTTTTCGTTAGAAACTTATTAATAGTGTAGCTGCAGATACGAGTAGGTACAGTCAAGGGCATAAATATGTATACACTTTTTTATCTCATGCCGTTAAAATAAGGTGCAAAAGTGTATATATATATTTTTGCCCTTGACTGTACATATAAAATAAATATATGTTCCACGTCAAGCGATCATCTAAAATAATTATGTAAATTGTCACTTCTTTAAATGAATTTTATTGAATATACCTAGTGACAAAGTTGTAGATAAATGAAATAATGATTAAAGATATATACTTAAAATCATTTTGCATACGTATTAAACTTGCGACAGTCTTTTAATGTTACCGTGAATAGACATGTACTTAAACGTTATTAATATATTATATTCAACTGTATTATTATTATTTAGAGAGTGTTGAAAAATGGTGATGACATTATTGGCTAGGATTTACGCTGACATAAAGGGACTCATTCAGTATATCGTTACGCACACATCCGCAACTTTATTGTATAGGACTTTTTTATACATTTTAACAATCCGGGGCAGATGGTAGACACACATAAACACCTTTTATTCAAGCCAACTTTATAGGGTTAGTGCATTATCATTATAATGTGCTTTATTGTTGCTTAGACGATTTCAGTGTACCCGGGGTAGTTTTCACAGCCTTTTCAGGTATGTGAATACGAATTGTAAGATAAGAGTTTATGACTTATCAAAACATTCGTTCCACTGAATCCTTCACAAAACAGTCACATTATTTATTAGTCTGAACCAAAACCGTCTCAAATTGGTTTTCGCATTATTTTAAAAGCTTGCTTATATATATCTGCATCATGATCGGTTTTAAGTAGTTCCGGATTAGTATTGTCAATTTTCGTATTGGTACGATGAGCATAAGCGTGTTTAGTTAGCAATAAACGGATGTTAAGAGCTGCACTCGACGTGCGCACACAATGCAGGCAACCACAGGGGCGGCCGGGAAGGGTTCCACATTGTTTGCAAAATATTTTGAAAGCGTCATTTTATACGGCATATTAGCTAGCACTGCGTTTGATAGTCGGGGGATGTCTTCGTCGAAATCATATCATCATTATGGTACCTATTGTATACTCCACGTCGTCGTTCTGCCATAAATGCGTCTCTAGCTAGTGTCGAAGTTATCACAACTCAGTCTTTTGTTGTGCGAGTTTCCCAGGCACAACTGGGCATCTGATTGGTTAATCCGGTGATTAATATTAGGTAATATTTGTGTACAATGATTCATCCCTGTAAAAAAATACAGATATCCGACCCGGAAATTTATGTGTAGATTTTACAGGGAATTCAAAATTTCTAAAACAAATATTACCTAATATTCATCATGTTTTGTGCTGGAATTTGGCGATAACTAATCGCAAAGGTGTTAATAGGTGTGTAACAAGCTATTAGTTGGGATAAAGTAATTGACTTCGGTGGGCGGGCAGCGGGACCGCCGGCGGCAGTTTGACGCGAGCTCGATGCGCGGCCTTTTGATTTCTAAACTTTAACTCGTGTTATGTTTTGTTTACTAAACTGTTGAGTAAGCAGTGTAATGGATTAATTATGATTATTTATGATATATTAAATGTTATTGCAGTCTAGTTGCTTCTAGGACGTCACGTTAGATAGTTATAAGTACTCTGGGTTCACTTAACAAACCACAAAATATTAAATAATGAAAAAACTTTTGCCTAAATCAATTATTCATCTCTGGTCATATCAAAAAGCGCATTGTTTAGAGTTCAAACAACTCATTTTATGCAACACTGTAACTCAAATTATACGTTCGCCAGCAGCAATGAAAAATTACGTCAAAGATACTTTACGTACCTTTGCATTTCAAGCTACGTGCCTGTAGCTTTTTCCTTTCGACTGAAGTACGGCTTACATGAAGGTGTTTCCGCAGTGACTGCTTTCCGGAAATTTTGAAAACTCTTCACTCTATGTATATTTTCCTTTAACTTGTTGTTATCAGGGCGAATACTTCTCCCTTGGTCGTTAGATTCTAGTTCAAGCACATCGGTGTCTCGCGCCGCGCACCTTTCATTTCGACAATCGCCATATTTCAACACTTTCACCCTGCGACTATAAGGCGGCTAAATTTCCCGCTAAGCATGGAAGTGCAGTATTTAAGACCAACGCCTGGTAAAAAAGACAAAATTTAGTAAATAATTTAAGACATTAAAATTTGCAATTTAGAACAACTCGCAAAGCGATTTGAAACTACATATTACAACTATTACCAATGTAAATTTATGTTACGTTCATAAAAGTATATTATTATTATTATAAAAGGTAGGTACTGTATGAAAACTATCACACAGCTCCATCACACTATAAAATTAATCATTCGCCATAGCAACCGCAATTTGAATATAACTAATAACCGTTAATGATGATATTCTATCAGGAAAGTTCATTTGTTTAATTACTAAGCTAATTTCATTAATAAGTGTTCCCGTTGGTAGATTAGGTAGAATGAACCTAGTGTATCTATCTACTAGGAAAAAATAATTGTTTCATACTTTGAAGTTAATTAAGGTATTACCACATCGAAGAACTTTAATCAGAAATAAGCCGAAATTTAGAAGGTACCCAGATGGAGTCGCTACTGATTTTCGACATAAGGTATCATTTTACGGCTAAAGTGCGTTCCTAATAAAAGTATCGGTTACTGCGAGCACGCGCGCCGGCGGCCCGGCCGCCGCCGACGTAGGGAGGTAGTACGTACGCAGATATAATCGGCTAGCCTCGATATTTTAAAGATTTTAATTTGCTTAAACTTTCTGTTACGTATTTATACTACGGATGAAATTGCAATGGATAACATTAAATTTAACGGACGAGTTCCATATAATGATCACCTACATTATAATTAATTTTAGACAACCCCATCATTTGTTGGTAAGTAATTAAGAACATAATGAGAGTGGACTTCCAGTTTACTAGTCATAAAGCCAAATTTATGGCACAACATAAAACAATTCTTCAAAATCTCCCCACAAAAAGGTCTATTCTATTCAGAGACCCGTATGAGATAATAGCGGACGGGGGCACGGGACAAAAGTCTCAACGCAACGCTGAACAACGATGACCAAAAAAAAAAGAATAAAACCATCTGGCTATTCGAATTCCTAGACCTATTCCTTTAAAATCGATATTTTAAAGTTAACTACCACTGCCTTATAACAATACCACGCCGTAGTGCGTGAGAGAGACAAACGTAAGAGAACGAGTCGAAAGAACTGGACATTTTAATTTATGATAGTTTTTTTTTATTTTACATTACAGTTTAGATGAATCTTTAAACTTTTGTAATGAATTGAAAAATGGTTCCTGACTTGAACAGTTTTTGTCCTTACCGAGAAACGGACTTCACAAGTCGACGACGGTTCACAGCTTACACGACGCCCGTTAGAAATGGTGTTTGCGATTAGATCGTGTTACAAGGATCTTCTTTGATATGAGTTGTTATTTGGTGTCATTGTGTTGGATTGGAGTCATTGTGATATTGCGCTTTATGTTCATAACACTCGTAACAGTGGGCGTCTGTTAGACCACGGGCGGCAATCAGCAGCCGCGGGAGGCGGATCATTATGCATTAATGAGAGTCGAAATATTTCCACAGGTTATCTATATACGCGCTGTAAGTCTTAAGTCTGACTAGAGATGAATAAATGATTTTTATAACTTGACTACATCAAATTTATATGTTTGTTAATTAATTTGTCACTACCTATTTTTAAACACTTACCGGTATGTGTTCGTTTGTGTATCTTGAGATTTTCGGATCGGGCAAATACTTTCCCGCAGCCGGGAAACGGGCAAGGGAAGGGCTTCTCTCCGGTGTGCACGCGTATGTGGTTCACCAACTTGTATTTCGCTTTAAACGGGCGACCGTTCCTCGAGCAACCCTGCCAAAAGCAGGCGTGCGTTGTGCACTCAGGTCCACCGACATGTTCTACAGTTAGATGCGTCACTATTTCATGCATGCTCGAGAAGAGTTTGTTGCACAACTTGCGCGGAGGCGGTTGCTCTGGGTCGAGCCACTGGCAGCGCATATCGCGTCTCGGAGGAGCACGCACATATCGCAGGAAGGCGTGCGGTGCATGGGCATGAGCGTGAGGCACGAGCGGCGGCGCTCCGCCCTGGTAGTGCATATCCCCGCGCCAGTCCCAGCTCTGCTCGAGCGGCTGCTGCGGGAACAACTCGCCGCAGCCGCCGTACTCGCGCAGGTAGCCGGGCTGGTACGAGTGCAGCGGGTAGGGCTGGTAGTGCGGCGGGTGGTGCGGCGGCGGGTGCGGCGCGGCGGCCCGATGCTGCGGGCCTACGCCGCACGCCGGCTGCGGTGACATCTTCAACCCGTAGGACGCCAGGTGCGCGTGGTTCGTTTCGAGGAAGGCATTCATGGCGGGTGTGGCCGACGCCGGCGCATATCCCCATTCACCCGCCACCATCCACGCGGCGGGCGTTCCCCGCTGGAACCTCTGTTTCTAACAGCGTCGGAACCGACGCTTTTCCAGGCCAATTAATTTCTATTTAGGACCGGCCTTTTCTATGTCGTCGCCAAATTTTCACAGTTTTCTGCTTTCCTGTTGAAAAAAAAGTTTTGATATCATAGTCCGAAGCAAATGAAGTCATAAATCTAACCTAAATTTGTAATCATAGTTTAACTATTGGATTGTAGTTCTACTAATGCTCATCGGATAATTTGAACTCTGCTTAATGTCAGGCAGGTAGGTGGATACCTAAATGGTCCGTGACCGTATCCCTCTGGCGACCACAAATCGTATTAAAAAAATAATGTTTTCGGACACCTATAACTTCGAAAACTTATAATAAAAATTTGAGGCAGGGCAGGTACTCGTGGACATTAAATTTAACTGTGGGTGAATTTATACGACACTTTTATACGTCTGAGACAAAAATTTCGATTGTGTTCGTGTATATTTAATTTTAGTTTATTTGTTAGGTCTGGCTCCAATCTCTTTTATGGCACGTTGGCATTGATAGTTTATTAACATTATATAGATGAATGATTAAACCTGTTTGTGGAGAGGCATGACATCTTTCGTGCAGTGCCTTCCTAGGACAGGCCTATGTGTATACCTGACCCATAACATACACGTGTGTCTAGTTATCTATCTGGGTAGGTACAGATGATTTGTTCGTCGACAGATTTGCATACGCCGACGTTTAAGATTATCAATATAAATTTTTGAAAAATTTATGATGTTTAGACTCTGTGATTACTGATGAAACATAACACAATTAGTGCCTACGAAAAAAAAATCCAATGGTATGGGAAATTCCGGAAAATCTCTATAGATTTAGTGTATTCTATGTCATTAGTGTCAAAAAACTAAATTTTAACTGTGTTAACCCAACTTGAAATAAAAATAAACTTTATATTCGTATTCACCAACCTCGAAATATAAGAAAAAATAAAGTAGAATAAAATAAAGTAAAAGTAGAATTAGCCGTTCTTATGTTTTGTCACAACCATGCCATTTTAGGGGTTGTATAATATGCTCGCCTTTGCGTCCTGTGCATTGTTAATAAATAATTACTGATTCATTTTGAATTTTTACACTGAACTTTTCTCAAAAAGTTAATTAACTCTGTAATTTGAGTTTTTAATCAAGGTGTCACGGTTTGTTTTAAAATCAATACCTCGTTATTCGATTTCAGTAAAAGCCTGCATGATGGTAATTCCTTGTATAGGTTTACAATTACAATCCACAATGTTTGAAGCCGTCTTTTGTAAAATATTAATAATGGAATTCTAAAATCGAAAGCGTCAACCTTCCCTAGACTATCAAGTCTTGTACGTTTTTCTGCCGATAAATTGGATTTCCTTACTCTTGTTCCGTGCAGTTAACTAGTTTTATAACTTGTTGATTTAAAAAGGTTTATACTTAGTAAAGGGTATTTAGCTATAAATGCCTCATTTTGTTTGAATCGTTTAAGTTTTTTTCTTCAGTGTACAAATATTACAAACACCGCAACAGTTAATATCTTTTTGTTTACCGCATTTTTTTTACTAACGGCAAACTAAATCCAATGATTCCGAAATAATCTTGTTTATGCATTGTTTGAAACACTCAGCGAGTTGGCTCCGACAAGGCTATACCTGGCCCGTTTAAACAATGTCACTCCTTTCAGATCTCCATCTAATCTGTACATTATCTGCGAGGCTCCCTGCCGTGTGGCCGCTTCATCACAAAGCAACGGGTTGACAGATCTTTACAGAAAGGCATGCAGGAATAGGATTACTAAAATATGTCATTTTCTGACGTTTAAATCAATTCCCGGGGTATTTTGCACCTTATGTCCCGCGTCATAAAATATACGTACATAATCGAAATACTCCTCGGGTTTTTATTAAGTACCCTACTTGACATCTGCTTCACACTTTTTCCGGCTGTTTTTGAGTATTAACTTTAATCTTATTAACATGATGTTCTAAAATAGATGTGCAATGCTGATCAGTTTAAAAGATTTCCGCTAGATAAGGTTTAGCTTTTGTTAAAATTTTTGCTTAATCTTAATCGGCTGAAACTTTGTAACACTTCTTTAGAGTCGGTTGCAAAAAGATTGTACATAAGTAGTTTTAAGGCCTTAATCAAAACATCGCGTCCATTGTGTTACGAAAGTACAAAGTGTACAAACTATATGGTATACTCTGTCTAACAACATTTGACAGTAGAAAAAACGGTAAAAAATGTAGGTGCGTATTGTAGATCAATCATAGAATTCAAATGTAGGGTCCACGGAAAAAACATGTGCAGTGCTTAAAAGAATCAGGGCAAATTCACATCTTATTCTGTTAAAAGTAAGGTGGTTTTTCCTTCTAAATTTTGAATTGACTAGACATATTCTTTCCGTGGACCCTTCAAATTGTCGTCTTTTTTCAGTGCCAAAAGTCGTTACAGGAACACAAAAAATATGAAGCTAAATTTTGTTTTCATTAAAGGCCATTAATTATGTACCCTTTATTGTAAACTAGACATTATCTGAGTTTATTAAAAAGGCATAGTAGTTATAAGTGGGTAGCCTATAGTTCTTATTATTTTAGTAAATAAATGATTAATTAATGTTTATGTATAATAATTTAAACATAAGTATGTAGTTACCCACATCATACATATTTATACGGCGAAGAAACCAATCGATAGAATTTATTAAACTTTATAAGCCGGGGCTGGCTTTAATTGGGTTTACTATTCTTATTTTATTAAAGGTAAACAATTATGTATTTACCAGGTACATAGGTGGATATAATAATATACAGCGTAGGTATAATTAAACGGTATAAGTAATTAGTGTAGGCACTAACTAACAAATTTTTTTTTTAATTGAAATTTAATTATTTCTCCGATAGAATTATTTTTCCATACTAAATTAAATGCCTATAGTTGCCGATTTCTAAGAATGAACTTTTGACAGTTATAGATTGATCCTTATTAATATGAGGGTAAGACTGACCGTTTTTCCGATAGTCTTAACGTCATAAATAATGTCTTGAACAGAATGAAATTAATCACCACAATAAATAAATAAATAAATATTTAAATAAATATTTTTTAGACATCTTTACACAAATCGACCTAGTCCCACGGTAAGCTCAACTAAGGCTTGTGCTGAGGGTACCAGGCGACGACATATACAAGTATAATAGATATATACATATAGATACTTAAATACATAGACAACCATGACCAAGGAACAAATATTTGTGATAAATAAATACACAAATAATGCCCTCGCCGGGATTCGAACCCGGAACCTCCAGCTTCGTAGGTAGTGTCACTACCAACTAGGCTACGGAGTCTGACAATACCAACACATTCACAATAATTACAACTTTGTCACAATTGAATCAGATTCTTACATGTTTCAAATTAGTAGGTACAATCGACAACACAGCTGTGAATACAGACAAAGTGCCAGAAATATGTATACACACCTTTATGTCCAGGCAATAAAGTTCTGTTTACATATTTTTGGCACTTTGCGTGTGTTCACAGGTGTGTTGTTGATTGTACCTATTCGTTTATTTATTGCTGATAAAAATATTAAATTGTATGCACTGCATGGCGATTATTTTATGGGGAATGGGCATGAGACATCAGCATCACCGTATAATGCATCCATCTGTAAAGGTCTACTAATAGTCTAATAGGACAGGCAGTGCAGTCCAGCAGTGGACAGAAATAATAATAAATAAATGTCAATGATGTCAAATGTAATATTATTGTTGTTTTTGCCAAACGAAAATGTCGAATTTAATTGATATAGTACATGCAGTGAACGAATATAACCATGGAAACCGCCCTAGAGAACATTGCAATTTAAATTATCGGGACTATTAGCACACCAACACAAATACACCCACATTGAAATAAGGCTATCGCCTTCGAAAATTATAATTGAGATTCATAAAGTGAACAATGAAGAATCATACTCTAATCATGGTTAAATGACGCCAATATTCACAACTCCTTAAATAAAATTCAAACAGTCTAGCTTTGGGTTTGGCATGACAGTATGGGAGAATCGGATTTTAATCTCTCGTTGCAAAACAATCAGGTTAATGAGTAAATGTTTAGGATATACCTAGCTCCCAGCCTCCACCTAAGCAAAAAGTGAACAAAATTCCGGACCATTCTGTAAAATCAGTTTTTTGATGAGGTGATTGGTTATTGCAAAATGTCCGAACTTAAATTGCGGCCGTTGATTTGATTTGCACACGCGATTAATCGGTGCCTTTACCTAACGTGCCTGCATAATAGATACTTAAACATAAAGAAAACAACCACTTCCAAGGAAGTCATTTTTATGATAAGTATACTCAAGTAAAAGTTTCTGTTACTGTTGGCTTCCGAGCTGGAATTCATGCATTTCTTTGAACAGCATAAAAAAGAGCGCTCACGCACAAAAGGTGGTTAATTAAATACATTTTTTTTATTACACATAAAAATTATCTGTAAACTTTAACTAAAGACCAAGTGAGCTATCTAATTACGAGCCCCGATGCATATGTTCTCGTCCAGTTAGACAGTTTTTCGAGATTATCCCGTTCATACGGGGGAAAAGGTTTAGAGACAAAACCTTCACTATTCAATAGTAGTACTAAAGTAGTTTCTTTGAGTATAAAATATTTGGATTTAATAAATCAGAATTAAAAAAAAGAAACTATTTTACGACAGGTATTTTTTTTAATTTTTTTTACAATTTTTATTTTTGTAAATAATCAATGAATGTAAAGAACGCCATTAATATTAAAGACGACATGGTACACCTGATGCACTGCGAATTTTGCGTCAAGCTTATAAGCGCGGAATTACGGTGGTGAACGAAAATATAATTTAGACACTGGTTTATTAAAATCGATTTATTAAGCTTCTGCACCGTTATTCGAAACCTACATTAATATTTGAGAGAGGCAATCTTGTTTACTATGACGTGACGGTTGCGATGAGGGACACATCTAGTGCATCAAGCACTAGCTCATCGTCCGATTCAAGAGAGACTATACCTACTCCGGCATGGGAGCCGAAGGCGGCGTAACGATGCCATAGAAGGTTAGCGGTATCCAGATCTGTATTAGTGACATGTTGCAATCCATGAGTAATGTACCTTTCTCAGGCAAATGAGAAGATGAATTAGAGGGCAACGTAAGCAGCGAGATATATACAAGGCTGAAGAAATTTGAACCCACTGTTCTTAAAGAAAATGGTTTGACACTAAAGTTGCATTTAACGATGTTTTAGAAGAACCATCCGTTCCAAAATACTCGCCCGCTCATGTTGACCTTATAATCTCTGTTCAACATTTTGATTCCGAAAACTGGACAAGCGTCCGATATTCAGAGGTACATAAGCTTTGCTGCTCCCAACCGGCCTTTGTAGGCCTCGAGACAAATGACAAATTAAAGAATTTATGTTTATGACGCATTAATAGCATGGTCTCGTACTGCTGATGAGCTGTCTCTTCGACGTTAGAAAATAAAATCAGATCTTTTTATGGAGGGTAGTTTTCATAAGATCCCTAATGATGCTTTAACGACAAACTGGTCTTAACATAGGTATAGGATTGTTGTGTCTCTTGAAATGTAGTACATTAACCATGACTAACGTTCATACAATTTATCATTAGCATAATGTGATCATTTTTAAAATATTCAAAAAATTGTAAAAATTGTTTCGAACTAGACGAACTCCACTGCATCGGGGCTCGTATAGTTATGTAGTTGATAATTATAGAACTGTGTGAGTTTTTTATTTAATATAAAAAAACCTGCACATAAGAGATAATCGTGTATAAGAGAATATCGTGAAAATTGATTATGTGTTTAAAGTCTGTTATTTCCACATACCTACGCACGTCTTTTACTTTCAGTCAAGTAACAAGTGTAATTAATCAAGGGAAAATTAAACATACATGGGCTATTATGTGAAATATATCATCAGCGTCATAAAAAAATGTCCAGGTCAAATCTTATATTTGTTTATTGCTTTTCCGAGGTTGTACCCTAATTTATTTTGTACTTGCCATACCTAGTTAATTTACCCGAAGGTTTTTAAGGCTTTTTATGCCTTATTTGTTATTTACACTTATTATTTTGCTGGTGATAGGACCCTGTGCAGGGTCTGCCTGGAGAGCTACCACCGTCTTACCCGTTAACCTGCCGCTAAATAGCAGTGTTTGCACTGCTGTGTTTCGGTTTGTGGGTAAGATTACCCGGTGTAATTACTGGAATAGATAGAGCCAATCCATCTAAGTCTTCAGGGTAGGCGATTTTCTGATATAGGGTTTCGTAGTTATTCGACGGCTGGACCTATGTTCCAAATAGTCTTTAAAGTATTCTTCAAGCCTTTCTTCTAAAACCCTTTGTCGGCATGACTAATTTCTAGTACTAACGGCCACTGAGATATGCTGCGGACAGACGGACAGACGGACATGGCGTAACTATAAAGGTTCCTTATTTACAACGGAACCCTAAAAGGTACTGTAAGGTACTAAGGTAAAGGTACTATAGGTTGTATTTTTATTACGTAGGAATTACTATAAACCTCCTTCAACTTAAAAACCAAGTGTGATACTATTATGCATATGCAAGTCACTTCCGTCCTAAATCAGATTCATTCATTTTTGAGTTTTTAACCTATTTTTCGTAATTCTAAACTAATCTTGCTGATTTTTTTAGTAGGTACTGGATCACTTTTTGGGAGGTGGTGTTAGTTTGAACTTCAAACTGAGACCACTTCCTAAGTAGTCCAATCCACTACTAACGAATCGGGTGTACTTTTTGACAGGTTATCGTTTCGAATCTTACCTACTGGGAGCGATTTTGTGGTGGCTGTTCGCTTTTGAGACCTAACGTACTTTACTGCTTAGTTGGCAACTGATGTTATGAGATGTGATAGGGCTTTTTAGATTAAGATGATATTATTATTAAAATCACTTTATGGGTTATATCTGGCACATGGTTAATATAGTAAGACTTGTGTCTTAATGGAAAGCAACATTATGGCAGGATGTAATAATAGCTAGTCAGGCATTTTTACTTAATATACACGGTGCTCGCGAGCATTGTGAGAGATTTTAATGCTGTATTCCTGACCATATTTAGTCTTTTCATCACACCTGTTCGGTAAGTGCGCCAATACGCTGCGGTGATGCGCGCCGTAGGTGCGTCATTACGTCATAGTAGGCCGTTAAGGATTTTCATACAACATTACGTCGCACTAGCGCGGTCCGGCGCACGCCGCGCGCCGCGCCGAGATTTCTTTTATGAAAATGATGAAATTAAGTCATCCCTGATTTAGACCATTTTAGAGTAGTTTTGTGTAAATATATTGTTTTATTTACTTTTTTGCATCACAGGTGTGATGAAAAACATTGTGTGTACCACGGGCGGTACAAGAATTATGAACTCGTGTGAAGTAAAGCCCGCGCCTTCGGAAATTCTTACTTACGGCCCTAAATACACAATGTACTATTAATGTTATGTAATAAATCCTGGATTCGGTTAGGTTTCAGAGATAATCAACTTTTTTTCGAAATAAGTTTTTCGATGCAACTCGTCATAAAATTAAATATTTGATTACAAGCTACCACAATGTGTTCTAATATTACACCTTTTGCCTGACAATCAAAAAATAAGAATAGACTGAACGAAACAACTTGTCACTAAAATTAAAATTAAAACATTTTAAGAAATTGTTGCAATGGTAAAAAGTACCGAAAATATTTAAAAGTATTCAAAAAGTCTAAAAAAAATGATTAAAAATTCTTACGGTCAATGGCATTTGGTCACATAATGTTTTTTGTTTATTTTGACGTCTAGAATGCATAATTAAAATCTCTCGCAATGTTCGCAAGTACCGTGTATATTTATTGTGCTCCACAGCATAAAGTAATATACTAATTAAATTATTTTTAATTTATATTGTTCTTAAGAGAAAATGGGAGCATCTATTTTTACCACGTCTATGTCTTGGTGTTTTCATGTTATAGATATTACAATTATTTTCAAAACTAGAAGCCATCAAAAACTACAAACATTACCATACTTGGACATGCTTCAGTTCAGGCAGCCAAAAAACAAAGAATTTGTACATTGTAAACAAAAGTAAAACATACCATATATTTGAGTAGGTATATGTAAAAAAAATCTACAGCGGCTTCACAGTGAACTCCGACATCCACAAATTTTGAAGATTAGAGGATTTTGAAGAGAGGAATCCTTGATATTAAGGAATCTTGAAGTTCGCGGTAGTATGCCTGGTATACTGTTATTTGGCATTTAAATATTCATGATATGTAAATAAGAACATGCACAAAATAGTCTGGAGACAAAGTATATCTATGCCCAAAAACGCGTCGTTTTATAAACCGTTATAAATACTTAAAAAAAATTAAAAACGAAATATGTACATTCGTTTTCGTACTCTGTGTTAAAATTTGAGTGAATGGTAGTTAGTCGTAAAAATATATTGTATGCAAAGTTGTAGAAGGCCTTCTTTTATTTGCCTGGGGAAAGGGGTAGTGATAATTTTATTTGATGGATATATTATTTACAGAGATCGTACAAATGAGCGTATTGTTCGCAATAATATATATATGACTCAAAATTTGATTAAATGAATAACTAAACGAATAATTTCTTGAAATTAGATTTCGAAGCTTTGAGGTGACTATTTACAAAGGTTTTCATAGTTACAAGTGTCAAATAGATAATTTTCTGAAAATGATTAAATGATTAATTTTTCAATCAACTTTGGAGTCATGTCCATATTATTACGAGCAATGACGCACATTTGTCCGATTTCCATTCCATTGTTCCATTTCCAAACAGCCCGTAAGTATTATGTTTACAGTTTTTCACTGCACATTTTGTCATAGTCGTTGACTGACAGTTGCTCGTGGCCCAAACAAGACTAAGCAGGCAAACCATTATTGTATATAGGTATATTATCTGTCCGCACACATGCCTTAATATTTTCTGATTTTCGTTATTATTCTGTTATACCAATATTGTTGGCAATTTTGCGAACAGGCCAAAAACAATCTGCGGAGGCTTTGACATTAACCATTAAAATTTTTAATAATGAAAACTTTTAATAATAATCTGTACACATGAAATATGTTTTTTTTTAATTCTCCCTTTCCTTTATAAATACTCCAAATTGAGTAATTGCGCTTTAAATAATTTCTCGGCAAAAACCACTGTTTGTAGTTACATGTGCGGTTTTACACTAAAATTGACGCAAAACCACGCGCTACAAATTAATGCGATAGGGTGGAAAATGTAAACCAAGGAAATACGGATATACGGAAGGACGTATGTGATCTGTGGTCGAAAATAGGCTTTTTTGTAGATAGGTGTACTTGCATTATCCATACAGATTGCTACCCGCTCTTACTCCAACATATCTTAATACAACAATAAATTAGTTGTTTCTCTGAAAGCAGTAATCATAAGTATGGCCAGATCACCTAGGAAAACAAAACAAAATGTGCAGAGTATTTGTGCAAATACATGGGTAATAGATACTGTAAATAATAGGCACACTGTCGCTAAATGTAATCGGTATTCCGGCCAATAGGTACCTACCTTTAGTTAGGTGGTAGTACCTTTGTTTTATTCGATTTCTTTCTTACCAACAAAAACTGCCAAGGTAACAGGTATATGCAAAGTCATTTATAATTTCCATGGTGTTTACAAAGGATTTAATAAAGAAAGTTATTATTTTGATTTACAACACTCGAGTAGGAATTCTCAGGACTAAGATTTAAATGTGCAGTATTGGATCCTGTCAACTGAACGTGTCCTTCATTATAGCCACTACCCTAATTAGTATTTTACTGATTTAGGGCCTATATCACTAACCCAAAATAAAATATATCTGTCAGATCAATGATATCTTTTTTTATAATGCCTAGGGAATAGTATACTGACAATTTTATCTGGCGGATATAATTAAAGGTTTTTAAATAAATAAAAAATAAATATTATCTTTCACAAATCGAGCAAGTTCCACGGTAAGCTCAAATAAGGCTTGTGATGTGGGTACCAGGTGACGATATATATAATTGATAGATACATACAGATTCTTAAATACATAGACAGCCATGACCAAGGAACAAATATTTGTGATAAATAAGTACACAAATAATGCTCTCGCCGGGATTCGAACCCAGAACCTCCAGCTTCGTAGGCAGGGTGACTACGGACTAGGCTACAAATGCTGACATTACAATAATTAAGTTCATTACATGTTACCTACGTATCTAACTACCGTGCAATGTCAACTGTTAGTTATCATACAATAATAAAAGCGACAAAACCGTTGTAATTAACTTATTATTCACAGAGCGAATCAATTATTTATCCTATCTGAAGCTAATGGTAATTAATCCATCAATGATAAGTACCTACATTAGACGTTGCTTTTTTGCCGTCGGTAGATATTTCCATTATACCTAGCCACAGCATAAAGTGGAATCAATGTCTATAGGTATAATTTCATACTTATAAGGGTAATTAACTATTAATTTATACTCGTAGATCTTACAAAATAATTTTACATTAATATTAATCCTGCCCTGTTTTGCTGTTGCCATTAAAATCAACTGTGTTAGATGTTATTAGATTATGTTAGATTGTCCAATTCTTACTTAGTTGCTAAATGATACTTAATGCTATAATTAGTTAGGTATTTATTTTGTGGGACCACTAGAAAAATGTTTTCATTAATCATACATATACAAAATAAAAACATACCTAATTAGGTAAACAAAAATACACGTTTGTTTGTTTCCTAATGCTTGACAAAAAATGTGGGTACCTGTTCGTAAAGTACACATATCACTCTAACCTCGTAATATGTCATGTACATTTTAATATAATCTGTATAATAATGATACATACACAGGTAAATACTTAATAAAAGTTAAATCTTACTTGCATAATTTTCAGTCAGTCTTCTGTTCAACAATCACCCAAGTAAAATCACAAAATAGTAGTTCGTTGTTAGCACACGAAAATATACTTAGCACTTCACTGAATCTATATCTACATAGAAAATATTTTTCAGTATCCCTATGAAATTAGGACGTTGATCACAGTAGTTGACACGTTGTTATAAAAATTTAGGTTTTCTTTCAAAACCGCATTCCGTAACGAAATGAGGCGTAATCGGTAGCATCAGTTTGGAGGAGTGTTTGTAACTTTGTAACCGAGCGATTTTTTTTGGAAGTGATGAAAAGCTTCGCGACGTGTGTCCACCGACTCCGCTGAGGCACTCAGCATGACTGCGGGCTCCCGCGTCGCCGCCCCTCGGCCCAGGCGACTCACTGTTTCTAAGAAAATATTTAGTAAACGGACCGGGCCGGAGCCCTGCACGCGGCGAGGAGGGCGGTACGGCATAAACTTTTTCATCCAATGACGCCCGCTCCACAGCTCTAACCGGTGAGTTACACCCGCCTCCCTCTCGTCCGTAGTTAATAGGCGTGCGGGAAAGAGCCAGACGATTCACGTTGAGCTTATAACGATAGTGTTAAGAAGAAATTTTCTTTGTGTTTGTGTCGTAATGTGTTTGCTTTATCAGATTTACGTTGAAAGCTCCCCGTTAGCTTTCGAGGGCGCCATGTCGAGCATTCATTCTTGCGGATCGCGAAAGGCTCTAGTGAGACAGGGAGGGAAGACGCCGGGAAATGCTCCAGCTAATGTATTTTCCTGTGGGAAGGAAAACACATGTTGTCGCTTTTAATTTAATCGCGTCACGCTGCGAGCGCGTGTCTCGCTTAAAGGTGGGTAGTTTTTCTCTGTACGCCATTTTCCTACTAAATTATAGACATTATTTTGTTAGGTACATAAATAACACCCAAAACTGGAGAGGTTATTATAACATACGATGATTTAGTAGATAATAGATAGAAAAGATAACACGTGATGCAAAATATGACCCATAAGAGGTAAATTGGTGGCAAAAAGTGTAGGTTCTAGTTGTTACATTTCCTTACTTCAGAATATTGGGGGAACATCTTGCTCTTGTATGCGTCAAATTGGATATGTACTAGGAAAGTACCAAATGACGAATACTAAATGGTATTCATCTGAAGTAGGTACAGTCAGCGTCAAATACATTGCAGCAGCCAACGTGCGCGATACTATTTAAATATGTATAGTTATTGGTACACCGAACTGTTGGCAACTTCGATTGCTAACGGTCATACTACTTAATATGGGTACTTTTTAGAACGTAGGTACGTCTGGGGCATTAGGATCGAAATTGGTAACATATTTTTGGAGCCGACCGTATGCCGGTGATTATACTTTCCCCACCATAAGTAAGTACCTATGTATGTACGGTCGGCTCTAATAATATGTATACGATTTTGATCCTTATGCCTTTGACGTACGTTCCGAAATGTATACATATTATTAGGCGTGACTGTACCTACCATAGAAACATTAAAAAATAAGTACGTAAGTAATCCTAGAATGTTCACTCACACATGACCAATTTATGAATAATTACAGCGAGCTTTAAGTGATCGTACTCACTACTTACTAACAAATGATAAACTCATAAACATAAAGTAGGTATACGTACTACGTTTTGAAGCGAGTATAACTATAAAGTTATTAGCAACTTGACACATGTCAAAGCCGAGACGTCATATACGACTTAAGCACTCTACGATTTATAATTTCTCTAAAGTAATAAATAATAGTTATTTATGTGGCTGGCGCATAATAAGAGGCATTAAACATGAGTGTGGTTTTATGAAACGAGCCGTAGGCGAGTTTCATAATAAGATCACACGAGTGTTGAATGCCTAATTATGTACAGTCACATACATAACTTTATCTACATCCATATCATTAGTTTAGAATGACAATTTACCTTTATTTTCATTGATATCCACTAAGTAATTACCTCTAAATATAAAAATTCAAATCAGTTGAAATCACATCAAACAATTTGAGTAAGGATATCCTACAACAAATATTTATTGAAAAAAAAAAACAACAAAAAGAAGTTGACTTCATAATGTTAAAATTAATATCATGACGACGATACTTTAATGTCAACATTATGATGCACTGTACTCTGCCTGTACTTGAATGTTAACATTATGATACAGCCACAGACACCGGTCTCTTAATATAGGTCATTACATTACCGCTTCTGAATACATAACAGGGAAATTATGATATTCCTGTAGATAAAGTATCTTTTTACACATATAACAATTAATGGTGTGTCAAAATAGATAGTAGCCAAATTCATGTGCCATTTGTCAGCTCTATTCCGCTGTCATAAAGTTTAAAATAGGTAGACCGTGTCTTTGGCTGACTTCTATTCAACAACCACGAATCCTGTATTGTTGAAGAGCGGAAGTTTGGTATTCAATATTAAAATAAAATTTAATTACTATTTTATACAATACTTTTTCTCCCTCTACAATTGAATAAACCCACACAATATAGGTACCAAATTAGGTAGGTGTTGAAACGAAAGATATGACAGCTTAGTCACAACTCGTTGATGTCTTTTATAAAGAAGAACGCGTTGGCAATTGTATTATTGTATTTTATTAAGGATAGGTATATATTTATGGATTAGACCTCTTATACCGAGCGTTGGAAATTCATTAAAATCTATTTAAATTACGTATCTGACTTACTACGAGTAGGTATGTCATGCTAATAATATAATAATGTAGGTACAATAACTACCATTTTGTAGGTTTCGTATTTTTATAATAAAATTAATTGCATTAGGTACGTACAATATAGAATCCATACCACCACACAAATATGGAATCTGGGACAATCTACGTAATATATCCTGATGGAGGATTCGATAATCAATTGCAGTTTTAGAATTACTGTATGATTTTTAATGCCCAAACTTGGTACTTATACGGAACAAATTTTAATTATTATACATATTTGTAAAGTAGCAGCTGCAACCTATATGAGTAATACATACATAATTATCAATTAAGCGTCGATTGCCTCCAAGTACAGACTGAGCTTTTCATGAGCGTAATTAGGTAATTACCACTTGTGGTGCTGACTTTACTACACCACCTGTGTCTTGTACAGTACTTAGCAATAAAGTTTACGCATCGGTCTTTGGTTTTTCCTACTACCTAACTATCTACTTGTAGTTGACACCGAACACCTCGAATTCATTACCTATGATATTGATATGACCTGTGCCTAACCAAAATGGCAATACCTATACCTACCAACATCCACAACCAGCTACGCTAAACTATATAAATTATCGTTCGATATGTCGCCTCTATGCGATTCATTGTCTTTTCAATGTAAGTGCCAGTGGAATCTTGGCAAGGGGCCGTTCTACTCTTGCAGCAGGAACAATGGGAAGCTATTTCGCAAAGTTTCGCTTTAAATTTATATATAGTTTTGACAAGGGTATAATCCTAAAGTTGGTCACAAATTCCGTAAAGCAAGTGATTGTAAGTACAATCACGTCTACAAATATGTATGTATACACTTCGGAACTTATTACTAAGGGAAGGAGGTATAAATTTGAATACAAGTGTCAACATATTTATGAAGGCGATCGAGCCTACCTACCTGTAAGTGAGACACTTATAAAAAACTCCTTACTATAATTAATATGAATATTTGTATTAATTTATTACTCTAGTGAAGAACTGACTGTACCCTAATAACCAAACATTATTTGCGTTACAATTATTTTTTAAGCATTATCCCACGGCCAATTAACATTCTCGGTTTAACGTGGCCGAATATGGCGCTCTTAAAATAATTGACGTAATTAATTTGACATTCCGATCCTAGTTTGTAAATTATTTGGTAAAAAGTGGCATTCCACGTGGTAGTGCGCGAGGGCACGCCCCCGCACCGCGTCCATTGGCCGCGCGCGCGCCGGCCGCGCTAGCCTGCGCCCGCGCCGCGCCGCGAGGTGCGGCCCACTCGCGCGCAAACCGCGCTTTTTTTTTATTTTATCGTCCGCACGAACAGCCTCGTGATTAATTTAATATATTTTCACCGAGCCTTTATTTTGCTCACGCAATAAGTTTTTTAACAATTTCTGATTAGTGGTGGCCATGAATCGATTTTTTGTAGCAGATTTTGTTTATTGATTTCTTTGCGATTAAACCGCGTGGATTTATTTAAAATCATTGAGCAATTCATGAATATCAAAGACATGTAATTGGATAATTACTTTAACATTGTTATTATAGTTATAAAAATAAACTAAATGGTAGATGTTGATAACCTAAGTGCCAATATTGTTTACGTAAAACCCACAACAACCGTACTTACTTAAATAAATTATTTTTAAGCAATAATTAAAATAATTTTATACTATGTGCGACATTGCGAAAGTTAACGGTTTCGTAATTTTTTAAAGAATGTATAAAAAACCCTCATCAGACCTATTTAAAGTAGACAAATCACTAAAGGTGCATTCAGACCAAACGAACATTCGCTGTTTATATCCCTCAGTCTACGAAATCAACGAATGACGTTTTGTGTAACGATCGAATTTCGTAGAGTAGCATGCAGCATAGCATGCTGTATGCCGCTATAACAACATATACTAATAAGAATCACCGAATCAAAAATTTAAAAACAACCAACTTCAACCAATTTCTCCAAGAACCTAGTTATCCTCTGTCGTTTCCATCATTGGTTTCCTATGTATAAATCCTATTACTTTCTGATTGCTTCCAAATTCTTGTAAATGAATGAATAGTACCAAAAGCGCCATACATGTAATAACATTTGAAGAGATCCCTCGATTTCTCCAAGATCCCATCAGCATCATCAGACTCCGACTTGGTGCCAACGGGATCATTACGGGGTTACACACGTTCGGTCACAAAAAAAATCGTTTCACTAAGTATTCTCTAAGATATCGGATAACGTACATATCTACAACTAAAAAAAATCTTTCGAATTGAGAACCTCCTCCTTTTTTTGAAGTCGGTTAAAAGTAGATAAAATATAAAATTAAGGGGGCTCCCATACAACAAACGTGATTTTTAATGATAAATTAATAATGGTATGGAACTACGGAACCCTTTGTGCGCGAAGATCGTGCGCGTGCGTGAGGATGATGTGTCCTGCACTTGACCGGTTTTTTTAGATTCTGATTCAAGACGAAGGTTTTAGTTAGTATCAGTGTAATACCCAAGCGAGAATAATCTATTGTAATAATAGTAGAAAAAAATAAAGAATATGATTTGTGAATTATTCGAAACAAATGATTTTTATGGTTAATACAGTTCAGGTAGGTAGGTATAAGATATAAGTAGTTAGACGTATAGGTACAGCGTATCTGTTTCACACAAAAATTTACGTGCATCTTTGGGACCTTCATTTTCTTACCGCATCCGCAACTTCAGAATGAAACCAACGCAACTCATTCAAGCCTTACGGAATCTAGTGTTATATTAGGCATGTGTTTTTGTGTATTCAATTAAATTCGTTAGTAATAGGATGTGCATCAAATGATAGCTAGTATACTACGTAAAGTTATACCCATCTGAAATAAAATAACGGTAACCATATTGTTAAATCGTAGTATAAAACCGTCCTCGTTAATTTCATGAGGTGGGGTAGGTATTTCATAAAAAAATAATAACGTTATTATTTATTTGGGTATATTTTGGGAGTGATGCTACAAATGAGCGCACACAATGCCTCCGCGGGGCATCTCCGTGTTACGTGCGGCCCACCAGATGGCGCTCCAGTTCAAAGCAATATTAAATTAAAAATATTCTGCTTACCCTCTCAGCCCAAGTGTACCATATTTATATTGTAACGCAGACCTTAATTTTCATAATACAAGGTTGCTTTTGAATAATACCTCATTAAGCCAGGCGCCAGACACTGATAATGGCCCATTAATCCTTAGTTGTCTTATCTAGTCAACAACTTTCTAACCTAAAAGTGCACGTTTTGTGTCCTGCTGGCCTAGCCAAGGTGCCATTCTGCAATCGTATACGATAAGCGATAAGTCACGTGATCATAATAATGTATGGAAATGGTCACGTGACTTTTCGTTCGCATCTGTCATTCTCATACATTAGGTATACTACTTTTCGCTTATCGTATACGATTGCGGAATGGCATCTTGGATAGGCCCACTGAACTGCTATTTCATTGATTAAAAATAAAACGATCCAATTCGAATAATAACATTTACTAAAATACTTACGAAATCAATAATTTGAAATTGTACAGACAGACATGGCAGTTTTAGAGCTAAAAATCTTAGAGGTTAGAAAGTTTTTTACTAAGGGCTGATTATTTAATGCTCAGTAAAAAGTATACGTTACTTACAATTATTACCATCCTTATCTCAGGTCATCAGTCAAAAAAGGATAGAGCTAACATTTATTTGACAGATACTGTTTTGTCAGCCTCCGTAGCCTAGTTGGTAGTAAACCGACCTTGCCTATGAAGCTGGTGGTTCCGGGTTCGAATCCCGGCGAGGGCATTATTTGTGTATTTATTTATCACAAATACTTGTTCCTTGGTCATGGCTGTGTATGTATTTAAGTATTTATATGTATATATCTATTATATGTATCGTCGCCTGGCATGCGGATCAGACGCCTGTGACCATAATTTAGTGTAGGGTTCTGTAGGTAGTTACTCTTCCCCCATAACATAACAGGGATACAAATTAGGGAAATAAATTAAATTATCTGTGTTTGTTGTCACTTGTTTGTCAGCGTGGTCGCCTTGTCGGCTTAGTGTACGTACCTGGTGGGTCACAACGGAAGAACAGCGCTGGCCTAGCCAGCTACATGCTGAGTTGTGACCCTTTTGTGGCAAGCTGTTGTTGTGTACTTATTTGTAAATGTGTATATGTCCATCGTGCTTGTCATAAATAAATGTTATTTCATTTCATTTCATTTCATTTCATTTCATTTCATACAAATTTAAAACTTGGTAGAAGCTAGGTCATGTCACCGAGAAGGACATCATTTTCAAAAACGATATAACATATACAGGCAATTATGCGATAGGAAACTCTAATATCGTGCTCAAAATATTTTTCATTTACATTACCTTATTATCCTTGTTCCAAGTACAACTCGTGGGGGACTATTCGATTGATTTAAGTTAGTTTGTTTTATTAATTACATGTATTTAATTAGTCTTATATTATCGATTTAACACATTGTATTTTTTATAAGTTTGTTATAATATCGTTAGATATTGTATTATTTTTTCATTTAGAGTATTTCCCGTCAAAAGAAAAATCTACCTCATTTTATGTCATCATTATCATCATCATCAGCCAATTGGCGTCCACTGCTGGACATAGGCCGAGACAGAGAGTTCCACAAAGATCGGTCGTGAGCTGTCCGCATCCCTCATTTTATGTGTATGAGACATACCCTAAGAAATTGTTTCCTACTAGCCTTTACTTCCATCCTACTTTACTTATCTACCTATGTACTTCTTTTTTCCTTAGTACTAATCATGACTCATTATATTCATTATTAAACGCGGACAGTCGGCCGGACAGAAACTATAAGATAACGAAGTTTACTATGGAATGGATCCATAGCAATGAAAACTCTCACGTTACATGCACATCAGATTTTTTTTCTTTCATCAATTACCACTTTAATAAAAGTATGTATAAGTACGAGAAGGTTAACATATCGTCAACAAAATATTGAGGATAATCATCTTACAGAGCCGTGATTAACCTCTCTCATTCTGTATGCTGATGAGGTTTTCTGCAAATTAACACCCGATTTAAATCGTCGATATATTTAGTCGCGTGACGTTTGGTATTTTAATACAAGCTTTTTAAATATTTAAAGTTTAGTACTTAAAGAGAAAGAGCAGTTAAATTTAAATATGTAAGAACCCTACTGAATGAAAACTCGTGTATTATTGTCGACTTCAATATGTTACTACGTTCATATGTTCCATACGTTAAGTAATTGCGAATTTAATTAGTAATTATCTAATTATTCTAGATCTATTAGGTCCCTATCCTGCCCATAATCAATAACTTACGTAGGTACGTTCTTCATCTAAATTGTGGAAATTATCATACTTACGAGCATATACAGGGTGTAATCGATAAGTGTTTACAGGCCATCATTCCGTAAATATGAGAGATATCAGAAAACTTTTAACTGATACCGAAAGTACGTTACCCAATGAGTAAAATTACATTAATAACTTTTTCTAAATAGATGAAGTAATATTAAAAATACTAACTTAAAACGCTTCCATACATTTAGTATGACGACTTACAGCCTTAGAGAATGTCGGGTGTCGTAAGAGATACAACTGTTAGAGATTCGTTATTTGTACGAATACATTGTAATAAAATAATAATACTACCGTTTATGAAATAATTAATCTAACATTTATTCTTAAATAAAAAAAATATTCCTATTAAACTAGTCTTTGAATGAACGGTTACGTACTAAATGTATTGGAGGGTTTGAAGTTAATATTTGAGATATTTCTGATTTCATTTCAAAAAAGTTATTAGTGTAATTTTACTCGTTGGGTAATGCACTTTCGATATCATAATTTTTTTTCTGATGTCTCTCATATTTACCGAATTATGGCCTGTAAACACTTATCGATTACACCCTGTATAGCTCATCAAAATTTTCTTGAATAAGAAAGAAGCTCCAAGATCATGTTTTGTTAGAGTTTTTATTATAGGTACGACGGTGGCAAACGATCATTCGGCCGGACTGACGGTAAGCAATTTGGAGGGTTCAGCACAGAGAGACTGTAAGAAGTGAAGGTCTTCAATGTCCTCGTGCTGCCACTGTATACAAGAACACTAGCGTAAACGCCAAGAAAACTGCCAAATCGCCAAGAAATGTAAAATTTTAGATTATATATATAATTTAGAGTTAACCAAGTAAACACCGTCTCGGTCAATTTAAATTGTATAATAGTTAGAACCCCTTTTTTAGGGGTCACGTGGATTTTAGTAGTTCCGTATCAAAATTTAAAACTTAGATAGTATAGTGATATTAATCATATCATATAGTTACCAATGAGATTTAGATCAAGGTTGGCAAATATCTAAATAGTTTTTGGTTCGCCTGGAAACCGGGTATCCGACATATCCATGAAGATAAAATAAGTTAGTTAGGTACTTGATTTGAAAGTTCTAGGTAGGTATTTATAAATAAATACAGAATTTATTATTGTAATAAAATAGTATACAAGATTGTAACAGTTTTCCTTTTTAGACTGAAGACAGTTATAATTATTATGAAGCCATCGAGAGGCGGCTACCGCGCGCAGCGAAGCATGTAGCATCACGCTCTGATTTCATCTCAAACTAAGTATTGGATATCGGTTCGTGCGAAACAATTATTTAGTTCATTGACTCGGTAAAAGTTTGATAGAGTATTTCAATCGCATAGTGGGTAATTATATAGATGTTATTTGAGTCCTTACGTAATATTAAGTAATAATTAAAAGTTGCTATGTAACAAAGTGGCTGCCAAACTGACGCCGATACGGTACGTTTACTTAATTAAAACTCGCTATGATTAAAATTGAAATTCGTTAGAGTCGAGCTAAACTATTTAACCTTAAAAACAGTCGAAATATTTACATTTTGAATAGTATTTTAGAATGGAGTTTCAGCGTGTGTTCCTCGTACGTAACACATATTGCTACCTACTACAGAACCTACTTTTTAGGAATATTTCATGATATACGTAACGTTTATAAACATTCAAAAATACTATAAAAAGTATAATAAAAAAATAGATCAACTATTGCAAAATCACAGTTTGGACAACTGGGAACATAGTTAATAAATAATAATATCTAAAATTTACACTTATAAGGAGAGTTGGATATCAAAATTTTCAAAAAATATTATTATACAGGGTGGTCCAAACCTTGACGTCAAAAATTTTTTTTTAGGTTCCCTACGTCATGGGCTATTAGAATATACCCCATGTATGTTAGCCGATTTTTTGTAGTTTTCGAGTTAGCTACCTATGAATTTTTGAAAATTTTTTTTTGAGAAATTCTGGAATGTAGAAATTTATTGATAAAAAAAACTATTGGGTTTTTTTAATATTTTCTTTTTGTAAAAGTATTACTACAAATAAAGCATTTACTGAGAAAAAAATTTGCGTCCTCATTTTCATAAAAGTAGGATAAGAAATACCAAATTCAAAATGTTACGTTAAAATTGCATCAAAAAAACATATCCCAAGGATTTTTGGTAATGTAAAGACTGCCCTAGACTTTAAGCCTTCGTAAAATTTGCTTTCAGTGCAAGTTTTACAAAAATCTACGAATCCTATTACATCCCAATTACTCATCATTTGTAATTTATAATGCGATTTTATTTTACTGTGTTGTGAAATGTTCTACTGTGTTGAGAAGAGATCCCCTGTATGCGAGGAGAAAAACGATTGGTATGATATACATATATTATGGATGGGTATAGATAGTTTCACGAATCGTACAAATGAACTCGTAAGTCTATTATTTATCTCGTCACTACTGGAGTATTTGAGCAAGTGTATGACTACACTCGGTAGGGAAACTTTCGGGTCAGGTGTAATTTTTGGGTGCGCCAAAGTATTTATAAAATTGCAACTTAGATTATTGGAACTCTGAAAATGTTTCTTATACAATTTAACATCATAATGATCGGTATCTAGAAGTAATCTTTGTTCATAATTATCATCACTTAGAATTATTTGTGTTCATAATGTTGTTTTTCCTACATATTTTTAGTACTAACTTTTATGTTTATATAATTTTTCACTACACTTATTTTATGCTATATAATCTAATGTTATATTTATTTTTATCTGTACTGGTTTTATGTATGAATTATTTTTGTTTAATTAAATATAAATCGTACTATTACTGTAAACACTAGCTACCTGCACAAATCAGGTTGTGGCAGAGTACTGTACTAAACGGGTTCCCTCTATCTGGCATAACTTTTTTTGTCCGAAACGCTTACTTTGGTCATAACAGACTTGGCATAATCTATTTTGGCATAATCTTAATGAGGCAGAAACATCACTCGGGTTAAATAACAATATTTCGAACATTATTTTGTCCAAAACTATCTTGGCATATCATTATTTACGCCGAGTGTTATAATAAGACAGAAATTAGATTTGTTTTTTTTTTGGGCAAATTAGTTGTGAGGGTGAAAATATCTGCAGTGAGCGAGCGAAGAGGCGAACAAAACCTAGCCTTAGCCTAGCCTGCTACCTTTTTAGCAACCTAGAAAGTACTCAGCTCAGTAACACAGTAAGTAACTTACAGAATATTACTACTACCTCGATTATATTGAGAGCTTGTAATTATTCCTTCTCTGTTATGCTAAAACAAACTATACGGATATTTTTTATGCACATCCAGATTATGCCTCATAATAAATAGGAGCATATCAACATCAATACAACTCGAAATCTGCCACAACGAAATATGCTAAAGTTGAGTATGCCACAACCCGTTTCTGCATAAAGCCCATTATGACTAAGTACATAGTTTATGTCATATAGAATTATTCATAAAAGAATTATGCCACAACAGGGTGAACCTAATGGGAAAATGTTTATAAATAAACAATTTATTTCAAATAACTTTATGGATATAGATTAATCTACTTGACGACTTTAGGAGGATAAAATTTCGAAATAAAAATCGTTATGAACATTGTAGGTAGAAGTATAATTTTTAGTAAAAAAAAAATATGAGATAAAATTTTTGGAGAAATGATGATTATGAGTAAAAACGGTATTAGTAAAAAAAATCGAAGAAAAAATTGTATAAGTGCCAATATGGACCCGTAATTTTTTATACATAATCATCAAATTATAAATTTGTAAACAACCGATTTCTTCAAGATCCCGACATCAGAACCCGATTTGGTGCCAACGGGATCATCTAGGTTTATTCTGAAGTCGAGTTATTCGTCCATTTGTCGAAGTTATGAACCTGCTCCTTTTTTGAAGTCGGTTGAAAATCCAAGCACATAATACAGGGTGTAAGTTTAATACGGGCGAAGCTCTTAAGGGGTGTTAGTTTACGACATAATAAGTACATTCAAATAACTTTTACTTAAAATCAGAGCAACAAAATTTTCCATACAAAATAATTCGGCGCGCAATGTAAAGCAACATACGCGAGTTAAGCACTCGTTGACAGCTAATTTCAAAAGCAGATGACATAACTGACAAATCAACAATAACAAATGTTTGTACCTACATTGCTGCTCCGATAGTCTTAAAAAAATTCTGTGGGGTCTAAATTAAGAGTAACTTTTAAAAAACCTTGTAATCCATGATTACACTAATGAATCCCATGCCTGGTTTAATTGATCGCCCGTATTAGGTTTACACACTGTATACTGCAAACATGCTGATTTCAAACAATTACTGAGATTATTTACAGGACAAGTGAAATTCTTTTTAACATCAAATTGACTTTTCTTTTTTGACGTAATTTCCTGAATTTTTAATTCAAACCAGAAAAATAATAAAAAATTGTCGTTATATTTGATTGTAGAGATAACACTTATAACGTTAAAAAAAACACCAACAATGTGTGGTAAAAGGGGCTATTTTTGTCACAACTTGTTATTTTTATATCTATCCGGTAATAAAGTAGCATTTTTATGGCATTGAGTATTAAATCAGAGATATTCCAATAACATTTCACATTAGAATTAATTTTATGTATGCAACATTTTCTATGAAAAATTACATAACTCCCGAAACTTTGCTCTCGTGTATTTACTTCTCATGTCTTTAAAATGTATTTACAAACTTAGTATGTATTTCAAGAATATGATTTCAATTATATTACCGACCGCCTTCCGATATTTCTACACGTGTGAAAGCAAAATGGCAATGTTGTCTGAATATTATTCGTAGAGCTCACGGACTGTAGCTGAACTGACTGGACTGGAAGCCGTAGTGATTTAACTAACTAAACGATTAAGGCTCTCACAAACATTGGAAATATTGGAATATGACTACGTACAACGATAGTTGACCCAAGTATGAGCGAAAGCCAGTGTGCCTGAAACCAACCCTCTCAAAATGAACCTTGTCATAAGCACTGGATAGTCAGAGTGCATTGTTATTATATCAGCTGAAAAATAATTAGTGGTAGATATCGGCCCACACGAGGCGCATCTTTGTGCATCGTAAAAATATTGTTAATGTGCTTATTTTATGTATGTCTCATTTTTAGTAGGTAGTGCTTGATTAATTACATAAAATAAAAGGTGGGTTTGTAAGTACTTCGGTACGCCTTACATTTAATGATAAAATGGGGTACGTACTTGAACAAACGCTGAATTTTTTAATTCTTCGTAACCTGAAATACCGTGTCGCTGTATCAGCAACATTAAAAAAAACTTTGGTACCTGTTCACCTCTGCCCCTTTCTCCAACAGGCACAATTAATTCAATCCTTAGAAAGAAATCCATCAGAGCAATCCCATGACTATTGATATCGATTCCTATGAGCTCGCCGACACAATCGAATGCGATCGATTTTTTGTTGCGATTAAAATTAGATTCGGAATCGTGGGTAACGTTTCCCACTGATTCCTATGAAGTAAACAGTTACATCTGCAAGAAAATTTAATCTGAATGCCGGTCATTTTTTATATACACGATCTCTCATAATTAATTAAACGTTACTAGTAACCTACTTAAAAATAACTCAAATCACTTAACTCGTTTCAGTGCGTATGCCGGGTGAAAAATAAACTGTATCGGTAAGCTGAATAAGTTTGGGCTCACAATTTATTCTGGTTCAAGTAACCGCCACCAATACGTGCGCTAACTCCTGTGGTGCTTCTGGGAACGCGTACTGAGGAAGCCGGTACTACCGCCGTCATGACTTAGCCGCAACGTACGTTGCGCGTGCAGAAGTGTACGAGAAGGCACCGGCGCAGGGACACGGCAGCTCCGTGCTGCCTGCATCTACTGTACATGGTGAGCGATAATAATTTAATGTGCCATTTGCTCCAAACCAAATTGAGCAATTTATACACGTCGCTCGCCGCCGGCGCATGATCCACGGTCCGGCCGCGCCCGTGCGTGCGTTTTAATGAACTCTTATTATACCGATACCAGGTAGTGCGCAAAGCAATTAACATTATTAAACTTAGCTCGCTATTGATTTCCATGCTAACGAACGGCTTATAAATGTCTCTGAATTAATACTACGGTAGGTAATCTTGCCTTTGCGATAAATAATTACGTATTTGATTTGAGGTTGAGCAATTGTGACATAGTTTTTAAAAACTACAAGTAAGTAATAAGTATTCATTTTAATCAATATTGTATACCTATAATATAAACCAACAAATAAAATATGTACCTAACCTACAATGTGAGAGTACTTGGATATGTGCAGTAGTGTTTTCTTGTTTTGAGTTTCCAAACAAATGGCCTACAAGCCGGCTGCTATTGTGGCAGTGTCGAGAACAGTTGTAGAGTCGGCTATCGCCTTTATGTATGATATCATTATGTTGTTCTATTATTTAGATATTTTAATCAAAACGATCGATAGAAGTGTGTCTAGCATAAAAGAAGGTTATTAATAATGAGAGTCCGAGATCACGCCGGTGGTGCCACATGCCGCAGCAAAAACCAAATGGAAATAGACCGATTCGAAACGGGTTCCGGTGTAAAATGATGACGATTGTACTGTTGTATAGGTACTGTCCTTTTTGCCTCGATCCCAAACTGTTTTTTAATTAATTGCAGAAGGTGTTCCGGCATGATAGAAGAGACTTTAAATGTAGCTGCTATAAAATAAATGGTGTACACTGTACACCAGAAGCGGCATATCGTTCGTGATAATCATTTTTGACAGCGGTAATGACGAAAACCTTGTCTTATTATAATATAACTTTTGAACTTCATGTAAGTAAAGGGTTTAAGAATATCGAGTACAGATTTATAAAATTAACTAGTAACATTTCAATAATATTTGCGTGATTCTGATTGAACTAGCTTTGAAATATGATATTACTATGTTACTATATTACTATGTAGGTTGTAGAAATGTAGAAGACGAATAGCCGAATTTCAGTGAGGCACTAGATACAAGCTCTACATATAGAAGTCACAAAGCGTGCAAGCCTGGTGTGCAATGCACACGTAATGCGAATTACGTAAATGGAACATTCATTTATATGTTTACCATAAAAATACGACTGTTTTACGTGGTTTTACTGTACACCTATGTGTGTATCTAATATGTACAGAGTGACAAGAAATAAGTTCATTCCCGCAGCCAGTGAGGTTTTGGGAAGCAAAATAAGCCCTTAAGGAGATTTTGTTAGAAATTAGTTCAAGTTTCAGCTGTAGTATTTAGTTCTATTTAGCTATAGTAGCACCTAGGAGAGATGGGCAAAAATTATGTCTGATTACTTCTGTCAATTGCTCGTACATTTGTACATATGTGTAATTTGTAGTGTAGATACACTACTGAAAACTGACAGTTCTTAACTGCCTGAACATACAGGCGCGGATCCAGGACACTGCCCTATGATATGATAATATTTTATACTTAAAACAGCACCTAGGCATACATAAGTTCAGTGTGAGGGTGGGGCAAGTGCCCCCATTGAGCCCCCCCCCCCCCTCTCCTGTGAACATATAAGTTTCCATAAATCTTGGTTCATTTACGATCTCAGCCGTACCAAAAGTTGGAAAGTAAAAGGTCACGGTAAGGGTTTAACTCGAATTGTAAAGCATTCTATCGTGCTCGCGCTGATATATTTGGATATATCGTACCTACGAGTAAAACGTACCTAACGTGTCCGTTACTTTTCAACTCATGGTACGGCTACTGAATGTACCAACCTAACATGTCGATTTCGGGTAGTTCGAGTAAATATGTAAACATTTACTTACCATGGTTTTCCTCCATAATTATATCTCGCTTGATCCGTACCCGACTTTCCGTCGTACAAATTCGTTCATTCGTCCGTTGGCTTACAGCCCTGGTCCAAGGGCCTCGAGTACAAAACGAGTAATTGAACTATGTACTCTGCAACCGGAGCCACGACCACGACCAATCGCGCTGCGTAACCGCCTACAAAAACCGATCAAAGTCGCCGCACCGCCACAAATCCAACGCGGCAAATTGCTTCTATTTTGAAAATAGACCAATCGGTTGAAAAACGATCTGGTACTTTACTGCAGGCTTAAAAAACTGCCACTGTGACTAAACCGACCGCTTCGGTAGCTACTTGCGTGTACCTTTCGTTCAATTTACATCGGCCACGTTACTGTTAGATGGATGCTTAGGAAACGTTTAGAAGTCTTTTAGTTGATAGTTTAGTGTGTACTTATGTGCAGGAATGAGGTCATTAGGTGTAACTTACCTTATTTTTTGTGAAAAAAATAAATATGTGTAAGCTAAATTATAATCACCGACCATATGCGTGTATCACTTCACGTTCGATAGATATGTAAAAGGATGAATTTGTAGTAAGTGACTTCTCTCGGTAGAATAAGGCGACTTTAATATGGAATTGACCACGCAAAGAGTTGGGAGTCTAAAGAAAAATCTAAATTTCTCGTCCTTTTAAGGTATCACAACATTTTTCATTATTTTATTTATTCATTTTTTTATTAATAGTACATATGGATTACAGTCTTAGAATTAGTAATTGTCCTACAAAACTCTTCAGAGTTTGACTGTAGGATCACAGTCTCTTTTTAGTTACATTATATAAAATAGTTATACATACCTAGGTCATGGCTCACTCAGTGCTAGAATGAAGACTGTATGTACGTATTTATTTGAAATTATATATTTTTTAAATCTTGGTTCTAATACGTTTAAATAGCATAGAAATTGAACATCATAGTATACTTTTGAATATTGTAATAGCACCCCTAAGAGGGACACCTTTTCATTATGGTAAACTTACTCGAAGTCTCGAATCACATAAACTTTGAAATAACGTATAAATTCAACGAGTTGTTGATTCGAGATATGCTTGTAATTATTTCACACTGCATATTAAGGGACAATTAAAGATATTACTAATAATTCCACACATTAACCAGATTTACATATATACATATACATACCGTATTGGAACCATAATTAATACCAAATAATTATAACGTTGTTTTGTTTTAATTTTACAATAGACCCAATCAATATGTACCTATTACCGATTACGCGACGGCTCGTACTCGTAGTTTTCAATATAATTTTGCAAATCAGTCATAATTTATCAACAATGGACGCAATCAGAATCAAAGGTGATCAGTAAAATGTACTAACATTATACTTACTCGATGGTGAAGTGGCCTTGAAGGGGCTCGAGCCATTATCAAAGATCTCGTCAATCAGCGCTATTGAGTCGTTCTGGAGGGTCCCAATATCGCACACATCTCTTGGCGAATTAGATCTATATCGTAAGTGCTCATTAGAAACTATACATTTTAGGAAATTGGCATAGCTCGTATTTCGTAGTACCTACACGTAGTACGTAGTAGTTTTTTTTTATTTGTCTCTTATTCTATACGCAGGCAAATTACCTATTAAACAGGACTTAAATGCCGACTCTTTTACAAGCTATATGTATGTGTCAGCCTCTTTAGTAACACGTCCCACTTAGTCGCTAACCATAAGAATGACTAGATAGACATTTCTTAGGTTAGCGGCGAAGTGGAAAGTTCTGCCTGCTAAAAGACTCTTTTAATGTTAAAAATAATTTCTAGCAGCCAAATGCAATGAGATAAATATCTCTTTGTATTTGGTTGCTAGAAATTAGGTTTTTACAGAGTTGGCAAAAAGTAATCCGAATACTCTTTTCGATTACTTTTGTATGTGTACTTTGTAATCTAGATTACAAAATTACACATACAAGTGTAATTTACAGAAGTAAATTGATATTTTTTTATCAACTCTGTTTTTTAGCATAGCTAACATGCTATCGCTAAGACAATAAATTTTACCAGTGGATTTTGAATTATTAGCGTAGTAAATAAATATAATATAATTTATTTTGTTTGATGACACCTTTTAATAGGTATCAGGGCTACTATAGGTTTGTGAATAGGTTTTTTTCAAGTACCTACACCTATGTGTAGGTGTAGTAGATATGTTGCTGCCCCATGGTACTATGTGGTAATTTTATCAACTTTAAATTTGAACATTGTCACATTGATACTAAGTCCAGTGTAATAATAATAACCTCTAATGTACTCGTATTTAAAAAACTTTAATGTTGAAGCACCGAAATGTTAAAAACAGGTCATAATTTTGGCTCGTACAAGATTGGTGAGAGGATAATTAAATTATATTTTAATTAATTTTGATTGATTGAAAAACTTATCCAAGTCTAGTCGGTACCTACTTACTACCTAAAATAATCATAAAAATCGTGTGCTGTAAGTAGCTACTGCACAAAATATTAAATAATCGCAAAACAAGGTGCGAAAAAAGATAAATGCTATTACGAAGTACATTAATAGTACCTAATCTGGACCGAGAACTGGTTCAAAACCCCACTAGATAAAATTTAGGTGATGTAACAAAATTTTTTGTAAAACAAGATTAAAATATCTAATAGGTACCTACTTAAAACTATAATTACATCATTTGACGTAATTGTTACACACGGCTATGAACGTATTTATCATATTGTTAATATTTATAGTTTTTTGGTAGTAACAATACAAAACCATGTTTACCTACATTTTCGTAATATTAGGCCCCGTTTTATAAAGTTACAAGTTACAATTTTACAAGCGTTTACTGGCAACACTTGCCCCGTTTTTTACAATTTGTGTTTTATAAAAGTACTATGTTACAATTTTACAAGTTACAATTACAAGTGCCTGTAGCTCAGCCATAGACAAAAATACAGGAGTTTAATAGTTTTAAACTCGTAATCGTACAAGTGTTTTATAAAAATATTGTAAATAACAAGTGTAAGTGTGGTAGACTTGTAACAAAAACTGACGTACGTCTTGAGTCCTGTAACCGCAACTACAAGTGCAATTTTCCCAGTTATTTCGTGTGCTACAGACGTTTGCTCGTAATACTGTTGAAATTATTCGCTTTCTGAGAGATTCTTCATAGTTTTGGCCAACTACCACGAACTCCGAAAACCGCAAACGACGATTTGTCTTTGTCACTTCTAACAAGGCGATATTAGAGTACTTCTAACAAGGCGAAATAATCGAAATTTCCGAGTTTGCGGTAGGGCCGCTGACTATGACTACACTTTTTTACTTATGTCTGGAGCATAAGGTCTAAAGTTGTATATACTATTATATTTATTCCCTTGACTGTACCCCGATAGCGTTGACCGAGACTGTTTCAGCTCCTAATAAATTTGGACTTTCGGAGTCGGACACCGTACGACTTCAAAGAGCGAATGAACTCCACACAAATTTAGAACATCTCTCTCATCGTTTTGTTCTGCGGCCCTACTGCGATTTTCGCAAATTTCGAGTATTTGTCTCTGTCACTTTAATGAAGCCTTCGTTGGAGTTACGGCGAAAAATCTTCGAAATTTACGAATTTTGAATTTCGCGGTAGTAGGGCTGATTTTGCATCAAAATAAACATACATAATCTGTGGATACGATTATTTATGTCCGTTTTTATTTTTAAATAGTGATGTCCGTCACGCCTGTAGATGTTACTTGTAATCGAGATTTACCATGGTTCATTACAATTGTAAATTTTTGTGTGTATTTATAAAACACCTGTAATAGTTCATAGTGCATTACAGGTTCCTGTAACATGTACACTTGTAACCTGTATCTTGTAACTTTATAAAACGGGGCCCTGGTTTACCCCTTTACAATGACCGACTTAACCAAGAAAGCGTTTCCGTACACATAAATCCTGAGTCAGGTAGTTGTTATTCAAAGTTTTTGTTAATAAGGGCTTTCTCTATCATGCATGGGGTCAAGCGTGTAACTGTGATTATTAAGAAAAATGCCGCGGTTATTGATAAGCGCGGAAGCTTTATTAATAAGGCCCCGCCCTCGCACGCCCACTCGCCCCCGGCACGTTGTTATTAGCAGAACTAACACGAGAAACGTTTTATATAAACAATATTTATTCTTTCAAAATCCATCCCACCATGGTTATTTGTATGTTAATATGAGCTTAAGTTAGTTTTGCTACAACATTCGAGTTTACTCAATTTAGGCACACCGGTATGTTCAATCAAGTTTTCGATAATTTTGATAGAAGCTTTTATCGCAGACTGTATTTCCTTTAGTTGTTTAACCCAATATTTAGACGATTGCAACAAAATGATAGCTCTCCCAGCGAACCCCAGCTCAATGACTTTCATCGAATTCACATGGCTAGCTAAAGCCCATGCACAGCACATGTAATACAAGTGGAAGTCTCTTTTTTACACTATTAATTATTAGACAAGGACTTCCGCTTGTATTACAAGTTACAAGCTCTCCTTATCATCATAATAAGCAATGTCACACAATATGTACAGGGTGTAAGTCTATTACGGGCGAAGCTCTTAAAGTTTAGGATATAATAATAGTACATTGTGCATCAAGGGAGGTAAGTACGGAATTACTAACGAGAGTGTTAGAAGCCCGACGCCGTTAGGCGGAGGGCTTTTATGACTCGAGTTAGTATTCCGCTTACCTACCGTGATGCATACAATGTTTTTCATCACACTTGCCGACAAAAAAAATAGTTTTAGGACATAATATTATTAAATGACGTACTGACATTTCTATTACTCCCTAGGGAATATCACTTTCCTATTACTCCCGCTACGCGCGCAAGCAATGGCGCGCTTAGACAGCAAGTGTGATGAAAATACATTTAGATAACTTTTACTTAAAATTAGAGCAACTAAATTATCCATACCAAATAATTCGGCGCGCAATGTAGAATAACATACTCAAGTTAAACACTCGTTGACAGCTAATTTCAAAAGCTTAACTGCCATATCAATATTAATACTCGTAAATGATCGTACCTGCTACTCCAAAAATTTTTATAAAAATCTGTGGGGTCAAAATTAAGTGTAACTTAAAAAACGTCATAATCCATGATTACACAAATGAATCCCATGCCAGGTTTAATTTATCGCCCGTATTATATTTACACACGGTATACATATGCTAAAAACTTTAGAACTGATGGAAATCTTAGAAAGCTTTAAGTGGGACTGCGCTGTAAGCTGAGGGCCAAAATAGCCACATAATTCTATCCCATCAACGCTTTTGGTGACAGTACGTCGACAGATGAAGGAATGGAATTCATTCCTTAGTTCTGGGACAGCACAGACTCTAAAAATGATCTGAAGAAGGTAAAAGGCTCAGGGTATACAGTCAAGAGTGCTCAGCTGCGACCTCCTATTCAACGTCCACGTAGTACTTATAGCGAATAACACCTTACATAAAGTTGTGTTAATTCGTAGCTAGTTACGTCACCTACGCCCCTTAGCTAGCTGTTCAGTGTCCTTAGAACCAGCCGAGTGGAGAAGCATGTATAAAGGCTCGCTGTCATACTAGCCCGCAAAGCATTGTTGTAGAAGGCACTTACAGGCCGGGCGCGTTTTCCCGGCGTTATGGGCGCCCCCGCCGGGCCCTGCGGGGCTCCGGCCGCCCCCACTTAACGCAATTTATTACGTGACCCTTAAATAAATAAATAACCGAAGAAAATTCGATGAAATAGGTACAACCGCGTCGCGTGCTGCCAATAAGTAGTTTACCACCTTTTCTCCTATCCCTTAGGAGAATTTAATGTGATGATCGTGTTAACTTAACCCTCTCGGACTTGATACCCTTGAGTCAATATTACTTGAAATTAAAATGAAATTGCTTATCCATAAATATGCTTCACAGATTAGAAAACAAGTGTTTCTTCTTGTGGGCAATAATGAATACTGCCAGTGCATGTATGCCATTACATGTTCAAATATTAATGGAACAAGTGCTTACCTTTTTAGTCGGATAAGGGTACCATAAAAAAAATAGGCTTCATTGCTCTTAGGGCCACAACTGTTGTATAACTTGGAGTAACAACAATAATATACAATACTAAGATTTCAAAAAGATAGTAGATTTTAATTCAGTGTGTTACCATCACGAAACCGAACAATGTGATGTCGTGTGAATTATTATACTGTTCGTCAGTAAAAAACAAAAAAATATATACATAGGTAGGTATAGGTATGGCTGACAGCATATATTTGACGTCTTCAACACAATATCGTGAAACACGTTCACAGATATATTTTTACGATAATACTATTAAATATCAATAATTTTATCTAAAATGTAGACGACCTCAAGGTTTTAGGTTGGTGAACCCAAGATTGTGTTCTAAAAGTGCGTGATTACCTACCTATGAAAGAATGCAAGTTTTTATGTTTGCTCAAGTACATTTTTTTTTTCTATGACGAAACTGTTTTATTATATTAAATAATAAAAAAACTGAAAATAATTACTTCAAAATATTTTTTTTTGGTACTGATGATCGCTCACAGTCGCTATCGTTAGACAACTGAACAATACACGCGTTATGTTTACCGTTAGAACGTAATAAAATTGTTCAGTTAATTTAAATATAATATTGTGTGAACTGGTAATACTTGATAATCCGTTTTTTTAGTATTAGAGAGAACATAAAAGCTGGAAGCGCGAGGTATTTTTATTACGATATGTTATGTCTCAACTGTCAAACTATCTTAAAAAGCCCTTAAAAAATACTAACACTATTGTTTTTGTTACTAAAATAGTAAGTGTTTTCAATGTTTATATTTAAATAATATTAAAGATATTATTTTGATTTTAAAAATATTTATTTAAGTATGATCCTACATTTTAAATTTATTAATTCAATTCCGGAAAGGTTGCATAATACAAAACCTAAAGAAGAAGACATTCGGAACTATCGATGGTTTTTTTAGCTGTCAACATTGTCAATCGTATTACGCTATTTTTTCGACTTTTGTGACCAATGTTTTCGCTAAACTATGGTCTTCCCAAAACTATGGGACATGAAAAGAAAGTAGTTACAATATCGTAGATATAAAAAAATTATAACTCTACGTTCCGTTTTTCTAACAATAACTTCGGTTCTACTTTAATTTCGTCTGGGAATAAAACCAACTATTATGTGAAAATAAATCATCCCTATTTTATGGTGCCAATCGAAAGAATAACTCTTCTTAAACGACATAGTACCTACTTTTATAGAAAATACAACGTCAAATGTCTGAGTCGAATTGCAACAAATAAAGTTATTTATTTCGACGAGGCAATTAAAAAAACTATGATTATAAGGAATTACTAACTTTCAATGATAAAGTCGTTTTTGAGCAATACAATACCCCAATATCTACGATATTTAAGGTGGGTATTTATTACATTCTCTTCATGTCCCATAGTTTTGGGAGGCCCCATCCCCATATAGTCAGTAAGAATAAATATATTAAAATAAAATAAATAAATAAAATGTCCTACAAGAAAAAAATTGTGCCGGAAGCATTTTTAAAATAAATGCAGAATCATGGACTTCATGTATTAATCATGTGAAGAAAAAAGTATGCATTTAATTTAAATAGACCACAACTCCACAAGGAGAGTCTGATGGTGATGGATGACACTATTTCGGAAGAGGACGACGAATAAGCAATAAACTAGCAAGGGCGCAATTAAACTCATTAAGAAGTAAAACACTATCAAAATAAAAATAAAAGGTATAATTTAAAGTACATAGTTTTATTTACTTAACAGCAATAAAAAAGGGTCGACCTGTACAGATAGTGACCCATTTTTGTTTATATATCTTGAGTATAAGTAGATAATAATACAAATGACTATAAACGAGTATTAAGCCTGATTAAAGTTGTCGTTTTGGTAAAAAAATCCTAACATATAATAGTTGTGCTAAGAAGAACGACAGCTTCTTTGTTTGCTAAATTTCTAATGCTATAAAAAACAACTATAATAATGCATACCTATTACCCATTTTGATAAAAGCCCGAATGCTGATCCTGAAAATATCACCAAACCACACCATTGGGGGGGTCAAAATAGGCCGAAATCGTTTTCGATTAGTTTAGTTAGATTTTCTACGTGGTCAAAAATACCTATAGGTACCTAAATAAAAATCTGTCGTCTCGGACATTACATTCCCCGTTCACGAGTGATTTGTTTTGTGCGTGTTCATACAAATATAAAAATCAAAATATGCTAATCAAAATAATTTTACCCGCAATTGAAACTTTTGATGTTATTGTTAATTCTCTCGAATATTCGAGTAGTCATAAACGAAATATTCGAATACCGGAAACTTTCGAATATTTGAAAGCCCTAAACGCGACCCTCTAGTTAAGGCCTGCTGGCACGGGTGTAAGAGTTTTTCTGGTGAGCCCAGGATAAGTCCCAATACAACAGAGTCCAGTACAAAAAGTACAAACTCATTAGTAAGGGACCAGGAGCACAAGAATTAATGAAGGTGAACAATAATTTAGGGTTTAATTAAAAGTGCAGCCACCCGCGGCGCCGCCTCCGCGCGCCGCCATCCGAATTATTATTTCCACATAATTTGTGAAAAGGGTAATTTAATAAAACTCTCCCATCTTCCCCTACAGTAAAAGCATGAAAATCTTGAGTGAATACTTTACAATTTATAATCCTGATCATTTTAAATGATCATACGTAGGTATATGAATGAGCACGATGAGCACCTACCAGATGATGACGTTCTTTTTGCTTCTTTCAATAGATAACAAATGTTAGCCTACATAGATGTTACGTTCATAGGCCCTACCGCGAACCACGAACGAAGTGTGTGCCCCTCAGTCACGCTTACATACGAATTCACAAGTGCGAGACAGAGGCAACACTTCGTTCATGGTTCGCGGTACGGCCTCAGTTTTGGAGCATCATCTAAACATATTCCATGTCTTTTTTTAATATTTCTTACAAACAAACACTACATTTAGTACAACTTCAACTTTGGAAATGAACATGTTATACAGATAGTTATTGCTTTTAAGTGTATTCTGTATGTTTAAATTTTGGTGGCATTAGCCTGAACAGAGAACAAGTCGAAATGCTTTTTGATTGAATGAAAGAATTATTAGGTAATTAGCTTAAATTATACTAGCTGTATTTTGTGTATCAATGGAACGAAGTGAAAATATTTTGATAAATAATAACTTTGAGATTTACATATAGTATGTATATGTATGTACCAAGTGTAGGTATGCAATATATATTACATTGAGCTTTAAAAAACCTTACTGCAAGGCTATTACGCTCTGAATTTGGAAGGCGTTTTCTAGAGGCTACCTATGAAATTTAATTTACCTACAGCAAAGGATCACATATTAATGATAAAATTTTTATTATGGTAGTTTTATTTTATTTCAGTATTGCAAAATAAATTTAATTAATCTATTATAGTTCGAGAAATAAATTGAACGTTTATTTTTACTATAATGTAGAAAGTTACCAATTTATATTTCACGAACTATAACTATAACAACGACTGCATCGCGCTCTGTTCACCTTAATGGTAGGTATCGTACGTCTCAATTCTGATTATAGGCTAGGCATTATACCTATTATTATTTAGGTTCAATATAGGTTCCTAATCTATTTACTGACAGATTGAGACAAATATCTCGATATAAATCGTAATAACGCTGTTAACGTTTTTTCCCACAGATATCGTGTTGAACAATGTGCTTTTCAACGCTCTGTTGTACCCCAGCGCTAAGAGAATGACGATTATTCCCCAAATGACTGTTATTAGAGTACCACAATGGCGCTGATGACCAAGGGGATTGTACGAATAGCTGTACTTGATCGGAGACGGTGATTCAAAATGAGACAAATAAATATAATAATAACACCTAATGAAACATTTTAGAGGTAGGTATCGCGATTCTTTTCTTAATGAGTGATTAGTTTGGATAGAATTGAGAATGTTGGAAATTTGACATTATAGGTACTAGATTGGCCAAATTATGTATAAATATTTTTGTCTCTAGTTTTTTAATGTTATTGGAAACCACTTTATTAACAAATCAGTACACGTACTTACAAGACAGCAATTTCATTCACACATAACATTCATTTACATAAAACAGGCCCTTGTGGCATTGTACCGGATGCTGACGATATTTCCTCGCAGTTACGTTATGCGAGGAAACCAACAGATTATTCGGTCCCCAGTTACGTCAACATGACGAAAAAAAATCAAAATATCTGTAGTCGCAAGGTGTGACGAGTCGATGACAGCGCCGGAGCGAGCGGCGCGACCCGCGGCCGCGGCGCGCTCACCACCCTTGGCGCGCAAAACAATACCACTGTTCTGAAACCCGAAACCAAACGGAAGTGCACGGACCCCCGGGATGCGGCGATTTTCTTGCGCTCGCGCTCTCTACACTTAAAACCTTTCAAATATAGAACTGCAAAGAGGGCTAATGCGCATAGGAATTTTTGTAATCGGCGCGAGTCATTGAAGTCAACTCGGCGACGCGTATTGTTCAAGCGTATAATTATCCACCGATTCTTTTATTGTTGCGCATAAAATCAAAGAATATGTTACCCCTGACTTTTGACTCGGCGCGTATTGAGCGAACTCAATGGAGGACGGTTAATTCTTCTCACGAGGCGCCGCGTTGACGAGTGTTGTTAACTTAAGGATTTACTTCATCTATTAATAATCATTTACATCTAATGCTTTTAACTGCTAAAGATAAAACGGTCGTAAAAGTCATAGTCCGTTTCATGCAGACGCTCATTTTAATTAGTTTAATATATTTGTATATTATATTACTAGTAGTTTTTATATAATTACCTATTAAATCATTGTATAAGTCAGTTCTAAATAATTTCAACTTTTTACTATAATTACCTGTGTACGCAGTTACTAACATAATTAAGGAGTGTCTTTTCCAAAGGGCTTATTTTTTATGGATCTTTAAAAGTGCTCAAGACAAACAATGCTCATCTATTATTACCTATAGGTAACATTTAATACATGTAGGTACATATTTAAAATATATACGGAGCACGCGCCATTAGCCATATTTAAGGGTTCGGAAGTCAAGAGGGCTCTCCATATGTTCGTTCCGCTAGAGTCGTCGCTCGAGGACTCGCCAATGGGAGAACAGTGGCGTGTGCTCAAGAGTCGCGAGTGCTGGGCACCCGGCCTGTCGACCCTTCAGTGGCCACTCGGTCGCTTAAATATGCTCTTATCTTGGCATTATTAGACTCACGTGGAGTTTGATATGAAGTTTTGTCGTTTAAAGATAAATATAGATTTGCGACAAAAAATCGTTAATATTTAATTAGCATTCATAGCATAATATTTAATTAGTATTAAAAAACATCGATACAAATCAACCATTTTGCGGAATTCGTTTCTAGCAAGCTGGAAATCCATTTTATATCTTGTTTTAGTCCTCCTATACTAGGAATTGAGCTTAACTTTTTAAAACCAAGTAACTGTCAAATTTTCGCTAAATTTCAGTTTTTTGCTTGTAGTTAGAAAACGGTACGTTGGATGGAAAACTCATTCAGGTAAGAATTAAAAAGGGGTAAAATTTTGCGTCGAAGCAATACATTAATCTTATGTTTAAGTTTAGTAGTTCAACCAAAATTTAAAAATTCAATACTCATATTTTTAACTTCCGGCCCGGGTATTTCCGAAGATGTTATAAGCACTAATCAAAAGTTTGATTTAGTAAATCTCTTGTCCCTTAGTCATAGATGTCTCTTAACTTAACAAGCCGCTAAGTATGCTAGTCCCTTTCTTTCTTAAATACATACGTATTGATAATTGATTGTTAGGTTAGGACACGTTTATGAATAAGGGGGTTTGTCTTTAAGTAGGTACCTATTGAACTATACCTATATGTCACACTATAGGGTTAAAACGAAAAAAAAAATCAATGTCCTCCAAGTTTACGTGAGACTGAAAAATTATGTTTTTTTTATTTTAGGCCTTTTTCTGCGTGATTGATATGAATGAAATGTATGTATATAAAGTTGCTCAGTGTAACCGTCTCTAGTACCCTGTTCTCTCCTGCTCCACGACCCAGATGCTACCCTGTATAAAAGCGCATAAAGTATTAAAGGTACTTATGCGTTTCTTATAACTACCTCTGCGAATTTTCATGTTTTCAACTATATTCACCGAATATTTATGATTTACTTACTACTTTACCTCCTTAGCCTGACTCGATAAATTTCCGCCATCTTGTATAATGTATTACTTTACCGTTTTATTATATCCCGATTCGATTTCTATGAATTTAACGTTTTGTAATTCACGATTCCTTGATTATATACCTACTGTTAAATGCTGTGTGGAAAATAGGTACTTATACATATACTTATTTATTTTACGTGCATATCTATCAAGGTACTGTGTTTAAATCCTAACTCAATTTGTAACCTCGTACCGAATAACTATAATTACTCTGAAATTCATAATAAAAATATGACTATCGACAAATATAATTTGTTTGATTTGTAAAGAGTGAATGGTTGTCCGTACGTCTGTATTATGGCTGAATCGCTGCGGCGTATTGTTTGGTCCTCGCGGGAGTCCTCGGAACCCCGCCATTTTCCCCGCAGGGTTCTGCCAAGGACCCACCATGTTCTGCAGTCGCCAAATGTGCCGTTAAATCTGTAGCGCGGGCGCACAACTCGCGCCCTTTGAACGGTTGTCATTTGTCGTTAACTGCTAACAATCGCGTTTACGCATGCGCTTGTGCGAATAAAAACAAGAATTTGCTCTTAAATTTTGAATACTCGTAGAGTTATTATTTGAATTGCTAAAAATTTGTACATAGATTAAAGACCTCAATGAAACCAAATACCTATTAACGTCACAATTTTTCTGTTACGAAGATAGAGATATAGGTTTAGGTAGGTAGATATTGGTATAGGCCTATAAATATGTATGACTAACTATCGTAACACAATGGATGCGATGATGCGGGATTTTTGTTTAGACCAACCTTTTTTTGCAATCGACCCATTTGCTTCAATTCAGTATCTAAGTAGCATGGCTTAAGCGTATGAAACGTATCTGATTCAACAAAGTTACTTTTCAAATGTTGAAACCACATTCAACATTTGGGTAGTTCTATGCGATTATTCTGTCGCACCAATCAAGTCATTAGCAATCCCGAATTATTAACGAACTGTTTATAAATATTTGAGTCATTTTCGGTTATCTTGTAGCAGACGCATGTCTGTCTGCTATTCTGGCGTAATAGTCATGTTTGCTTTTACAAAACGGAAAATAAAGTGGTGATGGTAATGAATAATCAAAACGCGTACTAAATCGCATAGAAACACCCATTTATATTATTTTCGTCTAAATGTGTACTTTTATTTGGAACTATTTCATTTATTGTATTGTTAAGAAAAACAAATTGCAACTGTAATTGGTCAACTTGTGAAGTACTTACTTATATAGGTACTTAATAATTACATTTATGTTCGTATGTCAATTTGAGTAAACTTGTTTTGATATCAGACATCATACCGTTATTTTAATTAGGTACAAATTCATTAAAAATAAAGCCTCTGGTTCGTTTAATCCGCTTTCGGAACTAATCGCAGCGGACGTGACGCGGCGGGGTTTTTCAAAAATCGCGTTTTCCGTCATCTATGCTGTGCTTTAGTGGGCACGAAAAAAGATAAGTACCTTTTCCGCGTAATGCTAGAGCAGTAGCCGTACCATGACTTTGCAAGTTTCGGTAACGTTAGGTTTTTCTCGATACGTAAAGCAGGACATCGCGCTCGCAATCGCAATATGTCAGTGTAGAATGATTTAGGTATCGAGTAAAACCTAACGTACTTTTACTTTCCAACTCATGGTACGCCGACTGGGCTACCTGACCGTGCACGATGACAGTGCCACAGTAAAAATGTCAGCCTCCGTAGCCTAGGAAGCTGGAGGTTCCGGGTTCGAATCCCGGTGCTGGCATTATTTGTGTATTTATTTATCACAAATATTTGTTCCTTGGTCATGGTGTATTTAAGTATCTATAATTATATTAATTATGTATCTATCTATTATACATATTGTATATATCGTCGCTTGTTACCCGCATCACAAACACACAAGTCTTAATTGAGCTTACCGTGGGACTAGGTCGATTTGTGTAAGATGTCCCAAGATATTTATTTATTTATTATTTATTTAATTAATATCGGAATCATTTTAATACATTTTCCCGATATGCAAAAAATAGGCAAATTGCCATTTGCCATTTCTTATTGAATAGAGTGTAGACGTGTGCGCCGATCTAAAAATGATCGGCGGCGGCGTTTGCTGAAAAGTCGGCGGCGGCGGCGTGATTTCGGCGTGAAATCGGCGTCAAGGTCACATGAATAAAAAAGCGGAATTCGATAGTTTAATTTGTCATAGTTTAGATAAATACAATATGTATGTATGTATGTATGTATGTAAATTCTTTATTGTACACAAAACACAGGTAAAAATACACATATTAACAGTAAATTTGACAGGTACAAAGGCGAACTTATCCCTGTAAGGGATCTCTTCCAGTTAACCTTTGAGCAAAGGAGTTGCGTATAGGAAGCAAAAGATAGACAAACATACACGTGTACTGTGGTGAATGTATTAGAGTACCAAATAACAATTAAATACTTACTAAGCTAACTTCGTACATAAAATACACATATATGGTTAAAATATACAATAAATATACATACATATACTACACATCTATAAAAAATAAAAAAAATAAAAAATACCCAACGAATTCACAAAATATCGGAGAGCCACAACTTTTTCAGATTGTTCTTGAATGACGCAACAGACTGGGATTGTCTGATGGACAATGGAAGCCCATTCCACAATTTCACAGCACGCACCAAAAAAGATCTGGAGTAAGTACGCGACCTATTAGACGGTACCTAAAGCAAGAGTAAGGTTAGAACTCGAACGCAAGCGGTGATTACTACCGTCAGCTAAATAAACAAATCCTTCGGAAAGGTAAGGAGGCGAAGAAGGGTTAAAAAGTACGTTAAAAAGTAAAGACAGGATATGTACGTCTCTGCGACGACGGATCGGAAGCCAGCCGAGCTGAGAACGAAACTGAGAAACATGATCATATTTTCGCAAGCCAAAAATGTATCTAATGCATACATTTTGTAGACACTCAAGTTTATCCAGCAGCTCCTCCCTCAGATCTAAAAAAGCAATATCTCCATAATCCAGAAGAGGAAGCAAGAGAGACTGCGCTAGGGTAATTTTAGTTTGAAGTGGGAGAAAATTTTGTAGGCGTCTCAAAGAGTGAAGTGACGCAAACACCTTTCGGCTAACGTCCGCTACATGGGTTGTCCAAGAAAGCGTCTGGTCCATGATAATACCCAAATTTCGTACAGTCGAAGAGAAAGCAATAGAAGTATCACCAAAATAAATATCTGGAACCGTCATGTCCGAGAGCTTATTTATGTAGTAAGGGCAATCGCAAGCGATTGTTATGCAATAACAATCGCTTGCGATTTCTTCGCATTAACTTTTAAACCATAATTATAAGCCCAACACCGAATTAAGTCTAAATCACTATTAATGCTATTAACTAAGCTCGACAATTCCTCAATACTAGCCGCTGAGTATATCTGTAGGTCATCCGCATATAAGTGATAAGAGGAACTAAGGGACCTGGTGATTCCATTAATGAACATTGAAAAAAGAAGTGGAGAAAGTATCCCACCTTGGGGGACGCCAGCGGAGAGTTCGCACCAGTCGGACAGCTTGTCGTCAACTCTCATCCGCTGCCTCCTACCAATAAGGTATATGCGAAACCAAGAAATCGCTGTTTCAGAAAAGTTAAGAGTACGGAGTATAGCGAGAAGCATGTCGAAGTTAACAGTGTTGAAAGCACTACTGAAATCCAGGAGAACGAGGATTGTGAGCTTCTTATGCTGAATATTAAGACGAATGTCGTCGGTGACAATATAAATGTTCATCAAACACCATCACTGACCACCTTATCCAACATCTGATCAGTACATATCAGTTTTCTCTTCCCACCATGTCCTAACATAATAGCGATAATGAATTAATAATAAATGAAAATAACATAATATTTTCAACAGTACCTAACTGGGTTTAGACTAGCCCTATTCACATTACGCCGCGGCCACGACATCGGTCTAAGGCGACCGGCTAAGCGGAAAACGTATGGTGCTCCCTCTCATACCCATATGGGCATCCCGCTCCCACTCATGGATTCGCTCGCCGCTGGTCGCCTTAGACCAATGTCGTGGCCGGGCGGTTAGGTCTCCCAAATCCCCTATCATAGCATGCCATAAGGATAAATAGGGCGCAGCCCACGTCCATTGGATTTCACCCATCTTTACAAGGTGATCGGTCCATCATATTGAGAGGCATCCTAAGCTGCGTCGACCAGTATATACTTACCACTAAAAAATCACTTGCCCCACCGATAGTTTGGCGAGTAATGTATGTCCAGCCCACTGCCACTTCAGTTCATCGATTTTTTGAGCTACGTTGGTGCTTCCAGTTCTGCGGCTCTCAACTAGGGTTTGCAACATCCGTCGATTTTCAGGATTCGGATAATGCGAATATCGAAAATCAGCGGATCCGGATACTTCGGATAATACGGATCCATTGCAAATACAATAATTCTTTTTTCTTATATTGGCACAACAAAGTGGCTCCACTCCACCTGATCGTAAGTGAAAAGTAGAGCCCAAATCGCAGCAGTAACGAACAGGAGACTTGCTTCTTCTCAGACTTGTTTTATTTCGATGAAGTTATAGTGTTTGGCCTTATTTAGATTTAACGCTGAAATAATAGTTGTTCAGTTAACATTATAACTACATTTGAATATGCAAAAAAATGGTAACCGTGTTTTACAACTGCAAAATTCTCCATAACGAACATCTTTTAAACTTTTAACGTTCTTAATCACAATAAGATCTATTATCTGCCCTAGTATCTAAATAAGCTGAACCTAAGGGCCGAAGACCCGATGGCGAGGCGTCAAGTCCGCGAAGGCCGAAGGCCCGGAGTGTCACGATTTCAGTGCTCTCCCAGTAAGGCCTGGAGCTTCCCACAGAAGCACGCCAGGTGACGAGGCTGAAGGCCGAGCTGTCAGAGCCTAGCGCTCCCATGCTGCACAATGGTTTAGTGTGACACTCTGTGGCCCTCCGATTCGTTTCGATCCCTTGCGAAGGTCGAAAGCTGAACTCCACTTAGATCTGCACAGAGGCGCGCCAACTCGCCTCACATTTCAACTCATTGGGTGGTTATCCATGGTTTCAGCCAATATAACTTTATAGTCGGCAAACCGAAGTTGATGACAAGCCCATCCCATTTCAGTCCAAGATCTTGAAAACATCTTCCAAAGCAACAGTAAACAGTTTTGGGGACAAGGCATCTCCCTGTCTTAATCGTCGCTGCAATGGTCTGGATTTCGAACACCGGTCTTTAACTAGGGGGCTACCACGATCTCCTAATGCGATTCAGTTTAGGACCTAAACGGTCAGTTGCACAGAATAACTGTCAAAAATTGGCTAGCCGAACGTAAACTGAATTGCATTTAAGAGGTCATGGTATGAGCCTATTTGGCTTACTCATTCTACTGTTTGTTTGTTGGTTGTTCTTTGGATAGAAGAAGACCTCCAAAAACTTATTGCCACAAGAAAGATTGGAAAGAAAAGGTCGAGAGGAAGGAGCCCCATGCGCTGAAGTGATCCACGCTGCGGAAAATTGGAGTGGTTGCTGGAAGATCGTGAAAGAGAAATTGATGAGTTGATAAGTAACAACCCCCAGAAATGGGTTATCAACGCAATGAAGAGTAGTCTACTTGCTACCGCTGAAGATACTGTTGCTCAGGTCTTGAAGTCTCGATCAATTCAAATGCTTCATAGACCACGAACACGAACGCTAACCTGAGGGGCAAGTTATACCTCTCGGTATATCCTGACGTTGCTTGTGTATGTGATTTGCGGTGCTAAAGCTTTTCTAGAAACCGAAATCGGCTTGTTTAGGAGGCTGGAAGTTGTCGAGCCTAAGAACCTACGGGTAATGAGTCATAATACTCGAAACAACTAATAGGTTGACAGTAAATTCCCTACATAAGAGCATTATATAAATACATAAAGCAAATATGAAGCTTAGTGTGTAGTATTTAGCCCATAAGAAATATCTCTGTTATTCAGTCAAGGCCACGCCGATTTCACGCCGACCATTAGTCGGCGGCGGCGGCGTGGCAAAAAAGGTCGGCGGCGGCGTGACGCCGGCGCGGCGCACACGTCTAATAGAGTGGCTAGTAACGGAAATGGGTTTTTTGTTATCAATAACATTTAAAATGTCAACAGATATTTTGGATACGGGACAACTCATACGAAGGGTTAATAATCAAACAACTGATTTGGTAATTAAACTGATTAAATATACCTCTTACCTACTTGTATACCTATCAAAGAAGACTTGTAAGTGGCCATGATTAAATATAAAGGTTGCTTGGATAACATGTTCCCGTTCACATTACGTACGATTGTCTCAAGCTATATTACATCAGGTAGTAAATTATTTTAGTTTTTGGTGGATATAAAAGCGGCTTGGACAAATGGCTGGGCGCAGCGGCGCCAGCGGGGGGCAAACGGTGCCCGACCCAATGCATAAATAAATATCACAAATATCAAACCGTAGGTACCTACATAAAATAATAATATTGTGTGTTAAATTAATTATACGAAATAGATCTAGGGTTTTTTGATAGACGTCTTTTCTAGTATTATTTTAATTTTTAAAAGTTTTTATCTTTTCTTTAATGGTTCTGAAAGAATTAACGCTGATATTCACACACAAGATGCTCGCGATTCCAATAAAATGTATAATTTGGATAGTCGTAATCAATGACTTAGGTAAATGTCCTATAAAATTTTCCGGATATCGCCTAAGTTTCATTGTAACTTGATTAACTCGGTGCATAATGCCTTTGCTGATTTCTAAGAATGAACTTTTGACAGTTATTAGACACTATTTTTCGAGTCTTAAAATATACAAATAAGGCTCATTTCTATAATGTCAAAAATTCTATCTTAGAAAAAATCGGCAACTATTGATAAATGTGTCCACAACGGGACGTAAACGGGAAGTAAATATCCCAATTGACAAATACCAAAAAGTGACTATTGAGTAGTATAATCTAAGTTTGACGAGAAAAGGGTATTAACTTAATTTTAAATGACAGGTGTATTAATAGATATTATTAACTTTTTGTCAGTAGGATTTACTACTATGTTGTGAACAGCAATAAAAAAAAGCGAATTTCTGCTAAAGTCAATTTTTTTCTTAGTTTTGTTTAAGAAATATGTACGTAATTAAAATTATGCAGGTTCTCCACGAGCATCATGTATCTATAATTAGATCGATAATCACGAATACGAATAACCTGTAATGACCTGACCTGTGATTAGCATGTCCTATTTGCATTAAAAGAAACTTAACAGGATGGTTACCATGACGTACTAATGCGATTCAGCTTACGCTCAGGGAAAGGGACAGTGATATGCGACTCGTATAGACTTGCCCCTTTCTCTCGGCCTAAACTGAACCGCATTAGTACGTCATGATAACCCCCAGTAATTGACTGCTGACCATTCAGATCTAGTTGTTTGTACCAAGTGTATGTACCATCCACTCGTTTTTTGTTTTTATTACCCAACAAAAGCACCCCAATCTTAGTAGGTATGTACCTAACTAAAAGTAATTTTCCATAAATGGAGCGTTTTCTGCTCGTAAACGAAGTTTCTTACATGTTATTTATGATGGAAATAATGTTCAGTTTCCGCAGTTCTTTGGCGACATACCGAGGCCAAATGGTCAATTAATCCTGGTTTATTATCCCAACTAACGTTCTGCAGTGGGGTAAAGAAAGTACAGATAATATAGATATGAAGTAGCTACTCGTAATTTTAAATACTTTTTAAAACTTGATTCTATAAAACACAACAGCTTCTTTTCTTTTCTTGTAAGATTTCTTCGTGATGGATTGTAAAGTTAAAATTTTACACAAGTATGTTAAGCCATTGTAATAATGATATAATATAATTAGTAATTGCAATTGTACACATTTTGACTACACCGTTAGTAAATTACAAGCGAGTTAGTACTAGATTATTTTAGATAACCTACAATTTAATTCGTAAGTATTAATTTTGAATAGAATTGTTATTCCTTACTTATACCATAATCATCAGGATTTTGAAATGCAAGACAGTAAAAAATCTAATTTTACCGCATTATTTTCTCTTTTTGTGTAGCGAGAGACTACAGGGTAGCAGCTATAGCACAAAGGCCAGTAATTGCAATCATAAATACTGCATCTCAGCAATTTATTAGCCGCCGCGGCCCATCTATTAAACCGAGCTGTCAGTGCCTACCCTATTTTCTTTCACATAGATATTAAAAAGATAAGCGTTATATATTTTGCTTTACTACTATTTTTTTAACACTATGATCATATTTTTATATATCTTAAATCCTCATCATATTCTTTTAGTCATAAAAAATGTTTATGTTGTGTATATTGAATGTTTAATGCTGACTTGTATACTGTGAATACTGTTACCTGACAGTAAATAAATAGGTAACTGTATGTCAACTGTTGATTTTGAGCCGTAGCCATAGCAATTATCAATACATTATATTTTCAGAATTATATGTAATTATATCATTATATCATAGATGATTAATTTACCTCCATGTTTCGACTAAAACTAATAAATTAATAATATGTTTTCTCGTCTCTTCATTTACAAATATTGCTACGACATTTCTATACCTGTAGGTGGCCGTAATTTCAAGATAACATTCGATGGTTGTGTATATGTCATTTTTAAAAGATATGTAACAGGAAATTAGGAGCGTTACACAAATCCTACATACTTAAATGTGTAGGTTCGACACCTACATAGTTGCTGAACATTTGTAAACCATAACGTCCTAATACCGTTACTTGTCCGTTAATAGAGAGTACCTATCCACTCATATGAAATTAAAAGCTCTTAACTAGTATACATGTACTTTTCATTATGTACTAACATTATATACTTACATAACGTGTCGAGGAGGCACTGGGCGTGGCCGCGCGGGGCTCCGCCTTCCTATACTCGTACTGCCATATAGCGTCCTACATTACATGCACTTAACTACATGTATGAACTGGTTTTCGACATATTTTGATTCCTATTATTAAGTTTGTATCTCCTTGGGAATCACGGGCTTACAAATCCCGGTTTTTTGATAGGCTTGCGCGGGGATATAGATCCAACACGTAGAGGCCCTTTGGAGAAATTTGCTGTGTTGTACACCTGCTGCAACCCATTCACGGGCACATCAATAGATATCCGTAAACCGGTCCGCATAGGCGTATAGAGACTATTGAGAAGTTATGGAAAAGACTAATGGGCTATGGTGATGGAGGATGGATGGATCAGAAATGGAACTATAGAAAAGAGGTCCGGACACCTGCCATAACAATGATTTCTCTTTGCTATCGAGGCAGGCGGTGACTCGCCGCCGACTAGATGGGCCCCCGTAAATGCCGTCACAAGAGACAGCCAGGGCCAACACCGGTGTAGGTGGCTCAAGGAGTGTAGAGAGGTGTACACCGCTTTCTGCGCAGTGGCTTGACAGCCGCTGCACCAACTCGCGACTTACGCAAATTTACACTTCCACCCCTGGAGCATATTATTAATATTATTATAACACTTGTATGAAAGTATGAATGAATCCCATACAAAATAATTCTGAGTATCTATATACCTACCTACGACCTACGACAAATCTAGTCTATTAGTTTAGTATGAAGACCACAGAACTTGATTACAATGATTACAATTATTACACTTGTTAGGCCAGTTTGAGTGGTACCGATTTTTTGTCACACGTGGAAATTACGAATATCTGCAACAGGTGATGTGGTTATATGTGAAATGATCCTAACAGTCCATAACGTCTGAGGAAAACACTCACTTCGTCTTTATTGCTGTTTTGCACATAGTGGCGCTCAACATACCTGTGCACTGTGTGGCCAGAACAGAGGCCCGTTTCTCAAAAGCTTGTACAGGTGTAGTGAGAAATTACTTGCCTTCGGAAACGTTCGTAAACACATGCTGTTTCAGGCAGTGTCACCGAGTCTGAGTGAAGTAGCATGATAGCTATTACTGTCAGTCTCAGTGAGATAGACTGAAACAGCATGACGTTGACGAACGTTTCCGAAGGCAAGTCATTTCTCACTACATCTGTAACTTGTAATACAAGTGGGAGTCTCTTTTTAACATTATTAATAAGAGAAGGACTTCCACTTGTATTACAAGTTACAAGCTTTCGAGAAACGGGCCTCTAAAGAAAAAAGTAGTAAACTGTGAGCTCACGAATAGTTCACAGTTTTCAGTTTTCGCGGACGTGTTTGTGTGTACCATGACTTGAACTTGTGAGTGCAACTTGAGACAATGCTGATGATGCCCAGAAAGTAAATTAAGCCAACATCTGGCGGTAAATCACACTAAAGAACGATTTACACTAGAACTTCCGGTTCCCGAACTTCCCTAACCTGGATGTTCGACACTTCGTTTACTATAAAAATCATGACCGATTCTGACCAAAGTGGCAGATGGCTACCCGAGCTGTATGTTGCACATGATTGGCGCGACAGTATCTCGCCGCGAGACAGACTATCCGTCCCTCTTTTGTTAATATAGCTAGTAAAGGACGGGAGACCTATCTCGCGGCGACATACTGTCGCACCAATCATGTGCTAAGCCTACTGGGTACGGTCGAGTGTGAGTGATCGTTAATGCAACGATAAAATGACAATCGTCATAGGAGTGAGCAACGCTACGGTGTCCATACTGTGAGCTGGGGGGTTACCATGAGGTACTAATTCGATTTAGTTTAGGTTCAAGGAAAGGGACAGTGATATACGACTCTTACAGTCTTGTCCCTTTCTCTTGACCTAAAGTGAACCGCATTAGTACGTCATGGTAACCCCCCTGACCTGGTATCGTAAGCTAACTGCGGCAATTGTGTAATTTAATTTCTATTCCTTCCGCTTGCACCAATAACCAGAAAGAACACAACAAACGGTGCCTAAAATTTACTTTTCCTCTAGCGGCCAGCTTCTGAAAATTACACTGGCTATCCAATTGATAACTTGATGAGCGTTGCGAAAGATGTGAATGGCGACGAATGCGTAAGACGGTTGCAGCGAGTCGTATTCTTACCATGAGCTGGCAGCTTGGAGCTATATCAACTTCGTAACTCTTTCCATTCCTCTCGCTCGTACCAATACACGAATATGAACGGGATGTACAGATTGCCAGCGCATTGTAGTAAGGACGCCGTGGTCGCTGTATCCTGTGTGACATGAAGGATCGTTGACGAGTCGCGGCGGTGGGCGACCACACGTCGCGTCGCCGCCGCACGCGCACGCCGCACGCTGTTTAGCAAAAAGAGCCCGTGGGGGGCTCGGGAATGTAGATCGAGTGCCGCAATTCAGATGAACGGGTTTTTGGCCTGATGCACTTAACGGGATCGTATCGAAGTCGACCTTTTTGACATAATCTGTAATTATGTAGTCCCTGGCCCCTGGGTCTCTGGCTGTCGTTTTCTTTGGGTAAACAATAAATGCTTTTAAATGTAGTTCGGGGGATAAGTATTATTATTTAATATACGGTTGATGTTAAAAAAAACTTTTATATTATCGGAATCCCCACACATTCATTCACGTGGATATAAAAACTGAAAATTTCAATTATTAAAATAACACGCTATTTTTCAGGATTTTTTATGATTTTTGTCTTAATTTGACTTAATTAAAAGCTTATCAAATTATGATCAAGGTGAATAGACAGGATCATAAAGTAGGTTCTTATGTTTGAAAATTATTAACATTTATGTGTAGTGACATAGGTACCTAGATAAATGTCACGTAGTACAAATAAACTCGTAACGTTGAGGGGCGTAGGCTAGGGGTAAGTAACTGCAGTGAGGATTTAAAAAAACAAAGATACTTATCATATCATAATATTTTCACATTGATAATAAAAGCCTAACCTAGATCATAAACTGTGGTATTTGCTGGCGTGGCGCTTTTCCGAGTAATTCTAAATACAGCTGGCGCACTACATAGACCGTTAAAAAATTATAGCTACTCACCAAATTAGCTGTAAAAGAGAAGGGTCAGCTTCCATGTAAGTAGCTTACTTATGTACAATGGGCTATTTCAACAAAGTAATGCGCAACAAAAATTAAAGCTGATACGTCTGTCTAATTAAAAGTCAACGTTAGCGTAATTAATTTAACAGTTGGTGCCGTGTTAAAACGTTAATAGGCATAACTACGAGAGACTTATTCCATTATAACTAGTATTATGTCGCTCAATGATAGGTAGAAATACTCTACCGTGAACCGGGGTTACTTTGATCAATTTTGAACTTTGGATGCATTTTTTGATGAGATTAATGAACATAAAAAATTAAATTAAGATATAATAATCGGGTTTTTCTCAAGAATCAACCTGCGAAATAAAAAAAAAATAGGACCTGTATTTAACGAAATAAAAAATAAAAACAACGGCAACGTGATCAAAGTTATATTGAGAATTACTTGTAAGAGGGGTTACTTTGAAACCACTTCTATTTTTGCTGCAAATTGAAAGTAACTCCCCTAAAAAGTCCGTAAAATATAAAAAAATAAAAATCGGTTCAGTACTTTTTTAGTTATATGTATTTTTAATGTGCTTGTGTACTTTGATCCCATACTAAATTATACAAATTAATAATTTTAGGCGGTTTACTAGTTTTTTTTAATTAGATATGATACAGGATATTAACTTATGCAGGTTCAAAAGTATAATATCTTTAAATGCCTTTTTATCGCAGAGATAATCAGCCTTTTCTAATAATCTCCTTATGATAAGTTAAAATGTAGCAAAAAAAATTGATTTCTCAGTATATGTGCCGTTCCACACAATCGATTGATCTAAAATAATGTTCCCTTTGAGATAAGATACAAAAAAATAAAAAAATCTGGGGTCATATTTTGAACTTATTATTATATCAATTTCACCACGTATAGATGATCAATGACACCCCAACTCAGAGATTCCCCGGTTGCGCGGACAATTATAGGTATAAAAATTTAATAATATTTTTTTCATACTTACGAATAAATACTCTTTGCCATAAAGCATTTAAAATTGTCTTATATTTATTTCAGATTAATGTACAGTCAAAGTTTTGAAGCCATAAAAATCAGGATGAAAACCTTACTTAAAAAGAATATTGGCGCTGGTATTTGGGTACTATGTACTTAGTAAAGCAATTGTTAGTGTTGCTAATAGTAAAAAAAATAATCCTAATATTTTTTATCGATTCATTAAAATATGCAATTTTGTAGTCTGTGGAAGTTGTTATCAAAGTCGACCCGCAAATCAAAGTAACCCCGGTTTACGGTATTAAACCTAACAAGGTGCGAGATCGTTTAAGTAACATGGGTAATTGCAAGTGTTGTACTTTAGCCTTTAGGTAAGTGCTTATCCAAATTATGCGGGAAGTTTTTTCAGATACCTACTGAAAGTATTTTTGGTCCGTTTTGAAACCAATAGGTAGGTAACTAATGCTAATTATTAAGCAATTTAAATTGTTTATTAGAATTATTATTTTTTATTGGGTACGTATAATTTATGACTTTCGTAAATTAGAAACTTACGTATTGTTCACATAGGCTAAAATAGGTAAGTACTTGATTTATTCTTCTACTTTAAAAAAACAAAACAAAAAGAATACCCATTCCATCATTTTATAGGAATTTACAGGAACTGTCACTCAAAATTGGTTACGCTCGGCTAAAAATGTATCAGGACCTTTTGTTGGTGCAGGACGAAAAGGACAATGTCACCAAAATAAGGACAATGTAGAACAATACGTGCACCCGATGTCTTGTTTACGAAACAACATTTACGCGATATAATAGGCGTTTCAATACCACAAGCCCGCACTGTCAATGACTTTGTTTTGAAAATGACAAAATTCAAAGCAAATTGGTTCTTCACGACTTGTACTTCCACGCCATTATAGACACAGATACTCTACGAATTGGGTCTTATGGGACGCAAGCGCCTCGGTCATAAAGACGTCATAGTTGACACAAATGAAACCATAAATTACTTTCTAACTCCTCTATAGGGCAAACAGAAAAACGTCAAACAAAATAGAATCTATACATCTTCACTTACAAAACGGTTGACACTTGCCACTTTATAACCATTTGTAATTGCTTTGGTATAAATACATAATAATTAAAATGGCATCTGCCTATTCCCTGTAAGCCCTTAATGAGTTGTACAGCTATTCATCCAGATTTACAAAAAAATATCTAGGTACTAGGCTAGGATGAATGCATTCTTGGAATTAGATATCGTTTCGAAGAGTAGAGGTCGGTATTATCAAACCGGAATCATAAAGGGATTCGAAAGTTACTGTTGACACAACAAATGACACGATATTTATCAAGAAAAGAGTTGTTTATGGATGTTCCGAGTAATTAATTAATATATTGCATGTAAGTCTTTGAATTTAAACTACAAAAATATTCATTTAACTATGAATATATCCTAGATTGACTTACACACTGTCGTGTCAACAGTACTTTCAAATCCCGTTCTAATCGCGGTTTGATAATACTACAGCGGCCCTACCGCGAACTTCGAAGTTCGCAAATTTCGGGGATTCGTCTCTGTCACTCTAATGACGTCTTCGTTGGTGGGACAGAGACAAATCCCCGAAACATGCGAATTTCGGAGTTCGCGGTAGGCCAACAGTACCCAGTTGTGCTTTATTAAACGTTTTGCCACAAAACAACGCCCTTGTGCGTAACTCAACTATTGCAAAGGCAAAAATCCATGAATTAGACTTCGAATTCACCGGACTTAGGTCCGTGTGATTATTATTTATTCCTACATTTTAAAAGATGGCTCGGAGGAGAATTTTTGTTTGTCAAATGAAGACTGTATAATTGTATAAGTATCAGGTATGATGTGAACGGCAGAATCTTGCAGAACTCGACAAAACTTATTTATGGCGGGGATAACAAAATTGGAAACTCGTTGGAATAAGTGTTTGGCCCTTAAGGGAGACTATGAAGAGAAATAAATGTAATTTGCATAAAAAAAATTGATGATTTTTGACTACCTATTTAAAAAAAACTTATCAAACAGCCCTCGTACGCTATACGACATAAAAGTATATTTAGGTTTAGGTTTCAACGGTCCAAGGAAATTCATTGCTATAAATAATAATAATAAAATAAAACGATTAGAAATGTTTATTTACTAGCGTATAGGTATTTAAATATTTCAGGCTTTCGCCTAACAGTGGACTGAAATAGGCTGGTGATGATGATGAAGTAAAATTAAGTTAGATAATTAACTAGCTCTTTAATTTAAGTATGTAAAGTCTGTAAAACTATATTTAATAGTATTAGTTTTCCGCGCGCTAGTAGTAAACGAGAAATGTAAGCAAACCTAAAAAATTGCATTCGTATTAACGTAACAATAAAACGCGTTTCACGATATGGGATGCTGACAACAAATGCTATTTAAAGTCAGCCATACCTATATGTTTTTATTTTTTCTCGTTTTCTACTAGCTCACGGAATAGGTACAGTCAAAGGCAAAATAAGGCGTATATAAAATGCCTAAAAATATGTCCCAGTGCACTTTAATTCTGTTTAATAAGAAAGTCGTAATATATTTATAAGAGGATTCTTTTGACACATATTTTTGCACTTGACTAAGTACCTATATATGTCAAAAAATATTTATGTAATAGGTATAATAAGTTGTTGTAATCTCGAGACTCCAAAATACTTATTAAAAAAATTGCCAAACAATACAAACAAGCAGTAAGTATAAAAGTAGGTATACACGAGTATACCTACCGAGTGGTTTTGTACTCGTTCGTACGAGTGGTAGGCAAAACCAGCAAATCTCTCCAATGTATCTAAATAATGTAAAAAAATAAATTATACCTAATGTTGTTCGAACTAAAATTAATATACTGTCTACGTCCGGGAAACTACCTTTAAAAAAGTAATTCAATTAATAAACAACGCTACAATATTAATTAATTTATTGTCGGTCATAAATTATCAGTCTCCCAAAGTCCAAAGAATCGAATGCAATTTAGGGACAAGGACTTATTGTCTATTTATAACAAAGGCAGGCCTGGCACATTGCTATTGCAGTTGTAAAAAAACATTACTTTATGGAATCTATTATTCATTTGTATTGTTTTTATCTGCTGGCATGTGGTGGTCCAGTAACTTGAGCGCGTAACAGTATGAATTAAAAACAATTACTTAAGTACATGCGTGATTATGATTATACCTACACCGAATTTATGATGGATCACGAGCCGATTCGCAATGGCGAAAGACACAAAAACCCGCTTCCAAGGACTCGGAAAATCTGACTTAGTTTTGGAAGTTACCCTCTCGAATAAAATATCAAGCTGTTAGTGCAAATAATGGGTAGCACCAGAGAAAAGAATGACTTTAACGGCTTCCGTAGCTTAGTTGATGGTGGTGACCCTGCCTACTAAGCTGGAGGTCCCGGGTTCAAATCCTGGTATGAGAATATAATTATTTATATGATGGCCACAGATATTTTCTCCCAGGGTTATGGGTGTATGTATTAATCTCTATAAATGTGTATATGAACGCGTAGTACATATTTTACGAATTTTAAAAATTAATAACCTAAATCGGTTTCTTTTACCTCAAAACACTCTGAAAATAATAGTTATTTGTTATACAAGGGTGCAAAGTTGTATTTTACCCGCGAGTATGAAATTGAAACACGAGCAAGCGAAAGGATTCTATAGTTGAACCACGAGCGAAGCGAGTGGTTCTAAAATAGAATCCTGAGCAGCGAGTGTTTTAACATACGAGAAGTAAAATACATTTGCACCCGTGTGTAACACAAAACTTTTCCCCTCACTATAGCGAGGAAACTCAAAAAAGGTAATTATTTGTTCACATTACAATCATCATCGGGTTAGTGATAATAATTTTCCAAATGCATCATGTATTTAATGCAAGATTTTGTCGCAGTAAACTTAGCACGAAAAAGTAAACGCAGCACGATTTTAACACATTCCTGTAGTTGCACACCAACGCCAATGCATTATTAAATCATTCTCATTCATTATTTTTACAAAATTATAACAGAACACCCTGAAAGTTGTTTAGTTTACTATTTTTATGCGTATTCGAGTCGGTAAATAAAGATTATAACCTATTATAATATTCTTTGACAATGTTGACGTTGACATTTTCTGCGTTTTGTGATTGCATCTAGTCATCTTATCATCATTCACTAAAACAATTGTTACTTATGGAATTTTAGGATTTATATGTTAAAATCATCATATTATATAAAGGTTTGTATTTTACACTAAATTCTCAAACAAATTATTTAATTACCATTAATATGGAACAATTTCCATGAGCATTTTACGTTTTGTTATTCCAAAACAAAGGTCATTACTTTGCCACACAAGTGAATAATATGCGTTTTTACACGTTCGTATTAAAGGATAAACGAGCACTTTACGAGCTAGTGAGGGGAAAATGCAATTTTCCTATATAATGTACGAAAATAACAATTCTTTTTTTATTGTTTTCCTATGGCATTAACTTATACTACTGCCTTATACACATTTTATCGTAAATTAACTTACTGTATGACCAAAAATTTTCATAGTAAATAATTTGTACGGGAATTACAGATGAAAGTCGGCACGGGTTCCTGTTACAGGAAGGAGCTGATTTTTTTAGAGTATTTTGAGGTTAAAGAAGCCGATTTAGGGGGTAAGTTCATGTCAATCGCATTTAGCATCTGTGCATTTAGCCAATGTTGAAAATAATGGTTATTATGAAAATAAAAAAAAAAATACCCGTACCTCAAAAAATAACAAAGACAGAAAGCTCAAATTTACAGTACCCAAATAATATTTGTCGTAAGCGGCCGATTCTCTATGCAAACACGGCTACTCTCTTAACTAGGTTGAATTGCATACATTGCTAATCATTTATTGAACAATATGAGTCGGGGATCAGGGGCCGACAGCGCCAATTTTATAAGTACCACGTCACTGGAATACGAGCATACGATGATGTACCTAAGTAGCTACCATAAGCCTATATGGACTCGATGGGATTCGATACTACAAATTGTTGACTTTCGTAAATTCCTCTGGATTAATTTAAGATAAAACCTTCTCTACCCTTAAGCTTCCAATAAGAATAGATAGTCCTATAGTAAATATCATCCACTTACACGAAAGGTTAGCGTCCCAGAGTGCATAGCCCTAGATACCAATCGCTAACGCTCACTAGGTAACAAAACGAAACTGTATTTGTTACACTAACACTAAGGCTACGTCCTACGTAGGCGATTCAAAGCGTCGAGATATGCGACGCGATTCGATGCGACGAAGTCACGAATGTATGCTATATAATGGCCTTCTCCTAGGTGCACGCGAAAAGTCCTATAAATCGGACATTTTCAATAAATAAAACGACACACTATTCGGGCGTAGCGTCTCGATCGCGCGAAAATATCAAACAACTTGATCGCGTTCGCATCGCGTCGCGTCACGTTGCCCGTACGCCTCGCCGGGGTTGGTCCCGTAGGACACTTGTATTAGCTGGCAGCTGTTTCAAATTATCGCGTCGCGTCGTGTCGCGTCGCATCGCGTCACTTTCGCAAGGGAATCGCTCACCTAGGACACCGCGTAAAGAGTGTCAGAGAGAAAAAATTACGATACGCTACTGAGCGTTAGCGATTGGCGTCTTGGCTATGCATTCTGGTATAGGTATGTAGGTACTCAAGGCCTTAGCTACCTAAAACATTGTAATATTATCAGGTGACTGACAGCATACTTAACAATAAATGACTATATACTTGTTCTAACGGAAAAATAGGCTTGTTTTAGAAATGCAGCCAACTACGCTGTAAACAGCCGGCACACAAGGACTCTATTATACTGTTCATGACTGTTGTTTCTTTGTTAGTCTCGTAAGACGATGCTGGATCCAGGATCCTATTCCGCTTTGGCTTGTGATGGATAGGGTATTTCTCTTTTATTTTTTATTATACGTAATAGATACCTACCTATAATAATAAAGACTTTATTTTTCACCACACTGCTCGTAAACACGCTGTTTGGCCTTCAATTTCAGAGCGCAAAACTGTGATTTAATCTATAGAGGTTAAAGTAATTTTTTTTTAATCTTCTGGGTAGACTAAAGCTGTAACTTATACGGCCTGAGAGTGCAATAAGCTTTTTGACGGTTGGAACTAGACAGTACGTTCGAAAACTCAATAGTTTCAAACAGATTCATACACATGAACCTTTCATAATATTATATTCAACATGCTAAAATCCAAATTAAATACCACATTTTGTTGTAAAAGGCTTTTGATTAAAAGTTCTAAAAATACGACAAATAAAAACAATAGGAAAATAAAAGTGTTGACATTATGCAAATTTCAGAACGCATCCGAATATTTTTTTCTTTTAAAATCTAAACGAGTTCGGTCGTGTTTTGTTTTCTTTCACTCTTAATTTTCAAGTTTTCGGGTAATTGCGAGATGCGAAAGTAGGATAATTCCAAAAATCCCAGAAAAATCGCCAATAACTACATGAGTCTCATTTTGGAACTATCCTGATTTTTTAAGCATTGCCACACCAAGATAAATATTTGAGGTTATTGTTTTATTATTTGTTGATTTGTTTATTTTTTGGAAGTTGAGGATTTGCAAATAAATACCTTCTAATTTGTTATGTTTGAGTTTTATTTCGCATGTTCGCATGTTTCCTCGCTTTAGTGTGGTGAAAAATGTTGTGTTTCACACGGCAGCAAAGCTTGTTCAACTCTCGTGCAAATATTGAAACCCGAGCAAGCGAAAGATTCCAGAATTTGAACCACGAGCGCAGCGAGTGGTTCATAAAATGGAATCTTGAGCGATGCGAGGGTTTTAAGGCACAAGAGTTGAACAAATAACTATTAAACCTATAAAGTAAATGTCTGAGTAATTGACTATAATCAAATCGATCGAATTTATGTCATCATCAGACAGAAGTTACGGTGGCACGAACAAAATTTTGCTAGGGACTTCCACTAGATATTAGTTTATCGATAAGTTATTCTTTTTTTTTACGTAATGTTATGACTTCGAGATTTTATCGAAATTAGGATTACTTAGTTGTAAAGCAGTCGAGAATTAAGCTTACTTTGGATGGAAATTTATCGAATATGTAAACATACTTAGTTGTTAAAGATGATTTTTATCAGAAGACCAAAAAATACATAGATAACATTGCTGGGTAGTAATCAGCTATTTTCTATTTATCCACTGAAAATATCAGCTAATATGAAATGTCATTTCGAAATGAGAATTCACTTATCGACGAATTTAATACCGGAAGGAAGTCCCTGGTTAATTCACGTTATTGCCACCGCGACTTCTATGTCTCGTCATCATGTCATCAAGTGTTTTTTTTTCTATAAAATAATAGGAAATCAATACCGACGGAATGCTAAGTTTCTCACGGAAATAGCAGATGTGCTTCGTATCAGAGCGGCATCTCATACTTTATATGTATTGAGCGTTCCCGCATGACAGTATTTAAACGAGCACTTGCGGCTGCACACTCTATCAATGGCCAATTAATAAAAATTACCTCTTACATAAAACTATTAACGTCCAACAGCGCGCGCCGCCGATAAACTGATCGAAATCATCTCCCAGAGCGATAATAAATTAATTGTTTTATAATGTCACAGGCGAGACGCGATAAAAACCCGACAAATGACTCCGGAATTGAGACATCCCGCTATCTCCTTTATTATTAGACACGTGAAGCTCTTTAACGAAAAACACCCGTCATAAGAAAACCTATCGAGAAATCAAAATGGCTGCGCCTTTATTTTTTTCGGCCTCAGCATGAGCCTTATGCTAATGAGACCCAAAAACAAACATTGTTACAAGCCGAATGTGTAACATACAATAAAAATAAATTAAATAATAAAGGGAATCGTTAAAATGGAAGAAATGTCCGTAATTTATCCACGAGTCACCTTTTAGGCATTCCGTGGATGCCTTCGCGGCGGGGACCCGCTCGCTCTAGACGCGATCTCCAAATAAAAAGGCGCCACAAAAAGACGCATTCAATAAGCCGTTGGCCATTACTGGACGTAATCGATGAGATAAATTAATAATAACGAAATTTGAAAGACATCTCAGCCTGCCTATGGATTAGACCTACTTATTAGCTGAAATTTGTGGACGTATAGTGAGTTATGGTATTTAATCTTTATAAATGCTTTTTACTTTCATAATGCGTTATACGTACCTATAAAGTACAAGCATCTTACTATTCAATATACTACGTACCTACACGATGTAACACGAGGAACCCGACTAACATTAACAGCATATTCCCGAGGTCGTAAGAAGAAAACAGCAATATTCTATTTGAAACCCAAAACGTAACATCATTATCTGTTGTAGGTGTACCTATACAAAATAAATTATACTGCGTAAGTACATGAAGATTCATGAAACTTCTCATTAGATAAACTTTTATTATTCTACAAAGTAACGTGGGTATCGATGATGTATGATTGAGTACCTATGATCGTTAACGAGAACGGGAAGTTCTTGGACTACTTTATTGACGTATATTCTAATAGAGAGTAGATGCAATATAATAAACCAAGTACACAACTAAACACACCATATATATACAGGGTGCTCGCGAGGAAACCGAAAGATTTTAATGCTGAAGTCCTGAGCATATTTAGAGTATTTAATGTTACGTAAAATTTCCTGGATTCACCTTGGTTATTTATTTATTTATCGTATGGCAATTATATTACACTGTTGTACATCAATTATTCTTATAATCTAAATTTACATCTCTCCAAGTAAGTAGCAGCTGACCTCGCAACATTTTTAAGGTCTTCTACCGGGCCTTCGAATTTTGTTATTGACATTATTCATCTTGGTTCCAGAGATTAACCTTTCTTCGAAAAAAGTTTTTCGCCGTAACTCGTCATAAAACTTCTTTTTGATTACAATGCCACCACAATGTGTTCTAATATTAGAGTCTAACCAGCAAGTGGCTGCACAAAAAAAAACCCGGCAAATTTAAAAAAAACGTGAGTTGGCTTATTTCCGTGAAAATCGAAATTCGTAAATTTCAAGGATTTTTCTCTTTCACTCAAACGAAGGCGTCATTAGAGTGAGAGAGAGACAAATCCTCGAAATTTACGAATCTCATTTTTCGCGGTAGGGCCGCTGGCAACGAATTCTCTACCAAATTAAATGACAGTTTGACAGCGACAGGTTAATTCATAGGCAAAATTCTTGCCATGTACAGATTCTACAGAATATCGACAAAATGCTTATGCAGCCACTCGCTGGTTAGACTCTACCACACCTTTTGCCTGACAATCAAAAAATAACAATAGACTTGACAAAAAACCTGTTCCTAAAAAAAATAATTAAAAAATTAATTTTAACAAATTGTTGTTATGATAAAAAGTATTGGAAATGTTAAAAAGCATTCAAAAAATCTAAAACAAAAAAAAATTGGTTGCCTGTAAAGTCGGTATACGGCCGAAAGTTTTACGTGACAACGACTTTGAGAGGTAAAATAATTTTAAGTCTCTCTCGCTCTTAGGCGGGCTAACCATGCCCGAGTGGAAGGGACGCGTGCCTCTCACTCGCTCTCATTGTGAGCGCATAACGTGAGCGGAGCGTAACGCAGTTTCTTGAAGTGTCACCCGGCAAACCAATTTATAAGACGTTGTCACGTCAAAATATTTTTTTTTTCTTTTTGTGGAATTTGACATTAGATCTCATAATATTTTTTGTTTATTTTGATGTCTAGAATGCATAGTTAAAATCTTTCGGTTTCCTCGCGAGCACCCTGTAGATACTACAGTATCTCCACCGTGAGCGGACTACGTGAAGAAACGTTAACATTTGCGTAATTTCTACATTCATAAAATTTCCCGTAGTCACTTTGCGACCACAAAATAGAACCGAAAAGGGGTAGACCATATTTTTGGCTCATAGCACTCGCATATTGATCCGAGCCAGAGGTATAGAAAGTTAATTACAATATGTATTAGCTCACGCCACTAACCCATGGTAGCGAAGCTATTCTAATTCACATCTGTCCTACGAACTTGACGAAAGGATATGCACTGTGGTTATCAATTATCAATGTAATTTTAATGAAACCGGTTGGTATAGGGTGAAGACACATTTATCAGCATACGTACGCATTTTGTTTAATAAAATAATAAAATTGGCCGTTTAGTATGAAACGTGTAAGCACGCGTTCGCGTGCGGAAAGCTGGACGCGGTCCCATACTAAACTGACATTTTCTATAGACAAAATGCGTACGCATGCTGATAAATGTGTCTTCACCCATAGCCAACCAATTGGGACCTTATGCCACTCAGGAAGCATGTCAAAGTAACGTTATAAATCAGATTGTAAGAAATCACTTACTTCCTGTCATTTTGATATGGCTCTAGGGGGGCCTAGAACTCCAATTGGTTGTCTGTACGTGTACAAGATTCGTCGTATAAAGCTGAGGGCTTAACAGCATATTCCTGAGGTGTTTAGGCAAAGGTGCTGTGTATTGTACACGGTTGAGGCATGGTTAAAGCGATGCTCCCTCGTGGGGTGCCCACCTTGTCGTGGTGGAGGGTGGAGGGACTTAGTAACCGTGGACTAATCAATCACCCATGGTGAAGCAAAGAGGCAGTCAGGGCCGGCCAGTTTTGGGCTGCCGGCAGGCCCGAGGAGGATGCTCCGAGTGGGTCCCATTTAAGACGCATGCGGGTGGGCCGCACGGTAAAAAGAGTGTCGGTGTTGTCGTTGCCGCTCCCTATCCTCTACGGCCGAGGTGGGATCGCAGGAGGAGAGGCGTGATGGTATTACGCAACCTTGGCGGGGTCTTTCCGCCGTAACGGCGTCGTTGGGTGTCGGTGTTGTCGTTGCCGCTCGCCCTGTCTTCTGCAGCTAAAGTGTGGTCCGCGGCATGACATGCCGCCGTGTGCCGGAAAATTATCCGGCACCTGTGGCCTCCTTGTGGCGGCCTCGGCGGCGTCGCGAATGTGTGCAAGAGCGTTCTCGTAACCCCACCAAAAAGGTGACTAAGTGGCATATGGGGAGGTTTTAGTGGGTATACAATAGGCATCATGAGCCAAACGGGAGTCCCACATCGTTCGGCTCACCTCCCGCGCCTGGGCGGCTTCCGTAACGCATTTCACCCCCCTAAAAAAAATGTTAAAGCGAGGTAGGTACAGTCAAGGGCATTAATATATATACACTTCTCCATACTGATCCCTTACAAATGTGTCGATATATTAATGCACTCGACTGTACTACCTACGGTACAGCAGCTCACAGTTCTAATCATTAAAATAAAATAGTGTTTAAATTGATCTTAGCTGAATTTGAGTCTTTAATTATAATTATCATTGGCTCGATTGCTGTGACCAGTCTAGGTTGTCACTGCGAGTTCGAGAGGCACCGTGCAAAGCGGGTGTTGGGGTACCAAAAACGCTGACGGTGCTCGCTGCGGCTAAAATGTACACTTTTTGCTTTAGACATGAGATGTCAAACGCTGCCAAAACATAATTGTATAGAATTTGCACGTAACTTAGATAATTTTCAATCGAATTCAAAAATAAGGAGGTTGAGAACCTCCTGTTTTTTTATTGTTTGTTACTTCATAACTTTCGACTCAGTGGACCATTTTTGATGATTCTTTTTTATTTGAAAGCTGCTGATGCTCACCGATTAACCCCATTTGGTTCAGTTCTATATACCTAATCACATAAAGAATAATGCGACTGTCAATTTTACCGATTTTCAACAGGAAAGGAGAACAAGAAAACAAGTGGATCATTGGCGTAAGAATAAAAGTAAGTCACCGGACCTTAAAATAAAACAGGACTCATTTGATATTAAATTGAAGACTTAAGGACCGTATCGAATTATAAGTAGACAAGATAAAAGTGACACTATTTTAATATTAAGTAATATTTTGAAAAAAAAAAGACAAAAACAATTAAAATTAATTATATATTTTTTTTTACCTTTTCTAGAACTATGTCCTAAGAACACTGCCATAGGACCCCTATTAAGTCTGCAATCTTACTTTCTTTTTGATGTCCTTCATTCGATTTTGGACGACATTTGCTATATTTTTTGACATCCTGTTCCACTTTTTTTGAAATCTGCGGCTGATTTTGCAGCTTTGACATTTTTTGACGCTGCCGCTTCATAATAGTCCAGGCCTACTACCGCGAAAATCCAAAATCGCTCTTCTTGGTATTACTTCAGCGTTTAAGTTACAAGTGGTAAAAAAAAATTCGAACGCAGCATGCACGCAACATTGACAAATTGTTAGCCAAACGAGTATTTTTACCAATTATTTCAATACTGATGATCTGTTTATAGATAATTTTTCCAGCGGTCATGGTACAATACAATACTAGGCTCCAGCGGTCGTTTTTAAATCTAGTTTGCAGTGAAACGTACTGCCGTCGGTCCCATGATAATACATTGCTTTTTCTTAGTAAGCAATCAGCACCATGATCATACAGTTTTCTTGTCCGTTTTCTAACTGATACGACTTGATTTTCATCTCTTTTATGTTGTTTCTGTTTTTTTATATGTGTAGATTACATCTCTTTTTAATTTTTTGTATCACAAAAGACGGAATTTTCGCTGTTTCGGTAGCATTGGACAGGAGTTGGATTTTGTAAAAATATTCGTTCTTATGCAACTCTAGGTCCCATGGTCCCTGTTTTCTCTAGGTAGGTACCTCTTCCAAAGTTAAAGTGTTAACGAACTTATTTATCGGTTTGTATATGTCCACTGAACTGAGCTCGAGCTTTCTTATTGTTATGCCCTTAATTTTACACCAGTCGCAGTCGTCCAAAATTTTTTTCCGTGTCTCTAAGTTAATCAGATCCATTTTATATAAATATATTTTGATTATAACGGAATGACATCGTTTCTGACCTTAAATTATAGATACCCATTATTATGGTTCATAATGTACTAAACTGTTTTTATTATATAAAGCGTATACGTATTTATAGCCAAGTAGAGAACTTTAGGGGGCTACTTACATTTCGATACGGTCATTATGGCGACTAACTACATGACACTACAAGAGTATGTAAAAAACTACTTATGACTACATGACACTACACGGGTGTGATTTAGAGCTTTGGTCACTCATTATGTCGCTTGTAACTTTATAACAAAGAATTATAATATTAACTAGGAGCTTTCAAATCGTTACTCTTTAAGTATGTAGGCGTAACGTATTTGGAAGGCCTGCGAAAGCTAATAGGTTCAATGCCTAAATTCCAATTCCCCGGGCAAAAGTTGGCCATTTTATTTTAAGTCCTCCAGTCCAAACTTTTTTTGGGATTTCGTCTAAGACATAATGTTCGGAAATACGTAGTCTATTCGACTCCTTTTAACCTTTTGACCGCCGTGAATATTTCACTGAGAGCCCGTGTTACCAATACAAAATCACACTACCCAGATCAGAGCTTGCATATATTATGAACGAAACTAATTATTAGATAATAAAGGCCGAGCCATACCGAATCCGTGTGCAGTACGTGCATGTGCGAGTGTGCGTTGTAGTGTAGGGAATTTCATAAATGGCTCACCGCTAGCAGATCACTGTGCTATCTACTGATATATCCTATACTACAAAGTGCACACACATCCGGTGTGGCTCTTTAAGAATCAAATCAGATCTTTGCCTTATTTATCCGCCGGCGAGGTAAGCTGGATATTGAATGTCTGACATCAAACAACGGCGGTTAAAATGTTAAACCTTTTACACGTAGCCACCAAACGCTGCACCTAGCCACCAAAACAACCTGTACAGTGTACACTGCATCAATGCTAGCTACCCTTAAAGTGACTTTGAGTTGACTATGAGAGCTTATTTTACTCTCACTTGACATAATATTTTTGTCACGGCCAGCAAGGTTATAACAACGTCAAGCTTTATACCAATATAACATAATTGTTTTGTACGAACTTTGTATTGAAATCTTAAAATATAACTAATAATTAAAACAAATAAATTGATTCTTATTTTTTATTGATAAATTCACATTCAAATTATAGACCACTTTGATGACAGATATTACAATATGGGAGTTCTACAGACAAATTTTAATTATTATTACTTATTATACTGTATCGGTACTTCTCAATTTCTAATCTACTGAAACATTAGCTACATCGATTTAGGGTGCGTAAATGCCTCAAAAGTTCTGTGTTAGGAGTGCGCCAGCAATGAGACTGTCAGAAAATAGATAACTGGAAATACATTATTACATTATTCATATAAGATTTCCACAATACACATAATTAACGAACGTCAAAAATATTTTTTATTTATAACACTACTTCACATATTATTAACTGTCAAAAAATGATTAAAATACCTACGTCAATTTTTATCCATGGACTGTCATACAGAACTGAAATTCATGAATAAATCGAAAAATCCCTTGTTCTAGTCCATTCCCGTTCGATTGATCGGATTTTAAATTACTTATAAAGGTATAGAATAAAATACATCAATTAAAAATAAAAACCTTCAATCTCTGGCGGGCTAAAATATAACATAATAAAGAGGATTTACAACATAATTTGATTTCCTGACCTTATAATAAATAAAATATCGTGTATTCCATGGATATCATAACGTGGCGTAAGAAAATATGAAATTACGGAACGAAACGTGATCCTTAATTACGTTCACCGATTTCATCCAGTTACGCAGGGTCTATACGCGAATGATTCACAGGTATCTGTATGCCCACGCAAAATTATGTTAATATTAAGAACATAGTAGTTACGAGAGAGGTTACAGTGTCTCTCGCCAATTTATTTAATAACCTGCCCGCTTCAGCGTACGGCGCTATTGCAAGTTAAGTGTACATATAGAAAGGGTGTGTAGTGGTGTGTCAGGATAGTTCGCTGGAAGCGGGAGTGGCGAGAGACACGGCAGCCCCGCGGCCGCGGCCGCTCGCAGCGCGCCTGAGATTCAGAGCTCGCGGCCGCTCGCATTCACACCGCCTACTTACACTCGCACCGCACTCCATCCTGTCATGTCACACGTACGTCAATTCAGTCTACCGTTAAATATAAGAGGCGTCCGTACCGTCGCCTCCGCATTAACCGGATCGATTTATGTAAAATCTAATTCTCAACGGCAAACTCTTTATCCATTGACAACTACACAAGTAATAAACATGATGGCATAAATATGTATTTATTTGAAAATTTTATAGCTATTAAGTAAATATTTGATTTCCTCTAATAGGGTATTTTATTAGTACATTGTATCCAAAGTAGTAAATTTATATATTATTTCGCACGGTAGAATAATGTTTCTCGCTTTGCCGTCCGAGATAATAAATAACTATGCTACAATCTGTTTCGCAGTTGCACACCTTTTATGTGTGCTTCCAGAGCACTCGAAAGAGAGGCATGATTTCATATTAGGGAAATCAAGTATCTTTTCTAAATAAAAGGTGTGGAAAAGAATATATCTCGTTATTGCGTTATTAATATCCGCTGTTCTAGATCCAAAAACCGTATGAATCTGAACGTCCGCGAACGTTAGGTATCGATCGTGGTGACCCTTATGTTAGTGAAGAGCGGTGGCGGACGCATCGAGGGCGGGTGCGAGGGCGACGGGGCGCGCTTACGAGTCCCACCAGTCGGGGCCGCCGCTGCCGCCGCCGGCGCCGCCGCCGCCGTATGACCCGCCGTAGTTGCCGCCGTACGAACCGCCGCCGCTGCCATATCCAAAGCCTGCGAATAACATACATCTTTAGTCCTCATTTGAATATGCACTGATTGGATAAAATTCTATTTTATTTTTGCTAGTTTAACACGTTCGCCTCCGGTCCTGTTTCACTAAGTGCTTATACTATGCCGATCGAAATTATCTGATAGAAATCCTATGCCAGTGACACGCATGTGTGACCGAAAATATTGTACTCCTATGCCGGTGACACAGCACTGTTTCAAAAACGTTCGTATTTCGATGCCACTGGCATAGGAGTGAGAACTTGATTAATGCTTGCGGCATAAGAATAAGATTACTTTGATCACGTATGTGTGTCACTGGCATAAGAGTACAGTTTTTTCGGTCACATACATCAGACGCCGGCGTGTGACCGGCGTCGAACGTGTTAAAAGGCTGGTCTGTCACCTTGTGACTTAGCAAGCCGATAAGCATAATTATTTGTCCCTTTCGGTCTTATCAATATGTCCATAAGACCGAAAGAGAGTTACGGGACGTTTATTAATAAAGGGATTACGGTTACATTGAGTCAACAACATGTCACAGTTTACGCCCCCCTTGCGCTATCATGCGGCATAAATTCAAAATTTTTACTTGGTACCCCCACGGTTCATATCCCTTAAGGCTGGGTCACACCAGATGCGTGTACGTGCACGTGCACGTGCGCGTTGCGTGGCGTGCACGGCACCCATGTCACACCGAGAGCTGCGCACGCAGAGCTGTGCACGCAGAGCTGCAGCACCGCTGCGTGACTAGCCGCCATTTTGTTTTGCGTCCGTCTTGATCTATTCATTATGTTCGATTGCAGTTCGTCTGATGAAAAAGAAGCCCCACTGCTTCTCTTTTAATGGTAAATAACGACAAAAAAAGACCCTGGGTTAACGAAATCAATGCGGGCAGGCAAAAATACGGTGAATTTTATAACCTGTACCGCGAACTGGAATCACATGAGGGCCATTTTTTTTTGGTATTTCCATATGTCGAGGGGCTTATTTGAAAAGCTTCGTGATTTATTGAAGCCTTGTATCATTAAAAATACTGCTTGACAACTGACTGAAAGATTGTGAAATTATTGCAATACAAAATAATTCACTGCACGATAATCTTTAAGGTAAACATGGAAAATCAACAAGACAAATAATATAGCACCGTATTAATCAACATTCACTGTCCTACTATTAACTTAATAATATAATTTCTTTGTGTTTTTATAAAACTTAAAAATACATTCGTATTTGCGTAGAGGTTCAATATGTTTTCCTATTTATTTGGCATTCGATTACAAAAACCATAAATACAAGAGAGCTGCACAGTAGCTGCGCAGCACCAAGCAATGCGTGACCCAACCTGTTCGGTTCGCCGTCTCGTAGGGAACGCCGGTAAATACTACGTCATCACTGCGCTCATCGCAGCGACGTTGCCGCTCCGCTGCGTGAGCGCGTGCACGCAGCACGCAATCGGTTTTGTCTCGACGGAGCTGCGTTACGTGACGTGCACGTGCACGGTGTGCCATCTAATATGACATTTACATAAGCTACAACGCGCACGCCACGCAACGCGCACGTGCACGTGCACGTACACGCATCTGGTGTGACCCAGCCTTTAATTTGGCAATGTTCGTCACAATGAACATGGTCTTCGACCCACTTTTTGTATTTTTTTTAAGACAGAATTTTCTGCTCTATACAATGGCGAGGAGGCTAGAACGCACGATTTTTTTGGAATTTGCCAAATTAAGGGATATAAGCTGAAAACTTACCAGAGCCAATAGAGGAGGCCCCAGCGCTCCTAGGCGGCTGCCGCGGCTGGGTACGGAAGTCTCGGGCGCCGAAGCCGCTGCCGCCGGCGCTGCTGAAGCGGCCGCCGCCCGAGCGGCTGCCGGCGCGGCGACCGCTGCCGCCTAGACGACCGTCGGCGGCGGTGCTCGTCAGCCAACTGCAGGTACATACATAATTTTTTAGACATAGGTCGTAAGATGTCCAAGTGTAAGTGTAGTCTTTAGTGGCGAGCGTCAATAGGCGCGTCCGTCGGGGCGACCGGCGGCGCAGCGAGCGTCTAAAGGATTTTGACGTCGTGCACTCACACTCAGGCCACGCGCGTACGTTTGCATTCGTTTTGCATGGGCGAAAAGTGAGTTAAACCGAAGCCTGGCAATAGCCGGTTTAATGATAGGAGGTAGAAGACTTATGAGATTTCTTTTTGTTTCTATATGTAATGAAATGCCATATTCAGGCGAATAAGAACTAATATACACATACTATCAATAAACTACCTCCTAAAAAATATAACTAATAATATTACGAGACAAGTGCGGAAAAAATGTTTTTCCTTTTCGCACCTATATCGTACGACGTTTCTCAGTACAGGTGGCCCTCCGAAGTTTCGACCTGACAAAAAATTTACCACTTCTCTCAAAAAAACAAACTGAAACTGTATTGAAATAGTAGACTGTGTCACAAGGGATCAAAAAAGGGGGAAAAAATGGTATATTTCCGTCGTGGGCGTATATTGAATCCTGAATGGAGCGACGGATTCCACAATTGAATCCCGACCGTAGGGAGGGATTCTAAAGTGGAATCCTGAGCGTAATGAAGGATTCAAGCGTTAACGCCCAAGACGAAATAATTTTGATACCGTGTGACATATACTGCTTTTCACACCACTTATGAGAAAAATAAAAGATATATCACATATTTAATATTTATGCAAATAATCGATTCTGGAGAATTTTTAATGAGCGTACTGTTTGTTTATTTTCATATTTCATTGTAATTTTTTAGGCTGCCAACAGAAAGTCCTTGAACAGAAAAGTGCCACATTGATCCCTCCCAGCAGCCAAGAAGGCCCGTATTCGAATAGATGGTGTGAAAAGGATTTTGTAATAAGCGTCATTTACTTGGGCACATCCTGCTTGGCCTCCACCAGGAGCTCGACCAGGTCGCGCGCCAGCCCGCGGTTGGAGTCGTTGAAGAAGGACGTAGCCACGCCCAGGTTGCCCATGCGGCCGGTACGACCGATGCGGTGCACGTACTCCTCCACGTCCGACGGCAGATCGAAGTTGATCACGTGACGCACGTGCGGTATGTCCAATCCTGAAGGAGTCGTTAAAATGTGTCGGTTAGTGTGTACATGCATACATACCTTAGGGCCAAGGGTATTCGTTTCCCCTGCGGGTTTGTAAGTCATAAGGTTAAATAAAAGCGAAAGCGGCTTATAAGCATGAACTGTCTTTTTTTTAATGGTCACCTGAATGGGAACAAATCAAAAGATGGTCTTATTATAGTAGATACTTTAAACCATACGAGTACTTGTAAGTTTTCAAATCAAAATATTGTATTTTAAGGTTTCCTGTGTACAAATACATCTTACTTCTTTTATGGGAGTCTTAAATATTAGCTGCAGTTTTTGTTGTTTACTGGAGTCACTTTTAACAAATGAGATTATTTTCCTAATTTTCAATAATAAATAAATGTTGCAATAATATCCCCTTTTGGATAAGTTTTATTCCTATGTATAATATGACAGCTGGGGCCCGTTTCTCGAACGCTTGTAACTTGTAATACAAGTGGAAGTCTCTTTTTTACACTATTCATTAAATAAGGACTTCCGCTTGTATTACAAGTTACAAGCTTTCGAGAAATAGGCCCCTGGTAACCACAATTCCCAAAAGCAATAGTAGAACTTAAAGACCGACGATACTAATAAAAGTAATAAGCGAAAACTTCTGAAAGGTATGGTAGAGTAAAAAGCGATGTTATAACAGCAATGCGTTAAAGGAGACTAGTGTTAGGCGGTGACCTCTGGCGGCGACAGCGGTGGCCACGAGAATGGGCGTCTGTCCGGAGCGGAAGCGGCGCAGCGCTTCCTCGCGCTCGCGCTGCGTGCGGTCGCCGTGGATCGACGTCACCGGGTACCCGTCGCTGTCCAAGTATTCTTCCAGTTGATCCGCGCCTACGCAATTATATTACTCATTTGAAAATGTATTCTAAAATAAGGAATGTTTTTTTAAGTGGACAGTATGGGGAAATCGGAAACTATAGAAGTGTAAGTAATACTTTTTTAAATATTGACCTTGCAGTAGTAGACACTTCATAATGGATGTAATATGAGAAATGGTTTTTTGCAGTTCAGATTTTTCTTATCCAATACAATAAAATTGTCTACGCATGAAATCACGTCGATCTGCGTCAAACATTTTTTTTATCAATATTATTAATTTTTAGGTACAACTCGCACTTGAGCAAAATTTTGAAAATGCCAAAATTGTTTTCTCATAAAATACCTAATGTATCCTAAGACAGTTTCCTTGTGTCTTCTATAGTTTCAGATTTCCCCATACTGTCCCGCTTAAAAAAAACACTCTGTATAGTACATAACCACGATAACTCACGGTGAAAGATCAAGACAATAGCGAGCAAATATCCATATTGGATGTTGCTAACTTTACTCCTAAGATATCATATGACACATTTGTTAATAAAGCGATTTATTTTCAATCAGCGCACCTTTCTTGGTCTCAACAAACACCAGCGTCAGTTGATCCTCTTCAGGGCGGGAACGCTTCAGCAAGTTGGAAGCGTTCAGCAAGTCCAGTAAGAACGAGCGCTTTTGTGACTCCTCCACCCAGACCACCTATACATACAATAGAACTTCTATAAACACAGCACACACAATACTTATATATAACAGTAAAGATTTTATGGCCTGTTTACCAATCCTCGGATAAACATCGTCTATTGACAACCAAAACTCAGTAAGTAAGAAATACCTACTTGAAATAGAGCTCGTATCTAAGTTCAGATTCAATACTGACATAAGAGGTTGCTAAGAGTAGTGACAGTTTTTATAGTGAGTTTTGGTTATCACTAACTAATAAAAGGAAAGGACATATAACATTTTATCTGACAGATATATTTTATTCGGGGATGGTGAAGCAGGCTCTTATTGAATTAGCTGCGCTAATTAACGAAAGTGATTTAACATGTTTAGAAATAAAAACATGACGTTTTCGCTAACCTTCTGGGTAATGTTCTCCGAGGTGGAACCGACTCGTCCCACCGCCAAGAATACGTAGTTGCTCAAGAAGTCCTGCGCCAGCACTTGTATTTGCTTGGGGAAGGTGGCGGAGAACATGAGCGTCTGTCGCTCGCCGGTCTTGGGCATGGTGTGGCACTCGACGATCTTGCGGATCTGGGGCTCGAAGCCCATGTCCAGCATGCGGTCGGCCTCGTCGAGCACGAGATGGCGGCAGTGGTCGAGGGCCACGCGGCCGCGCGCTAGCATGTCTACCAGCCGGCCTGGCGTCGCCACCAGCAGGTGGCAGCCGCGCTCTAGTTCGCGGAACTGCTCGTGGATCGGAGACCCGCCGTATCTGTTTGCGTTCATCTTTTTAGTGTGAAGACAAACAATGAATAATTCTGCTTTTAAACACTGGAGAGAAACACCTAAAAACGTTCGTTCCTTTGTCCTTTTCGATCTTGACAATAGGCATGATGACTGGCAAGTCAAATCAACATCTTTTTTTGAACTGTCAAAACGATCACCGCTATGGAATTTAATATGATATACTCAAAAGTGACGTCACGTTTGAGTACTGTCAAATTATCTACTCTTTTAAGTTCTTTTCAAATTATTAAATGGAATTTCTGTACAAAAATTACTGCAATCTACATCTTAGTAACAATTTCTTCGTGTATTATGTCCTGCATAATATCAAATAATTTATTTTAAATACAGTCATCATCCCTATTAGGCATAATAATATTGGTATTAGGAAGACCGAAGGGTACAAACAATACGTATCAGCTTGCTAAGTTAGGAGACATTTACAAATTAAGGGGTATGTCTCTGGTTAAGATGTGCCAAGGTTTGAAACATATAGCCCTTTTCAGATGGCCCGCATTAAAAAACACAAAGATACTTACACCACGCAGGGGCGCACGCGAGAGCGATAGGCGAACTTCCGTGCTTCATCGAAAATCTGGGTGGCGAGCTCACGAGTGGGCGCCAGCACCAACCCCAGCGGATATTGCTTGCGCCGATTGTAAGGTCTGAAATATAAATAGTTCGTTAAGAAACATACGAACATTAACTTCTGAAACTAAATTGTCTAATAAGAGTAATAACACTAATAATTATAATAAGTAAGCATTGTTAATAGGCGTGAAAAATACAATTTTTATAACTCTTAAGTTAGCAGTGTACCATGTAGGGCACATCTTTTTTTACCCATTTTTTTAACGTTGTACTTACTCGCACATTAGTCATAGTCAAAAACAACAGTTGAAACATTTATTCAAGTTAATTTATTTATTTATTTATGTAGTCAGGGGAATAAATTTAAATACGAGTTTAGACCTTATGCATGAGTAAAATATTTTTACCAAATTTGCTCTTGACAGTACTTCAGGTAGATAGAAACCTTGTAGGTTAAAGACAGTTTTTTTACTCTACATATCGGCAAGGAGACTAGAACGCCATTTTTTTTATTTGCCAATATTTGGGCTAAAGCTTATTCACGTAAGAACTTGGAATATTAGTAACTCACCCCATATGTTTGACCGGTCCCGCCTCGTACATCTGGTTGAGTATGGGCACGAGGAAGGCGGCCGTCTTGCCGGAGCCGGTCTGCGCGCACGCCATCACGTCCCGGTGCCCGAGCACGATCGGGATGGCGTACTTCTGCACCGGCGTAGGCTTGTCGTAGCGAGCGAGGCTTATGTTCGACCGCATTATTTCCGTCAGGTTAACATCCTCGAACTGGATAAGTACAATCATTCTTATTTATGGATATAAATGTGGAAAGTAGGATTTTAAAACAGACAGGAGTTAGAAAAAGGCATAGATTTAAACATGTGTATCAGGATAAATCCATGTAGCTGTAATGAAAGTGACCATTTGATCGTCTGTTTATTTACTAATGAATGAAAGCAAGTGCAAATGTTATTTTCGTCAGGTTAAAGGCAGAACCAACTATTTCCTTGAAGTTGGTTTTGATTATTATGTTGTATTTTATGTCAGTGGCATAGAACACTATTTGCCAAAAGATGTTTTACCGAAATAGTTGGTTCTGCCTTTAAACCGGCGTTTTGATATCTAGACACAACAACAGTAAAATTTGCACAAATAATAAATAAACACGCTAGAACATGCTCACTTTCTTTACATTCTTACATGGAATTGCCCATCATACAACGTTTTACAATGTTAACAATGCCTTATTTGAGGAGAACCAGACTATCTCGGCAGTATCAACTACTATGTAATATTATACGTGGGGCAATGCCCAATAGAGAAGGCTCTCTTACACAAAATTCTAAGGCAAAAGATCAATTAGCAATTTAATGTTATAATTTGCATAGACTGCTCGCCCAAATAACATAACAATAGAAAGCAGCCCAGATTACTGTACAGTGTCAATGTACAAAGATGCATGTTATAATTCTAGTGATATTCAAGTATTCTATTAATAATGCAACATTAATTTTATCAATATGACCCACATTACGAAAGGTTTCGAATTGTGCTAGTAGTAATTTTTAGCGCTGATATTACATTAAACTAATGTGATAGATAATCATAACACATTTAATGAGAAACTGCTATCAAGTTGCATTGAAGACTATGTTGTTATTTGATAAGGCCAACCAATATCAATTAACGGGATTAATATAACCCCCTCGAGATATCAAGTTATAACAAAGTGTATAATGTTACATTACAAACCAATGCAACTATGTATACAATACTTCTTGTACCTAACGTTGCCGCCCTTTTCCATGGACTGCTTTACCTATTACCTTTCTCCACTTTGCGCGATCCTGGGTATCTTCTACTGTAAGCCCGTTTACGCTCATGCGAGCTTTCACTAAGTATACAATATAAATAAATAAATATCACAAGATAAAGTATCCGAAGATGACAGGAGCAGATGAAAGCCAACTCACGCTAGTAATGAAATCCGGCACGCGGTCTCCACTGGCCTCGACCGGGATGTCCTCGTACTTGGAGAAGTTGATCCCGGTATTGCCCGTGCCAAACAGCTCCAACTCCTGCCGCTCGTCGCGAGGTAGCGGGACCGTCCAGTCATTCTGCACATCATAACATGTATTTCAATTTTAATATTTAGGTATGTAAAACGTGAAACCCTTTCATAGCCAAAAAGAAAAAATAGAATAGATAGAGTTGAGATCACAATTGAGAAAATAACTTGTTAGTTTCGATCGGCTGTGAAAGGGTTAAAACATGTACATGTAAGTAAACATGTAGCTTGAATAGTGAATTTGTATTGTTTTATTAATAATACACGTTGATTCTTCAAAATATTTCTTTAATGTGATTGTATTTTATTTCACTACATCATGGCATGGCATGCCTAATAAGTAACCTGTATCTAACCCTTGGTTCAATGGATTTCAGTCAAAAATGAACTTAGTGATTTCAATACATAAAAATATACAATCAGAGGTAAATCATTGAGACAAGTATTTACCTACACGAAATTTCGTATTGCTGTCACAATTAAATTAATTACCCATTGTACTGAAGCTAACTGAGATACAAATCACTATACAGTATAAAATAAAGTCACTTTATCTGTCCCTATGTCCCTTTGGACGCTTAAATCTTTAAAACTACGGATTTTGATGAGATTTTCTTTAATAGATAGAGTAATTCAAGAGGAAGGTTTTTATGTAGGTATAGTACGTGCGAAGCCGGGGCGGGTCGCTAGTAATCATATATTATGGACATTTCCATGAATACGATGGCAAAGGATCATTGAGTACATACCTCGTCCCTGCGAGAGCTTGAACGGCGGACATCGTCGGAGGCCCAACGCGAGTTGCCGCGGTCGTCCGAGCGCGGCTCCGGCTCCTTCCAGCGGTCGTTGCGCGGCTGCGGCGGCTCGTTGAAGTCCTCGTCGCGGCGCACGTCGCGCTCCATGCCGCGCTCGCGCCCGCCCGAGCTGCCCCCGCGCGCGCTGCCGCCGCCGGAGCCCCATTTGTCGTTCTCGCTCCAGCGATCTGCTGATTCGCCATTTTGATATCCCTGATCACGACCTATGTAACATTCATGGTTCAGTAAAGTATCTATTGTAAATTATTCAGGGGCAATCTTTACATATTAACATAGCCCCAAACTAAGCAAAGCGGTACTATGATTATCGTCGATTGTAATATGAATTAATATAACCACTAAAATGACGAAATTGAGTTAAGTATACCGTTCAACTGCAAATTTCCTGCTCTATCGAACGGTGTATATAAAATATTTATATCTAGAAAAAAATGTCGAATACGTTAACAAAAACTTTGCCATTTTATTAGGTTTCTACGTTTTTTATTAACGTATGTAAAGGTTTCCAAAAATCATAGACAATATTTTAACGTAAGTACGAATTTGTGAGTACAAAACATGTCTTTCCTAATGTACTCACCATATTTTTATAAACGTCATTGCTGTAAGCGCCGTCTGCATTGTAAAGCTCATAAGCAATTTGGTTTCAATTTGTGAGTTACACTAAATTCCGAAATCCACTTTTGATGATTTTCATTGATTTGTTAACGTATCTCCAATTTTTTTTGAAAATATTTAACGTATGCACCAGCCATTTCCTGAACTATAAGTGTGGTCGCAGTTAGTAACTGTCTATCAAATAGACCTCTCAAAAATAAAACATACAAGATAAACATCATTTCTATAGGATAGTTGACTAAAAAGATACAACATACTTTATAAATGTCCATTTCGTTTTTTGGCCCTCCTGAAAAGTCGTCATTTGGTGGTTACATTAATTCATATTACAACTGACGTTATGTGACCTTAATTATTATACTAGCCATTACCCAGTAAAAATTTGCCATGCTTAACTCATAAATAAATGGCATTACCAGAATTCAAGCCCGCATACCTCGTTTCACACAGGATCACTATGTACTGACTGTGTATGGACGCAATTGTAATTCTACAATATTTACAAATCTACACTAGCAAAGTTTCAGTATTAATGCACACAAATTTACATGTGCAGTTGTCAGAGATCATTACGGATAATATTAAATAAATAAATATCTTGGGATATCTTACACAAATCGACCTAGTCCCACTGTAAGCTCAATTAAGGCTAGTGATGTGGGTACCAGGCGACGATATATACATATAATAGATAGATACATATAGATACTTAAATACATAGACAGCCATGACCAAGAAACAAACATTTGTGATAAATAAATACACAAAGAATGCCCTCGCCGGGATTCGAACCCGGAACCTCCAGCTTCGTAGGCAGGGTCACTACCAACTAGGCTACGGAGGCTGACAAAATATTATATCGTAATTATAGACATTATCCTTACAACTTGAATCCACGACTCATAGTTACAGAAGTGTGTAATATAATAATATCACACGTTACTTACGATCATATTATTATGAAACAAGAGGGGTTACATTTACATGTTAACCTTGTAAACATTAATTACTATATCATATTTATTATTACTGGATCGTCAATGTTGCGAATGTTCAATCAAAGATGTCTATATGTATAACGGTGGGTGGCAGGTAGCTCTCTTACATGCCCAAGGTCAGTGAAAAACCTCTGCTTATTACTGAAGTAGAGTATATTTCCATACGGATCATACTCAGACACTGTTAATGTATTTAGAGAATTTTTTATTATCATCCTAAATAAAGAAGATTTGTCAAATTATATCCTAAAAAAGACCAAATCCTAAAAGGCCATAAGGCAGAAATCGAACCCACAGGTATTTGAGTCTGATGCCTTTTGCAACTTGGTCCAAGTATGACAAATACATGCAATATTAGAATGTAGAAAAATAAATTGTGTATGTTAAAGAGGTTTTTATTTAAAAAATAGCATAGCAAATCAGTCATCGACCAGTTCATACACTTCACAATGAAGCTGGGCATAAAGTCATCTGATTACTCACTTCCAAGTGGTAATCAGATTACTTTGTGCCAAACACAAGCAAGCAACACTTTATACCAATAATTGGATGATACATGGATCCTTATATTATCCTCCTTGGTGACAGTGAAGCAGGGTGACATTCATATTGCAAAGAAAACATGTTTGCCTTTGTGGCAGTTTTATGTGTTCAAAAACAAACAAACAGAAAATAAGCAGATCCTAATAATAACACATCTATAATATAAATAGCAATAAAATAATTCAACTAAATGCTGAGCCACAGCGAATGCGTGTGCAGCGCGTGTGAGTAGCGTGCGCGTTGTTGAGTCGGAAATATAATAGTAAATGGCACACCGCTTGCACGTCACGCGCACGTGCACGCCACGCAAGCGGTGGCCATCTAATATGACATTTACATACGCTACAACGCACAAACCGGTTCACACGCATTGGGTGTGGCGTGGCCTTAAACCACCCTCAAATTCAATATCAAACTACCATTAGAATAGGGCTTTAGTTTACGGCCTAATTAGCCATAAATAAATACACTTGCATAAAGAAAATTCTACATGATATGATCCATATAGCCCATTTTAATCCTGGCCCATAAATATTGCAATACCCACATTATTTTACGATTATTTCGCACAGCTTGTTATTTAGCATTAAATTGTTAATAAAAAGATTTGCTGTGTTCCTTTGTTAAAGTACTAAATATAATAGTTTAACCAAGGATCACTAGTAATTTGGCATGCTTAAACAAAATCCATGTTAATAATTTACAGAATTTACTGATATATTTTCATGTAATTCAGCACTGGACGTATTTTCCCAAAACCCATTTAAAGAAATAGGGTGACGGCACCAGTAATGGACAAGTACCCACGTCATTCTTATTTTAAACAAACAAAGAGTTTGAATTATTTCGCAAGTAAAAATGTGGTGTTACCAGTAACTTTCCTAACACAGTATGGGGATTAGTTAAATGGTAATTTACGCCATATTAGGATTAGGAAGTTACTAGGAATGACACATACTTATTGACATCGTTTTTGTTTTACAACCATGAATATAAGATTTAAGATTGATACATCCATTGCTGGTGCCTGTGTGTCAAAAGTGTCCCACATAAATGCCACCACCCTACATGGTAAAAAGAGTCAGTTAGATTTTGGTATATCCAAAATGTTTCATTTAGAAATACATGGCTTACAACATATTCTTTTGGTGTCTTTTGTCTGGTATAATGGTTCTTTATTAGTTGTTTTTATAATTAAATAGAACACAGCCCTAGCCAGTTACAATGGAGATATCTCCCGTACTGGGAAAGTCAACAGTTGTCTTATTGGAGCATGTGTCAAAAGCCAACTGAGATAACGCCTTTTGACCTACAGAAACCTAACGTTAATACCTACCATGTTGTGCGGACTTTAGAAATCTGTCTAATTAATCTAGTAGCAACTACAAGCATTAAATGTATAAAAAACCTTGGCATATAACCACGGTTAGAAATATTTAATAAATAAAAATCTCAGAACGTATATAGTTAAAATATAATCAGTAACAGTATTAGTAATGAGCTCATTATAATATAATATTCTTGTTTCAAAATGTTATATGAAAGTATGATGTGAAACTATAAATGATGAAATTAACGATGGTATTTGATTGGTATATATAAATGAGTTGATGAAGTAAGACAGAGAATAAGCATTACCGCGGTCCCTGCGCGGGTATCGCGAATCGTAGCCGCGATCGTAGTCACGGTCGCGGTCACGCTCGCGGTCGTCGCGCCGACCACCACGGTCGTAGCCTCTAGAGTTGCCTCCGAATGATGACCGGCTGTCCCTCGACTCGCTCTGATGACTGTCTAAGCTTGTACGCTTAGACTCTTCCCCTGAACACAAGTGAGGCTCATGTTATGATAGGACTTTACATTTATTTTATCATCCGGAAGTCACCACTACATTGAATCTCAAATCAATTTCACTTTACTAACATTATTCTATTTAACTATACAAGATCCAGGGAATAAAATGGAATTTAATGATCTACTACTTCATGGGCAACTAATCTTGAAAAGATTACCCCAATGTTGTATAACATAAATCTGTAAAAGCAGGTAAAAAAGATTGAAATTTTTAGCAAATTTTACTATCACCAGAGCTAAAGAAACATGTAAGAGGCAATATTAATCCTTATCCAACTATTTTAAATTAATGTAGTGTATTGGAATAAAACATAATTTATTTACAAACAAACCTATTGTAAAAATAATAGTTTATCTAACCATATTGCCCAAACAATAATCCATCCAACAATTAATCCTAAAATAGAGATAAGTTCAACAAGCCCATCCTTGACCAGATACCTACACACTCAGGGACTCTTTTAAAACATGTCTTTGCTTGTAGTTACATCACAATGTTTAATAAATGTGTCAAATTCACAATTTTTAATTAAAAGTATGTTATGAGCACAGTTGCTTAAGAAATATTTAACAAAGATCAGCTGTAAGGCCTGTAAGCGCAATAACAATATAAATAATTTATCAGCAAAAGCTTTACATATAATTATACAGATATTGTCTAAATGAAAATTCTGGTTGTTTAAAGATAAAATATTGAAGTCAGTATGCTTTCCAATTGTAACTATTGAAAAGCCAACTGTAAATTGAAACAAAATGAATGCAATGGAGACTAATATGGTTATCTTTGCTTGTGTTAAGCCAGCCACCAAAGTAGAAAGTACCTACCCTCAGTAAAGTGAGAATGTGACTAATCTTACCTTGAGGAGGGTTGGCCTGCAACTGCCTGCGCAGATGCGGGGGAATGTAGCGGCCAGCACTCTTAGGAGCCTGAGGCTGCAAGTCCAGACCAGCAAGCTGTAAACAACAATAAATATTATGATCATTTTATCATACTTCTAAATTACGCACTTAATTAGGTTAATATTATTAATACATGTGTGTGTAGTATGAAGGGAAAACTATTTGAGTTCACAGTGTACTACTACTAGGGAATGTTAGAACTACATTTTTCCCCAGCTAAAAACAGAAATTCATGTATATATAATTCTGGGTTCAGTATATAGCAGCCAAAGAATGGAAACAGTTCTTTTAAATCTAGTACATAAGTAGGGCTGCAACAATAGTGCTCATTCAGAATGTTGGAAATGGGACAAATGTGAATGCCAGGTGAATAATACTCAGGTGGGACTAATTTCAAAGGAAAAAGAAACTGAAAAAGCATAATATAATATAAAACGGTGTTAGAGACGTCGTGAACATGAGCGAAATTATAGCTGTACTTCCCCGCCATGACATGCAATATACGTAACAATGACCTCACTGTAAAATGTATTTTAGATTTTAGTTACTTTTAACATACAATGATATTCATAACAAGTTTGCCATAATAATATCACTGACTCGTTGTCTGCAAATTAAATCAAATGCTCTTAAGAGGTCGCCATGTTGGTTATCGCTAGCGGGACACGTAAAGTACAATCGAGATTCTCAATTCCATGGCTAGACAAACATTTTAACCTCATCATGAATGAGGCTGCTTATGAAAGCTATGCATATACCATTTCAAGCTCAAGTCTGTAAAGAGTATATCATCTAATAGAAAGAAAAATCAATACAAAGTACACACGAGGTACCGTACCGACCTGCTGCTCTAGACCTGTTCCATTTTGGTTGGTAACATTACTCATATTACTACCAAGCGGTACGTTTTTTTGGGAACTTTGCTCGAAAAATACTATACAAATACAGTCTACAATTAATTTTGCACCAACACAAGTTCACAAAATCACATGAAAAGGCTACTAATTTATCTCCCGAAATCACTTTTCATTCGCAGTTATTGTTCTTCACGAAATTGACGGAATTATAAAAGGATCATTCACTCTCAAAGATGTTACCATATAAAATTGTATTTTTCCCATAACATGTTCAAGTAGACGCCATTTTTAGTAAAATAGATCTTTGGAAATGAAAATTAAACTTAATAAAACAAATATCAGACTTTGAATAGGATTTTATTAATTGTATTTATTATATTCGTATTCTAAAATAATCAATGTGGTGACCAGAAAATATATTTCTTTATACTGAGAATGGGGTAAATTTTTTACCACCCACGACTTACCTTTATACAATAGCAACATTAAAAATATGAAAAAACTGCTTTACCGAAAGAGTCGTTCACTTCCGTTTGTGGTATTGCTATTCCACAATAGATGTCGCTTTTGCATGTTCGTGGTCTTTGAACACGAGTCAAAATGGTGCATGCATTGCTGGTTAAATAAGCGAAACGAAGTCAAGTACTCAATCAAAGACCGTTATGTATCGAACGTCGAAAACGACATGTTGTGAGATTAGTAGAACGCCTTAGTAGACGACTAGAAACTAGAAGGGACAAGGCGATTTAGGCGATAGTGTTGGCCATGCTTGGCATGTACAAGTACAAAATGTAAGAAATATAGAATCTAAAAACAAAATATTGCCTCAAAATCTAATTTCGTCAAATCGAAACCTAGTAAGGCCATCTGTACCTAAAAACATCTCACGACAGACGTTCGAAAAGGAAATTCGTAACTCTTGTCGATTTACGAATCGAATTCCTTCGGTCGGGTTTTAATTTAGGTACCTATATCAACTCGTTCCGAACTTCAATTTTTTCGCACTTGTGTCGTAATGTAACTACTATTATTTTTAAAAGTGTGTGTCTCGAGCGTATACTATAGTACCTATGTTTAGGCAAAACTAAATATTTAGGTGACCTATAAGTATAAGACCACCGACCAACATTATTTATGGCCTGTTATACAATACCCAGGTAAAGATATGAGTCAGATAGTATCAGAATTCTTTTTCCCAGGTATATAAAAGATAAGGATAGCTAACATCGTAGCCCCTATCGTATCGTAGTAGGTACCTATTAGTTATTCTATAAGCTTACCCCATGACTGGTGCGACAGTATGTAGCCGCGAGATAGACTGTAGAGTCTCTCTCTTTTATTTATTTAGTTAGTAAAAAAAGACGGGAAGTTACCACACCAATCTTGTGTTAATCCTACTGTGACAATGCAATGCATACCTAGATGCCACTTTCCTTAGTCATTGAAGCTGGTCGAAATGTACTGAATGCATTATTAAAATTTGTTGATAAACGTAGGTATATACTTACGTCAGTAGTGCGGACGGAACTTACCTAATTATATGGGTCAGCCGTAGGTACTGACTCAGTACCTACGGCTGACCCATATAATTAGGTAAGTTCCGTCCGCGTGGGCGACGGAAGTTTTCGCTTGGTCAAACTTGAAACTAAACCGATAAACCACAGTTCAGTACAAATCTGAACGGGAACCTCAGCAACCGCCTTTTAAAATGTCGCGAACGGTACCATTCGTTATGTTTTTGCTCATGGCTGCTGTTTGCTGCGGATTGCTAGTATCTTCTGCTGACAGTGCTGAGAGAACAGGTATCTTCAATATGTGGTCGGAAGATTCCCCAAGGATAACAATACAGCGATTCCAAGAGTGTCCCGATGGCTTTTCCCGGGATTACACTGGAGTATGCCGCGAAGTTTGGTGACGACCGTTTTCCAGAAAAGTTAAAATACCTATAATATCAATGAAATAAATAATGTGTACATGATTATATTGTTTCCATTTACATGATTCTGAACTATGAATGAACATTCTTTAGTTCGTTTGTATTTAGATTTTTAACTATTTTAAAACTAGTAGTTTCAACTTGCATACAGTGAACCTAGTATGAAAGGTTTAGGACGTTTAGGTACTTGTTTACTTGTTACTAGGTATTTGTTTCTTGCATTGCATGGCAAAAGTAGGGCGTGTTATGTGCTTTACATGAAAATCAGTGCTAGTGCTGAATTTCTATTTTATAAATTTTTATTTTTTTTACTGCAGGTACTTTTTACATAATATAATACATATTGACATTCAATCTTGTGTCAAATGCATAATGTTCCACTTACAAGTCAGAGAAATTGCTAGATCCGACCTTATGCCTTTCATATCGAGTTTTATACTCTCGTATTCTACAGTATATTAACATCACGCTGACTTTTATTGAAACAAAAGATCGAGATGCAGATTTTTAGCCAAACCGTGTGCATTATTTGAGTAAAAATTCTAATTTTAAACGTATTAATTTATGAGCTTATCGTGGCACTAAGTCTATTTGTGTAAGATGTCCAAGATATTTATTTATTTAAATAGAGTGCACTTTTCACTAGCGAGAATACGATACCTAGGTACCTACTAAATGTGGTCTTAGACGGATCTTTATTATTTTTGTAACAAACGTCTCTCTCTCTTTCTCTCTGTCACTCTGATCACGCCAGCGTTGGAGCAACAGAGTTATAATATACAGGGTGGTAATTCTTTTTGGGTCAGTGAGGGCAGCTACCAGATCCAGAGAAGCTACGCGAAAATAGGTTTAGAAGATCTTCCTTCGATTTTAAATGAAGATTGGCGTTTACAGATTTTGGAAAAAACATACAGATGGCGAGAAAATGGTCATTTAAAGGTGCATACAGACCAAAAGAACATTCGCTGTTCTATCCCCCTACTCTACAAAATTCGATCGTTACACGAAACGTGATTCGTGGATTTCGTAGAGTGGGGGATAAAACAGCGAATGCTCTTTTGGTATGCATGCACCCTTAGACATACTTTTTTTAATGCCAATTAACCAATTGATCCCGTTTTTCTGTTGAGGGTCAAAGGTTTGTATAGGACCAAAAAAAAATTTTAGGCCAGAAAAACCGCAAATCGAGAATTTCAATTCCCATACATATTGTATAAACAATGTAATTTATTTTTAATTATATTTTATTTGTCGCACTTAATTTTTTTATGCCAATCGATTCCTTCCATTGATTCCTATTCAGTACCGCGAGCTACTAAGCTATGAACTATCGGCTATAAACACGAACAAAGGTGCGTGTCACTCCCGTATAAATAAAAGAGACACGGCGATACTCGCCCGGCGGTGATATAGCTGATAGATTGGCGAGTATTGCCGTGTCTCTTTTATTTACACGGGAATGCGTATCTTTTGTTCCGTGTTTATAGCCGATAGTTCATAGCTTAGTAGCTCGCGGTGAGACCAGTGCCTAAATGACAATGATACTGTATGAAAACATTAGCAACACGGTAATTAGCGTGACAGATAATGTAATTAAAATTTCACTTTTTTCCCCATTTACTATGAAAACAGTTTTGTTTAATTATTATTAATTAGCTTATGTTTCTTAGTAAAGCCTATATCAGTGGTCGGCGTCTGTGGAACGCCATAGTGTAGTGTAGAAATTTACGTTAGCCGACACAACGACAGTGGTTTAGTACAGTCGGTGTTCAAAAATATCTGAGCATCCTGGCCGTTCCAATATGTCTTATGGCGACTGTCTGAAAATAAAACTACGATTGGCTGGTGCAGGTACTTTATTGTAAAGTTTCCTCCATATTCAAGACTTCGTATGTCGTTTATCGATCAAATACATCGGTGCTATGTTTATTATCCGACAGGACAGCACCGCGCAAGCAGAATCAAGTGCAAATGAAAATCTGTCTTATCGTAAAAATAATTCGGCTTTATGGTAGAATATCAGTTAGACGAAACGGTCGATGTATTTCCATGTGTCGAGCAAATTAAGCACGGGGTTAGCGACGAGGGGCAGCGCGTGCGACACAGCCGCTGCGATGGCGCCCTGGAAGCGGTTGGCGTAGTCCACGATCACATCCTCCAGCATAGCGTTGACCACCTGGTCGATGTTGCCGCCGCCGATCACGCCGGTCAGCTCCGACTAGGAATTATAAACAGTTAATGGAAGGCCTGAATAGATGCTCGAGCGGAGCGTGTATGTAAAGTTGTAAATTGTAAACAAATGCAGACGTAAGCGGGTGGCCTGAGTGCACACCGTTCAAATCCGTTGGGCCCTCGACGCTCGCCACTTAACACGTTCGACGACGGTGACACAGCGTGTGTGACCGAAAAAACTGTACTCCTATGCCAGTGACACACATACGTGATCAAAGTAATCTTATTCTTATGCCACTAGCATTAACCCCTCGTGTGTCACGCATATTTTTTCCTAATAGTTTTTTCGTTACTGATAAGTGCTTATAGACATACGAAGGGTTAATCAAGTTCTTACTCCTATGACAGTGCCATAAAATACGAACGTTTTTGACACAAGTGCTGTGTCGCCGGCATATGAGTACAATCTTTTCGGTCACACATGCGTGTCACTGGGATAGGATTTCTATCAGATAATTTCGATCGGCATAGTATAAGTACTTAATGAAACAGTACCGGAGCCGAACGTGTTAAGCCTTAAGCCAGAGTTACACATAGTTATTGCGACAAGTTATATACGACAAAGATATGCAGCCTAGCCAAGATGCCTGCAATCGTATACGTTAAGCATGGCTAGGCCTGCAGCTGTTTGGCAATAACTTGCACATCTAAATACAGCTTAAAGCTGAATTTACATTTGCAAGTTAGCTTCAAGTTTTGAGATCCAAATACGGGTAAGAGTGAGTGGCAAATATTTGCATATCTTTCTTGCACAGTCGACGTCAAAGATTTCATCACCGTTTTGGGTGCCAAAAATATATTTACACGACTTTATTGCCTTAAGATTAAGGTTGTGTAAATATATATTCTGGCACCGTAGCCGTAATTATATCTTTGACGTCGCCTGCGCATAACTTTGGGGGTAAGTACATAGGGTAGGGTATGGGGGGGGGGGATATACCTGAAGCTTAAATTCAAATTCACAACTCACCTTGAAATACGGAATCTCGTAAGAGGAGTTGATGACTCTATCAATTAGAACAGATTGTCCATCCTCAGATTGCTTCAGAACGACCGTTCCACGGAAACGGAAGTTATCAACTTGGAATCTGTAGAAGAACAATTTACACAATTAATTGAAGTGAATAGTTTGACTTCCTGTAAGATGAAAATAATGAATACCAAGAAACGGTACTAACGCTGCATTTGATGTCTTAGAAATTGTTTCAATTTGAATATGACAACAGGAAACTTTTTATGAGATGGTAAGTTGAAGTTTTTAAATACTACATGTTTTGCTGGACGTACCATCAGCAAAACAGTTTGAACATTCGCGCATTTTGTGATCAGTTGCCATCAGATATAACGGAACAGCCAGGGTGCTGACAAACATCTGAGCAGGCCCAAGTGTTCAGGATGCTTAGCCAAGTTGCCAATCGCTAACGCTTGATAGCGTATCGTAGTTGTCCCTCTCTGTCACTCTTTCATATTAGTGCGACAAAGACGGTTAGCTGCCTTTCGTTTACGATTGACGATTAAGCGCTAGCGATTGGCAACTTGGCTAAGCATCCCGGTCAGGTAGTTTTTAGCACCGTGGCTTCTCTTATACTTCTGATGGTGACTGTATGTACAGTCAAGGGCATAAATATATATACACTTCTCCATACTGATCCCTTACAAATGTGTCTATATATTAATGCACTCGTCTGTACATTGTGTCAAAGATTACAGAACGTCAGAATACTGTGTTGGCCTTTGTATTCATATACTTAGTTAATCGTAAGAACTTGTAAGAAAAGAGCCTAAGTGTTAATAATACAACTTACCTCGCTTGCCCTTTGCCGTATAGAGGTATAGCAGTCAGCAAATCTCCAACTAAGTCGTAGCTATCTGAAAAAAAAAACAAATAGTGGGAATCCTCATAACAAATATAAAATACAGTTCACACTTTCAACTGTCGTGACTGATTATTATTATAAAGTCGAACGGACGTGATTGAGTTCATCAATCTGTAAATAATCTACTATAACCTAGTACCTACTTACTTAACCGGGGTTATTCATAAACGACTTCTAACTTAGCAAGGCGCTTAGTATTGTTTGTCCCTTTCGATCTTATCAACATGTCTCTATGAGTGAACGGGACAAACAAGAAGTTAGTTAGCGGAATTATGAATAGGTATCTGTACCTACGCATTCGAGCTTTTATTCTATCTACATTTGTGTATATATCTCTTTATTTTCCCTTTTCGAAGTTATTCCAACCTCTTCGATAATTCAAGCAACTATTGTTACCTAATTTCAAGCAATGCAAAAAATGGCAGAGCTAGGATTTAAATTTATTGTGCAAGTATCACAGACGTCCCACATACCACGACTTAAGCCTTAGAGAGCTTAAGTACTCGGTTATTTCGCATGGCTTTCGTTAAGAAGTATTTAATCTTAGAAGAAATCTTTACCGGCAACAACAATAATGCTGGGCACGGAGATGTCGACGTCGAAGGTTAACTGCGAAGGCGTGAATCTGCTGGAGTGCACGACAAACCCGCCAATGCCGGTCACCAGGGCGTTCTTCAAGTCTAGGTCGAGGCTGAAATTTACCACAGGATATTTAATATTAACTCAAAGAGACTGGGAGAGGTTGTTTACGTTTGAAATGTGGTGTTCGAGGAGGATGTAGGTTGGACTGAGAGAAGAACGAATGAGGAAGTATTAAAAGGAAGTAAGATGATTGTAAAACTGACGAGGAAAGGGCTTGTGCATAAATCACGCGAGGTCCTATAGGGGGGGAGGGGGTCCAGGAAAACATCACGAAAGATCACGGTAGGGGAGGGGGGGGGGGTTACAAGGAGACCTCACGTGTATTTTTTACGATGAACAAACTAAGAAATATTGTCAATTTCGGCTAGCGAACATGAAAAGTTGAATGAAAAAAATACACGTGAGACTGCTAGGGGGGGGGGGGGCTAGCCAAGAAACTCACCAAACATCACCATGGGGGAGGGGGGGGTCAAAAAGTAGCCAAAAAAACATCACATGATTTATGCATGAGCCCAAATAGGTTGGGGCACCTTACGACATAACAATTATACTAAAGCTGTAATTGAAGGAAAAAAGTAGAAGGGAAGAGGGGCCAAAGAGAGCATTTTTGGACCAGGTCAAGGAGAAGATTAATGTAGTGTCGTACCAGGAGCTCAAAACATTAGCGGAACAACGTACGGAATGGCGTTCACTCCACCGAAAAGAGCCAGGCTCTTAAGTAGTAGAGAAGAAAGTTTTAATATTAAAATATTCCTTAATTTGCTGTGAGAATCTACGAATATCAAATGTCGCGCACACCCGTTGCTAATAATTGTCAGATTGCTTTGCAGAAATTCGCTAAGCTAAAGAATGTAAAGATACAATCAATACGAATAATGATAAGTACCTACGTGAATAATTGTTAGGTATAGATGTTTGATAAACTCTATTAAAATATATGATTTATAATATCAGATCTTTATCAGTAATTTACTGTTTTTCGCGCAACGTAGGCTGATAAAAATACACCTACCTACTTATTTTGCGGCGTATAAAAAATTCGATTAATCAGCCCACCCCAGCATGACTATAAAAAACAAAATGGATATAAATAGGTGGTATTCCTAAAAACTTGACAGTTGCATTTTTTTTAAAAGCGCTTCATTACAAGGATATGAAAACCTCCTTTCCACATTATACACACTTTCCACATTATACACTATCCATTCTTAGGCCCACTTGCACAACCCGGAGTTAGGCAACTAAGTAACCCGAGGTAAATCGGCTAGTTGTGCATTATTATAAAGTGGGAAAAACTTAGTGCACATGCACCTCAGTGTGTCACATTTCAGGTGTTTGACAACTACTTGTTATTATTCGGAGCAATAGCAAAGATGAAATCTACAAAGAGACTAACTAGACTTACTTAATGAGTCCCAAAGGTAGGTAGAGGCGGTAGCTTTCCAAGGACAGGGGGTCTAGAGGCGGCAGGCCTAAGAGTGAAGATCCATTGTTGATAACGAAGCGGATGTAGTTGAAGAACTGGGCGATCAGCTGGTTGATGAGGATTTCAATAAGCGAAGACCTGTCCGAGCCAGTTAGAGCATCATCGGGTATTTCTGAAAATTTCATTGATTTACAATGAGAACTGGGATAAAATAGCTGTTTTAGGTGGCATATCGTGTATGTAAAAAGAAGTAAACGAATATGGTTGACTTTCCATTGCATTTGACGTATTTGACGCATATCGTGGGTTTGCACATATGTTTTTTACGCTAATACTTAATTGTATCAATATTTTTAACTAAAAATGTATGTGAACTCAAGGTTTAAGGTTTTAAGTTAGTGATAAAACCAAGATTATGTTAAAGTGCGTGGTTATGAAATAATGTAAATTTTAGGGTTTTTTACATTTTAGGTATTGTTTTCCAATTCTGACGAACGAACCTAGGTTTAAATTCAACATAATGTAAAATTAACTACATGCTGGATGAAAAAAACAATGAGACAAATAAATTGTAGATATGTGGAACAATAAACAATAGATTTGTAAGATTAGGTTTTAAACTATCTCAAGTAGGTACTAATAGGTACTTTCGTCTAGAGCTCTACACCAAATGGGGTAAGTAGAAACTGGTCCCAATTACTTGAACATTGATAGATTTTACTGCATTTGCACCTAATTGTACTGGGCTATAGAGGTCCAAATACAGAAAATATAACGAATACGAGACGAATCACACGTAACTAATGTTTTATCTCATTAGTTATTTTTGAGATAATTACTTTATTAATTAACCCTGGAGTTATAAGTTATAAATTGCAGTATTTCTTTACCAATGCCAATGTCGATCTTTTTGACGACGGTGGGCACGGCTGCCACGACAGCACAGAGCAGCAAAACTCCTAGTAACTTCATTCTGGAATAGAAACATGGAGATAATCTAAGCAAAGTACTTAGTTAAAACACTGGCGATCGTCAAGAAACTCTACATCGTTCAATCTGGTCAAATGGTAAGGTTTTATCAAATAAGTGTTAGTATTGCTTTACTACCCTACATTGAGACCATGCACATGCAATCAAATATTGCCATACTCGTCCTTAAAATTGTGATTGGTTCATATGTACATAATTATATCAATATATTTAAAAAAATATATAAATAAACACACCTGTTAGTGTCGACGATAATTCACGAACTAAATTTCTGTCGCATAGGAATTAGGAAGAACCCTCGCATAAACAGGTGGTGCTGTAATCGTAATTGATAATCGATTCAAATTGAACGATCAATCAAGACTCAGTGGTGGCAGCAAATGTATTGTTATCGCTGTAGGTCTACCACCAATCTAGTCATACAGACCTCCTTGGTAAATACCTACGTGCTTCTTAACGTTTTGGTTTTTTTTCAAAGAACTGGTTAATGGTTTGAACATGACCGTCTAGTTCCAGGAATTTCAATAAGTAACCATTTGCTTTTTAACTCCTCATTTGATGTGATCTGTAAGAGTTACCGATTGATAAGTAAATACTAGAGGTACTTAGCTTCAAATGCATCCAACGTGTAAAATTGCATAGTTAGTATAACTTAACTATGCGCAGATACCTACATATAAAATCTAAAGTGAGTTTGGAGATCAATAGTCTAATACATAGGTAGGTACTTACCTTTAAAAGGAGGACCGTGTGTCTGTGTTATTCAGATGATGAACTGATAATTCTACAAGTTCTAAAAACGTATAAAAAAATTATGATCTTTTTAAAATTTTATTATCCGTTTTGTATATACTGTATCTGTTCTCTCCCATGATTTTCTTGCTGTTTATTCTTTGTCATAATACTTTGCCGTCGGATGTGAGATGTGATTAATAGTACATCCCCTTACCATTTAAATATGATTTACGGCCTGTTTCACAATCTCCAGTTAAAGCTATCTGTCAGATAAAAAATAACACTATCTCTTTCTTTCATCTGGAAGAATAAAGAGAGCGTGTTATTTTTATCTGACAGATAGCTTTAACTGGAGATTGTGAAACAGGCCCTTAATCTTACAAAATAATTTTACCTATCACTGCCTAGACTTACCTTTTTATGTCTGTAGGTAAACTAGTACCTACGTCATTATTTAAACGACTTCAAAAAAGGGGAGGGATCTCAATAGGGATGATGACTGTAGTTAATAGTTATTTATTATACAAGGGGGCAAAGTTGTTGTTTAACTGTCGTGCCAATATTGAGACCTGAGCTGGCGAAAGATTCCAAAATTGAGCCACGAGCGTAGCGAGTGGTTCAAAAACTGGAATCTTGAGCATTGCGAAGGTCTCAAGGCACGAGAGTTGAACAAACTTTGCCGCCAAGTGTAATACAACTTTTTTCCCCTCACTATCGCGAGGAAATATGATTACAAATCTCATCCAAATGTAAATTAACATAAAGAAACTATTTAAAACTCAATGTCGAAACGTATCGTAGAATAGAGTTACTTATGGAATTTAAATATTGCCAATGGCTTACAAAGTCACATGAGACCCGACCAATTTAACACGTGAGCTCCGATTGCGCATGTTTACTACGGTCATACAGATCCACTTATACTAGGCAGTAGGGGGCTATAGGAATTAGAGAAATGTCAAATTACTTTATTCACAAGTGTGTAAAAAGCGTTTTTATCCGCTCGTATTAAAGGATAAACGAGCGCTTTACGAGCTAGTGAGGGGAAAAATAAATTATTTAACATTATGCACGACATAATACACGGAGAAATTATTACTAAGATGTAGATTACAGTAATTTTTGTACAGAACTTCTATTTAATAAATTGAAAAAAACTTAAAAGAGTAGGTCATTTGGCAGTACTCAAACGTGACGTCACTTTTGAGTATTTCATATAAAATTCCATAGTGGTGATCGTTTTGACAGTTCGAAAAAAGATGCTGATTTGACTTGCCAGTCATCATGCCTATTGGACTGATTTTTGATTTGTATGAATATTATTCGATATCTCCGAGAAGAACGTGGCCCATAATTTTCGAAAATATTTATTTCTTGATAGCAAATTTTCTGTTCTCCTAATTTACCTTTTTTTTTTCATTTTTCTTGTGCCTTGTTATGTCGAAAATAATAACTCCTAAAACATAAAATACGATAAGCCTACACTATGTTTTGAGCTAACTGTAAGTGCCCACGCAGATGGTGGGATCTTTATTTTGTAGCTCAAAATGATCCCGTGCTCTTGCGAATTCTGATTTGCGGATAATATTGTTTTGTTTAATATCCAGGGTGTAGGTAATCGCTAATTGTGACCAGGCGATAAATCCATAAATATGAGATATATTACAAATTTTCCAACTAATATTAAAAATGTGTTGCCCAGTGAAGTAATCGCCTGGCAAGACTTTACGAGTACATCCTGTATAACCACGACAAAGTATGTACCTACCTAGTTATAATAGAAGAAATTAACTAGAGTTCTTCATTTGTGAATAAGTATTATCAAACCGGATTCGAAAGTACTGTTGACACAACAAATGACACAATATTTAGGTACTTACGAAGAAAAGTGTTGTTTATAGATGTAGTGAGTGATTAATTAATCTATTGTCTGTAAGTCTCTGCACTTAAACTATGAACATATCCTAGATTCACTTATACATTGTTGTGTCAACAGTACTTTCGAATCCCATTCTAAGCTCGGAAATGGAATTCGAGATCAAAAATGTAAGCAAACTATGACAATGACATAACAATAAAAAGTCAATGTTAAAGTGACATTCCAGGGGTATAAAACTTTTTATTTTTAACACCTTTATAAATTAACGTCGCATTTTGAGATGAGTTATTTATTTTATATTATTTATTTGCACACTTACAAACTATCCTTACAGGTACTAAACCTAAGACAATGCTTGATGTTTAGGTGTAGATACACGAAAGTCAAAGTATGTTCGATACACAAGTATAACAATCATTAACATATTTTTGGACATGACTTTAACAAACATAGGCTGAGTGTCAACGGTTCCTGATTACAAAAATTATACCTAGAAAAGTTTGCTAGAATGATGTAAATAATCAACATAATCAATGTTTGAAAACCAATTTCGTGTTAGGTAGGTACTTTAATCTTTAGGATAGTCGGGGAACGAATTCCAGTCTTCATCTATAGTTACAATTTACAATCGAATGCATTTCTATTAAAAAATTAAAATTATTGATTTGTAGGTAAAAATACTAAAATCTGTATTCATGTATTTTGTAATGCTAAATTTTAGGAGTTTTATGAATTCATAAAAGAGTCATTTGGAGCACCATCATGTTTTGTTTTTTTTCGGTACATTGTTATAACTGCGAACCAAATGTTTAAAACGTTTTATCATTGCCAGTAGTATAAATTAAACTCCCTACATTTTATTAAGACTAGAGAAATATATCATTAAGAAAATAATGTATGATATTATAAATTAGTAAAATATTTAAAAACTATATGTACCGTCAGTGAATGTAAATGCGCATTTTTTTAAAGTATTTCAATGATTTTAGATTACCCACCTCTCGCGATATTTTTTTTTGTGGTGGTATCCCATTTGTTTACATTTTTGATCTCCAATTCGATTTCAGATCCTAATCGCGGTTTGATAATATTCAGTTTATCTGATGAGGGTGCGTAGCCAAGTTGCTAATCACTAACGCTTAGTAGCGTATCGTAGGATTGTGTATCTGTCACTCTTTCTTCTTACTGCCAGAAAGACAGTCGTTCACGATTCACGATGGTGCTTTAGCGATTGGTATCTTGGCTACACACCCTGATATAGATGCTAAGCCGCAATACAAACTATAACTTAAGTACGGTATTCGTTTATTTCGGAAAGGATCAATAATGGTTAAATTTAATTAAGTATCGGGTTGATGAGTTCCTTCAGCACGCCACCCAGGTGCGCCGCGATCGCCTTGTTGAACCGGTTCAGGCGCTCCGCCAGCAGCTCGTCAACCATAGCGTTGAAGACACCGTCTATGTTGCCGTCGAAATCGGTGCGACTCTAAAATTACAACCATATCACGTGATAGTACATTGTGTATTAAGGGCGGTCAATAAGAAATTGTGAACGAGTGTAAAAGTAAATCCCAAGCCAAAAGCGCGGGCTTTACTTCACACGAGTTCATAATTCTTGTACCGCCCGTGGCACACACAATGTTTTTCATCACACCTGTAAGGCAAAAAAAGTAAATAAAACAATATGTTTCCACAAAACTACTACAAAATGGTCTAAATAATTTATCTAAATCAGGGATAACTTAAATTTATCATTTTTATAACAGAAATCCCGCCGCGCGCCTGCGCGCCGCTAGTGCGACGTAATGTTGTATGAAATTCCTTGATAGCCCTAGGGCGTAATGACGCATCTACGGCGCGCATCGCCGCAGCACATTGGCGCAATTACCGAACAAGTATGAGGAACATATTATAATTAAACTCACATGTATTTAATCACTACGCGCGACATGTTTCGGAGAACATGTCCGGAGAACCTAGGTCTTCATTATCAAGCACTGAGCCCGCGTTCAAGCCTGGCGACTCGGTTAACCGTTTAATTATATTTATAGTTATTATGTCCCACGTAAGTTCAAATTCCAATACGACGTGTTTGTAAATGAAGGATCCACGGAAAAAACATGTCCAATATTTTAAAAAATTAGGACAAATTCACACCTTATTCTGTTAAAAGTAAGGTGGTTTTTCCTTCTGTAATTTGAATTGACTAGACATGTTCTTTCCTTGGACCCTTCAAATCACAGAACTAAAATGACAAAGAACGATTGACAACGATTAAAAGCATAACCAAAAACGAAACGCCAGTGTGTGCGTAAATTTGTCTATGTGTGGTCAGGAATAGGGTTGCCTGTTACAACATACCAATTATCTATCGATGTCCGACTGTTTTATCGACAACATGTACCTATCATAGATATTCATTATCTTAGTTATTTTGCTATAAGGTTTAACCTTTAGTATGCGTTAGCGTCAAGCAATTCAAACAAGTTTTAACTTTGACGGCTATTTAACCATTAAACTTTATAAGAGCAACTATTCTTGCATACACGGTGTTTTTTATTTCCGTTAAATTGGACAGGTTACATGGGAAAAACAGAAGTTACTGGAGAGGAGTTATTACTGGAGAGGTCGGGAAATAAGGGCTAAGCGTGTTCCAAAAAATGCGTAAAAAGACTAAAAAGCCGCAAGCAAATACTCATGACACTTCTATGACGTCATACGTAAAGTTAAAGAGAGAAAAGTATAGTTTGACAGTACGGTACTTACTCTTTTCTATGACTGTCAAAATATAAGGAAAAAGTTTTGTGTTTCAGTTGATTACACATTAATGAGACACATGTTCAGATTAATATGACAGGTAATATGTACACATATTTTTGATTGGTGAATCTGTTCAGATGCATATGTACTTTTCTATGCTCATTTATTTTTGAAGCCTTGGATTTGCTCATATATTTATGAACTCGACTGTACCTACTGATACATAAATACGTATTCGGCCTGAAAACCCTCGTATCCCGGCTTCTGCAGTAATGTACTATTCTTATTAATTCAATTAAGCCACTCGTTTCTAAGAGAAATTAATTATATTTAAACTAAATAACTTCACTTAAATTTAACGGAAAAAACACACTAGTAGGTATAACACAAAAAAAAATCAAAACATAATAATGTCCTTTAAGTTATTTAAATACACATTTGTGTTCAAAATCTAGAATCATGACAGCATTGTAAGAAATAGACTGATTGGGTACGTTTATCGAACAAATATCGATATTGGTAGTTCAACATTTAGTCGAGCTCTAGCGTAGCGTAACAATTTATATTTTTACACAAAATATCCTTTAATATTAACTATTGTGATAAATTATTAGCTCACAGTGATAGAACAACTAACAACGAATGCTACAATTTGATAATTCACACAATTAATGCTACTAAATAGACAAAATATCGTTTGAAAACAATCGGCACATCATATTTACCTGTGAAACGAGTGTTTGTCGTTATTTCTGTAGTGGGCAACAAGGCAATCATTTACACAACACGACACCATATTGATTTCAGGTTCTGTATAAATTCCTTCTTAAAAGTTTTAATTATAAAATCACTTTTAAAATACTAATCTCCGTCGACCAGGCTGATACGGCTGATATGTCACTTCGAAAGTGGTTATGCTTTTGGGATTGTTGTCTATCTTTTTCGCACTCGTGTACAGGTGTAGTGAGAAATTACTTGCCTTCGGAAACGTTCGTAAACACATGCTGTTTCAGGCAGTGTCACCGAGTCTGACTGAAGTAGCATGACAGCTATTACTGTCAGTCTCAGTGAGATAGACTGAAACAGCATGACGTTGACGAACGTTTCCGAAGGCAAGTCATTTCTCACTACATCTGTAATACTCATATAACTGGTGGCTTCCCTTTCACACGCTTCCTTTCTCTATTAAGCGCTAGCGCGGATTCTAACTTTATGCTTCAAATAGGTGTCTTATGAACAATCACATCACATGGTCAGTATATCAGTCTTCTGCTAGAACTAGGCCTTCCTATTACCTATTCGAATGGCATTTATGGACATTAGGAGGCAGGTAATGCCCATAATCGTCACGCTTGGCAAACGGGTTAGCAATCGCAGTAGTGTGTACACTATGATGTCTATGATGTTTGTTGCCATCATCAATCTTCAACAAACAAATGGCCAGTGAGACATCAATCGCTTAGTCGTCTATTACTAAACTACACCCACGGGAAGAGTTGGGATACCTACGGTCAAATAGGGGTAGGTAATTATGCCATTTTTGTGCGGATATTTAATATACCTACCTATTATGTATCTAATGTATCTAAAAAATTAGGTATCTAATGGAAATGGAAATGTAATAATCTAAGTAGTAGATATCAATGTATCTTTCAATAAACACTCTAATATTCAATCGATATCAATAGGTAGTTAATAACTACATACCTACCTACCATAATATAATTAGTCCACTATCTTTAAAAAAATATTTAATTTTTCTAGCGTCATGACTACTATGTAAAAACACGACACAAAAAAAAACAAAATCACGAAATTTTCATAAATTTGGTCATAATTAATTATTGGTTGGTTTTAGCAATATGGTGTATATGCAAAATATGAAGCTTACAAATATGCCTTTAATTTTGTTCAAGAGAGTAATTAGATATATTTAACAGTTCTCGAGATATACTTGATTTTGTAAAACTTGAGATCCACCATCTTTGATTGGCCCCCATTTTCGTTAGGTAGCACTTATAAATGGCAATCTTGCATTTTTGACGTTTTTATAAGCTTACCTAACAGCCGTGAAAAGGAAAATTTGTACCTCCTAATTTTAACCATACCTGTCATACAACGGAAATCTTGAAATAGCCCGTATGCCTATTAGCTACCACTTTGAGATGTCTATCATACTTTTTTAACATCCTTATGAATATGTCTAACTACTGTAAAAAGGACACTTGGTACCCCCAAATTATACCGTTTTTTAATTTCAGGCCGACTAGCCCACGGACTAAATGTATCTACCTACATAATTACATGTATTAGGTATATTAAGTAGGTAAAACTCAATGTCATTTGTTGATTATTGACTACCGTAATAAATCACAGGTAAAACACCTAATTAAATAGATTGTAGACATGTTTCTAGCGTTTTTCTCGACTTTCCACGAGAAAGGGACTCCAATTTATTTTCCAAATATCAGCCCAAAGATTTAGAAAGATACTTAGAATGATCTTGGTATTTTTCTTCCAAAGAGAAGCGAGTGTGTAGGTACCTACACCTACTTAGTGATATTTCGTAAACAGGATGGGAAAAAAATAAGTGCCCTCTGCCAGTGACCTTTTGGGAAGCAGAATAAGTTAGGGTTTTTTTAAATAAGTTCGCGTTTGTGCAATTGGCACTAAGTATTTCTTAAATTTTTTGCCACCCTAGTGCACCCGAAGCTAAAAATTAAGAAAAATGTATTTGTCACGATAGCCAATAAAATGTAAATACAAATGGGAAAAAATATTTCTTCTGCATGTTAACCATGCAAAAGTAATATTTCCGTTTATGGATAATAAATATGTAGGGACATTATCGAACTTTAACTTACAGCTTGGCAAAAAAGAGTAGAAATTAAAAAGTAGCAACATCGTAGTGTCGTCCCTTTCAAATCAATTTGCGTGAGAAAACGGGATGGCACTACAACTTTTTAATTTCTACACTTTTTTGCCAGCCTGTACGTAATATTTTTTTAAAGGACTGCTTTTAGTAATCTCATTTTTCTATTAATTAATATATTGTTTGTATTATTTTAATCTTGTTTTTCCATGCCATTCCTTTGTAATGTACCACTTATGTATACCTAACCTACATGTAAATATATGTAAAGTAAGGTGGGGTAAGATGAAATGGTTTTTTTAATGGGGTAAGACAAAATGCTACTAGCAGACTCTGTGCCAGAAGGACTACTTTTTGTCTATCCCCATTCTGAAAACCATTTCATTTTACCCCAACTTACCTTATATAGGTATATTATATTATATTTACACTAATCCTTTTATGAGCTGCTGAGTGCTGTAATTATTTTTAGATTGCCAATAGCACTAAAACAAAAGTTTCACTTTTTGAATTGTATGTTTGATTGCATACTTGTCGCTTTGGGTGTATTTAAGATTGTAGACCTGGTACTAAAGTAGGTACCTTACCTACTACTTAAAAAATAATCAATTAATCACAGCCACGTAACTATGCATCCGTGTTCCAGCTTGTACTTTGCACTTGTTTTTAGTCCAATATTTGAACCGATTATTGTTAATGCATTAATTTAATAGGCGATAATTGTTTTCATGAGTCCTCTACCACTTGAAGAAATCTACTTGATACGGATCCGAGCCGATCATACGGATAAGACAAGGGGGCTTATTCTTGACGTGTATAGTGATTAAATCTCAGATGTTTGTGTCAAACAGATTATGATTAAGATATAAATAATGCCAGTACAACGACATATGCAGACGTTTATTATTTATGATTATGATAAGTAATCAATGCCACGCATAATATATAAATACTAGGACGCGTATTCACAGCAAATATGTATATCGTGCTTACAGACAGATTTCGACACATTATGAGTAATCTCCCTATCTAGGGTTTTACAAAATTGTTGAAATATAACTTGACCCCAGTCCTGGAATAAGAGTTATTAAGGAATAGGTTCATCCAAACTTAATGTAATTATAAATATGGCTACTTTTGACTTTCCCTCCCTATTGGTGATAACAACTCTGCCAATCATGTGTTAAAATATTTACAACGTAAATAATTAGGTACTCACTAAAACAATTACATGAACTAGCGCATTTGAAATGATGGTAAAACAACAACGGAAAAGCGACATACTAAAAGGTATGGATGTAAACAGTGCATGGAGCTTTTGGATTGTCCTCTATGATTTCATACATAACAAAATGCTTTACTTACCAGAATACTCTTTATACTAAATCCAGAATTTTCGAAGTCTTCGATATAGGTATGGTCTGATACTTGCAGTACGAGTTTAGTCCAAAATCTTAAATCTGATATTAGGAACCTGCAACGGATTAAAATGGAACAGATTTTTATGAAGTAAACCAAATGCTGAAAAGGCAAACAGTTATCATGAGTGTGTCGTCATCAGTGATTCATCACATCACAAAGCAAACTATTTTCTATTTAGGGTGTAGAAAGGTGCTTTTACCCGCTAGTCAGAATCAAAATTGTAAGCTATTACGAAAAGGACAATTTCTTGTACACTTACAGCAATTTTCCTTCGCCAGCTAAAGGTATAGCTTCCATAATATTTCCCTTCATAGTATAGTAATCTATGGAAAAACAATATGCGTGTTAGTCTAATAGGTATTATGTACAACAATCAATATTATAATGAAATAATATTTATTAGGTATAGTGTAGCTTCAAAATAGTATTGTGTTATACAATCCTGTTATACTAGAAAGCTTTTCAGTCGAGCAGCGTGTTTAGGCCACGAAGCTTGCTAAGTTGATTAAGTATTAATATTGAAAAGCTTGATTATAAATAACACTATTGTGTACAATACTTTTTCTACGAGTCGATAAAAGTAAGTAAGCAAATCGAAATAATGTAATAAATACGCCGAAACGAAATGCGGTACGTGGGGTGGCCGTTCGTTGATGTGTGTTACACGATTGGACAAATTCATTATAATTGCCTTTATCGTTGTAAAATGAGTTCATTATAGTTGCGTAGCGAACTCGATGTAAATGTATATGGCTATAATTTTGTGTACGTAATCTTAATTTGAACATTATAGTCGACGAGTAGAAAAGTTTTTTTTACCTGCGTATAATTGCAGTCTTCGGAAATTAATATCTATATCAAAAACTGCCATAGCACCGTCTGAGGTGAAGTCCAATTTGAAAATCTCATATCTAGTTAAACCGGCGAGGGTTCCTTGTGTAAGATTCGCACTAATACTGAAATAGACAAGTTATTATATTATTTTTTTATTAAGTATAAAAAAAACCCAAAACAGTTATGAATTATTAATGTAAAGTAGTTACTAGATCAAATGATCATAATCATACGTGGACTAACCCCATGAATACTACAGGTAAAGTGACGTAGAAAACTATTTTAATGACTAAAATTATATCGCAGTGTCATCCTATTCAACATAAAGTAATATTATTCTTCCTTCATTTTGATACGATTTTTTAAATACAGCTATACAGGGTGTAAAGCTAATACGGACGAAACTCTTAAGAAATAAATAATATGTATATTTACATAACGTTTACTTAAAGTTACAGTAAGAAAAATATTCATACATAATAATAAGTCTGCCCGCATTTTAATTCGAGTACAAACAGCAACACACCTAGGTATACACTTCAGAAATTGGAAATATTGCATGAAAGAGAATCACACTTACAGTCACATGTCAGTTACATAGGAATGTTGAGCCACTTGGCAAAGGATGCAATTTGGTCGTGTAATATTATGGGTTCGGTATTTTTCGTTAGTAGGCACGATCGCGACATTTCCGATGGTCCCCGATGATATGTCATCAAATCTTTGATGCGTCAAAATTTCAGTATTTGAAAACTAGTTGACATAATAAAAATTCCTTCGTCTACGAAAATGAAGAATTAGCTATCGGCCATGATTAGACGCTAGATGTCGTTGTTCCTTGTGGAAACTGGATAACGACAGTTCTTCATAGATTTGTCTAAAACCGTTTAGTAATTTAATCACGGTTTCTTCAAATCGGATTTCATGATTTATCTGACATTAATAGGCGAGGTATTTTTCCAAGTCAAGATATTTTTACAAATAGCCATGTTATCGGGCAATTTTATATTATTTTTTTCATTGACAGAGACAAATGCTATTGCTGTCTTTATTATTTAATTCATCACATCTCTTAGTTGACGTTAGTTGAATACTTATGTAACCTTTGCGGAAATATGGTAGATAGACGTTTGACAGTCTACCTATAATCCTTTAATCTGTCAGTAGCCATACAAATGTTTAATAGAGACTTGATAGTTTCTGGCTGAAATTCTAACTTTGAAAAAATATCTGACAGTGACAGCCGTTGAAAGGAAAATGAACGAAAATTTCTACATAGCAGCATAGCAGTCAAATTACCGGCTCTGAAGTTAGATTGACGTCTCCAGGACTAAAGCGGATGTTATATATAACGTAACTATAGTAACGTCAGCTTCCGGAAAAATCGCGCACAATCATTGGTTAAACGTTTTTGTTATTACGTAACCATGGTAATGTCACCTTCTGAAGAAACCGCGAGTGATCATTGGTTAACCGTAGCAATGCCTGCCCCATTGGTCAGCAGAGTTCGGCCGAAGTCGTGATACTAGTCTCATAAGATTTCGGAACCCGATTTGTATTATTCGACCAAGTTGCGAACAGTGCGAACGATTAACATTCCCGTGTATTAATATAATTTGAAGTTGACATAATACAACTATATTTATCTCTTTAATTTTCTCTCTGCTCTGTCTTTAATAGTCCGTTAGGAGTGTTGCTGTTTGTACAGTCACCACATGGGAATGTTGAGCCACTTGACAATGGATGCAATTTGGTCGTGTAATATTATGGGTTCGGTATTTTTCGTTAGTAGGCACAATCGCGACATGACCGATGTTCCCCGATGATATGTCAGTCAAATACGAATCTTTGTTGCGTCAAAATTTCAGTATGTCAAATCTAGTTGAAATAATAAAAATTTCTTCGTCTACGAGAATTAAGGATTAGTCATCGGCCATTATTAGACGCTAGATGTCGTTGTTCCTAGAGGAAACTGGATAACGACAGTTCTTCATAGATTTGTCTAAAACCGTTTAGTAATTTTTACGTATTTGCTTCAAATCGGTTGCCATGACTTATCTGACATTAAAAGGCGATAGTACGGGTCCTTAAATGAAAATACGGTCCCATCGTGAAGAAAGCATGAAACTTGGCATGAAGGTAGCTGTCATATATGTGCTTCAATTAAGATATGGAAGCACGTTAACAAATAATGTTTTCTCCCCCCCCCACCCCTTTTATCTCCCGAATTCCGGTTTTTCGAATTTTCTACGAAAACTATAAGACTGAGGAGTTTACTCTTCAGGGACCAAATCATCGTCACTAAATTACCTACAAAACGATACTACATTATACAGTGGTAAGATTAATATATTTCTGTCTACAGCCACCAGACATATTATGGAATTGTAAAAAAAAGGCAATTTTTTTTTCTTGCTCCATTTGTAAGAAAACGACAAAAGAGGTGATAAAATAGGCTAAAATGTTAGATACCTTATACATTGAGCTACAAAATGACACCTATTTTGTAGTCGTAGAAGCATTACTTCCAGAGTTACAGCTTACCGCGTCTGAATCAAGTACTCGTTTTTTTTACCTTTTTACAATACCACCTTTCTGTTAATTTTGTTTTGCTGAGATTTAGAGGTAAGGGTTTCAATAATTAAAAATACAGTCACATACACAGTGAAAATTATATATATTATTTATTTTAATGTATATCACAGGAATCTCCTCCACACTTACAGAGACCAGTACAGGGAAGGCCCGACTTCCTACAACTGCATCGTCCTTTAATGCAGCTGCGGCATGAACATTTCGTCAATTCCTTAACAGATGCGGACGTTTCTTTGGTTGTACTCCAAAATGGCATCCAAATACCGTCTTCTTTCATCCAACCCCAGTTTTCGAAGTTCGGATATTCAGGATTTGGTATCAGACTTTGACCCCAGATCAATCCTGCTTGCAAATAAACACGTTTTGCATGCTGTTCAAGAGCACCAAGTGTTGGTGGCAGCCTGTCCATTGCCCGTCCCTTGATAAATAACGCTTTTCTAGCTTGGTTTATGTCTTCTATATCGCTAGTTTTGTCGTAAGTCAGAATGACATACCTTGCCAAAGCATCCAATTGATGGATTTCAATTTCATTTTGAGGTCGTGAAAAGGTTTCAAATACTCTGGTAACTTCAGGGAAGGAATTCCAAGTTTTCCAAAAGGACTTCTTAAATGGCGGTCTATTGGCGTTCAATCGTATGTACATTTTTATGTTGCAATTTTGAATTATTATGAATTAAAATACTTTTTCCTCGCAAGTGTGATGAAAGAAAAACATTGTGTATAACTCGGGCGGTAACAATATTGTAAACTTGGGCCAAAAAAGCCCTCGGCTACGCCATCGGGCTTTGTTTGGCCGCACGTTCACAATATTGTATTTACCACCCACGATAAAGAATGTACTATAAGGACAAAGTAATGAAGTCTGGAATTACTTACCTGTTCAGTTAACACTCTCTCACACTTGTAAAATACTTCAATATCTTAATAATTATTAAAACTCTTGATTCGTAACTCGCGTGACAGCGGCCGAACGGTCAAATATACGTCCAAAGACAATATTGTAGAGAATTTAAAAAATAGCATATTGTTTTTGGACAGTTTTCTGATAGCTGTACCCGTTTTCATAAAAAAAAACTACGATTTAGCACATATCAAGGGAGGGGGGGGGAATGGGGGAAAAAATAATTTTTCAACATGCTTCCATATCTACTTTGAAGCACATATATGACAACTACATTCATGCAAAGTTTCATGCTTTCTTCACGATGGGACCATAAAACTGATTTTTGTTAAGACAAGGAGCCGCACAGTACTTGATTCAGACGCGGTAAGCTGTAACTCTGGAAGTAATGCTTCTACGACTACAAAATAGGTGTCATTTTGTAGCTCAATGTATAAGGTATCTAACATTCTAGCCTATTTTATCACCTCTTTTGTCGTTTTCTTACAAATGGAGCAAGAAAAAAAAAATTGCCTTTTTTTTACAATTCCATAATATGTCTGGTGGCTGTAGACAGAAATATATTAATCTTACCACTGTATAATGTAGTATCGTTTTGTAGGTAATTTAGTGACGATGATTTGGTCCCTGAAAAGTAAACTCCTCAGTCTTATAGTTTTCGTAGAAAATTTGAAAAACCGGAATTCGGGAGATAAAAGGGGTGGGGGGGGAGAAAACATTATTTGTTAACGTGCTTCCATATCTTAATTGAAGCACATATATGACAACTACATTCATGCAAAGTTTCATGCTTTCTTCACGATGGGACCATAAAACTGATTTTTGTTAGGACAAGGAGCCGCACTACGAGGGATTTTAACCATTCAAAATATTTATATAAATAGGCGGCATGTTATCGAGCAATTTTAAATTATTTTTTTCATTGACGGAGACAAATGCTATTGCTGTCTTTATTATCATTCGTTACAACTCAGTTGACGTTAGTTGAAAACTTATGTAATGTAACCTTTGTAGAAATATGGTAGGTAACCTTTGACAATCTACCTATAATCTGTCAATAGCCATAAAAATGTTTAGTAGAAACTTGAAAGTTTCTGACTGAAATTGTAACTTTGAAAAAATACCTGTCAGTGACAGCCGTTAAAAGGAAAGTGAACGAAATTACCATCAAGGCTCTGAAGTTAGATTGACGTCTCCAGGACTAAAGCGGATGTTATAATTATAACGTAACTATAGTAACGTCAGCTTCCGGAATAATAGCGATCAATCATTGGTTAAACATTTTTGTTATTACGTAACCATGGTAATGCCACCTTCTGTAGAATACGCGAGCGTTCATTGGCTAACCGTAGCAACGCCTGAACCATTGGTCAGCAGAGTTCGGCCGAAGTCGTAATACCAGCCTCATAAGAGTTCGGAACCCGATTTGTATTATTCGACCAAGTTGCGAACAGTGGCAAGTGGCTCAACAATCCCGTGTGGTGACTGTACAATACATTTGAGTTAAACGCTCGTTGACAGCTAATTTCAAAAGCATATGACATAACTGCTATAACAATATTTGTATGTGTACTTAAATAATATAGGTACATTATTACTCCGAAAATCTTAATAAATACAGTGGTAACATAATTAGTGTAACTTAAAAAACCTATCACCTAAATCGAACTACATGTTTAATCCTATACCTGGTTTAATTTAACGCCAGTATTAAGTTTACACTTACACACGGTACGATAGCGTGTTCATGAGTGTGTATATTTTAGTTAAGTATGAAAACAAAGAACTCTTTTTCGAACTGGATTTATATTATTTTGTTTCTAAAATTATTCCGTTTGCTTATGTTCCACCTTGTATAAGTAAATTTATGTCATATCCGTCTATAATGAAAATTTTACAAAATTGTTTTGTAATTGAAAATATTCACTAAATATATTCGACAATATAAGAGGTCTGATATTGTAAAAAATCAGATTTTTATGAACATGTAGTTGTAGATAAATATATACACGGTGCTCGTGAGCATCCTGAAAGATTTTAATGCTGAATTACTGAGCATATTTAGAGTATTTAATGTTATATAAAATTTCCTGGATTCGGCTTGGTTCCAGAGATAATTAACCTTTTTTCAAAATAAGTTTCTCGACGTAACTCGTCATAAAACTTCTTTTTGATTACAGTGCTACCACAATGTGTTCTAATATTACCACACCTTTTGCCTGACAATCAAAAAATAAGAATAAATTTTACGAAAAAACGTGTCCCTAAGAAAAATAATTGAATTGACTTATGGTGGAATTTGACATTAGGTCTCATAATATTTTTTGTTTATCTTGATGTCTAAAATGCGTAGTTAGAATATTTCGCAATGCTCGCGAGCACCCTGTATATCGACCTTATTGACATATTAATCATCCATAGGTACATCATATAATATCCCGATCCAGTCTCTACAACTGCTCACTGCATCCGTTAGAATTTATGTATGTCTTATTCAAATGATATTTACCACAATATAGGGCCACACAAATCCACATGCTGGTGTTCGAAATCGATAGTGTCGTTAATAGGCGGCGGAGTTAGGTAGCCATCTTTCGCGACTCCTTCCTTTCTAATTAAGTTGAATAACTGGTGACTCCTAACATCTAGTAGGGTGTCTGCATCTGCTGGAAAAAACTCTAAAATACTTATGAATATGAGCTACATCTGCCTATAAATAATAGATAAATTAAAATATTTATAACAGAACCTAAATATCACTGGGTACTCTTAGACAAATTGACAAAATCCCACGGTATGCTCAATTAAGTCTTGGATTGCATGCACAAAGCGAGGATAGGTATGCATAATACATATAAATATTGAAATACATATCAAACCAAGAAACTAATATTTTTTTGTAAACACAGAATGGCCACGGGTTTCGAATCTGGAACCTCCAGCTTCGTATGCAGGGTCAGAGGCTGACAAGATCAATGTAGGTAGACCGATGAAACTGAATGACCCAGAAAAATAGGGCAAGCCGCGCCTGCGAATTCGGCTATTAACAATTATTGTCAATTATTAAGAGTTCAACGATCTTATAGTCGCAAAGGCGACGAACCAACTAATAACTCAATGATATATGAGCTGAATTGGTTACACAGCGATTTATTAGATTTTCTAAAGTAATCGAATGTTTGAACGTAATTTTCCCGCATTCATAATACGTAGGTATATACTATTATATTTTTCAACATTTGTTAACATAACAATTAAGTATGGCATAGCGTAGAGTTGCTCTGACTATAGTGATATATCTAATGGAGCTGGAAGATATTATCTGTTTAAAAAGTTATTTTCCACCCACCATTTGTAGCACTCACGGAGTTTGACGCCAACACACAGAACGTTAGTAAAAGCACAGCGTTCATTATTTTTACTATGGATGTCACTAGAACAGTTATTAAATAATGAGTTGATTTTCTCAAGACTTATTATATATGGGTTAACGATTAACATAAAAGTAAGTGTTATCAAGGAGTTACGAAACCAGGATTTCATTATCTGATTGTAGCCATGTTTAGTAATATGAAGGTATAAGGTATTTCTATTTAAACGTAGGTACGAGTACAGTCAAGTCAACAACTGCGTACAGTTTGTAATCCATATATAAAATATATAATTTTTCAAAATTAGTCTCGATGCGCTATTTTTTCTAAATTAGTCTGATGCCTTTAGTCTCGATGCGCTGCAGTTGGGCGTGGGGCATCTTTTCAACCAACATTTTCCCATACCGATGAATTGCATGCAATATAACTGAATACTCATAGAAATCCAACAACGGATATAGGTAGCACAATGCAGATACCTTGACATATATACTGATCATGAACGAAGATAAAATTTGAAGTACTAACCTGCGGCGTACATTTTGTAAAGCCCGTAGATCCTTAGTTGTCATGTACTAAACAAGAAAAGTGCACATTTTCTACCATTAATTGCTATTTCCTTGCTTAAAAATTAAGCAACCCCACGAGGAAAATTAATTTTTGACTTAAATATTGACTCTGGTTCCTAAGTATAAGCAAATATGGCAATTTAGAACAAAATAGTGTGTTTGAAGGTTAGAAAATTGTTTACCAAATAAGACGGGTAGGGTTGAATAGGGTAATACATGGGCGTGCCCAAGACCACAGATTTATCAGGTTCTCCGACGTAGCCATGTTGCCTAACTGCTGTAACAGCTGTCGATACTTGCCTATATTATCATATTAGGATGGCATGACAGTCCATTGTTTACTGAAAAGGGACTTGACAATAAACCGTTCATTGTTTTACGCAATACTATGTATGTACTCATACTTATGTTTACAAGCACAAGAGACAATACAATAGTCGTCACTTTTTAATGAAAGAACGCATCTGTACAAAAATACTTGCGTGGAAAGGCCTAAATACTTGCAAAAGTTTACTCTATTCACGGCCTTAATACACAAATCGGTTACAGTACAGTTTACGGTCACCCAGTCGACTCTACAGGTCACACTGACTGCTCCTTTAGTGGAGCATGACGAAAGGAAGCCCATAAGAATGGTAATTAAATGACATGTTTGTAAATCTTTGACCTGCTCTATTTTTACGATTGGTACATTTATGTAGAGTATAGGTACCAAATTGATTTATTATCTGTACTAGTTATACTAGATAGATTATACAGTACCCAGGGTTAGAAAAGTACGTAAACATTTTCCGGAATCTTTACACGAGGATGACAACATACAAGTGATCTAAATAAAGGAACTGTTGGAACTAGTTGGAAGCAAACCGATAAATAATACGAACACCATCTGGTTGATCTGCGCTGATGTATGTATGCCAAACCTAACCGTTTTTAGGCGGTACCTACTTACGGAGAGTTGCGACTATTTTCGTAAAGGCCCTGAACTTCGGCGATTTACAACTCACTGGATTACCTCACGTATAAACAAATGAGTAAGATCCTTCAATAGCTGTTACATATACGAGTTCTAGCTATACCTATATGTAGGCGCACATAATTATTTATTAATTTGAAAATTTAGATTAAAGCCTATTTATTACCGCGAATGGGACGGACTCATTAATGAGTACGTTTCACGTTAACACTGGCGAAGAGGTGGTACATATGAAGGGTCCACGGAAAAAACATAACCAGTGCATAAAAAATCAGGGCAAACACACAGCTTATTCTGTTAAAAGTAAGATGGTTTTTCCTTCTGTAATTTGAATTGACTAGACATGAGTCGACACAGAGTCTGCCTGCGACCACGGGTGTAACGTCATGCCCGAAACGTCAGGATATAATTAAAAGTAAGTTTACGCGATTAAGACCCGTTTGTCTTTAAAATATGAGTGATAATCGTGAAAGTTTAAATCAATATAGTCCGTGGGCTAGTCGGTCTGAAATTAGAAAACGGTATAATTTGGAGGTACAAAGTGTCCTTTTTACAGTAGTTAGACATATTCATAAGGATGTTAAAAAAGTATGATAGACATCTCAAAGTGGTAGCTAATAGGCATACGGGTTATTTCAAGATTTCCGTTGTATGACAGGTATGGTTAAAATTAGGAGGTACAAATTTTCCTTTTCACGGCTGTTAGGTAAGCTTATAAAAACGTCAAAAATGCAAGATTGCCATTTATAAGTGCTACCTAACAAAAATGGGGGCCAATCAAAGATGGTGGATCTCAAGTTTTACAAAATCAAGTAAATCTCGAGAACTATTAAATATATCTAATTACTCTCTTGAACAAAATTAAAGGCATATCTGTAAGCTTCATATTTTGCATATACAGCATATTGCTAAAAACAACCAATAATTAATTATGACCAAATTTATGAAAATTTCGTGATTTTGATTTTTTTTGTGTCGTGTTTT